>VYXD01010084.1:495666-534050 GCA_013397195.1 Hylia prasina | reverse complement strand
CCGCGCCGGCGGAGGCGGCGGGCGCGGGGCAGAGCGGAGCCGAGGCGGCGGAGGTAGGAGCGCGGGGATGGGATTGCGATGGGATTGGGATGGGATGGGCGCTGCGGGAAGGCGGGGGGTCCCCAGGCCGCGGCTCCCCAAGTTTGGAGGCGGCGGGACTTTGNGCAGGTCCCCGCGGCCGCGGATGGCGCTGGGCTCGGGGGTTTGGGAGAGCAGACACTTGCAAAGGGGCTTTCCTGAGCGAGCCATTCAAATCCCGGCGGCGCATCCCACCTAGGATCGAGCCGGGCGTGGATGTTGCCGTTCGCGGTGAATATTTTTGGGTGAAGAGGGGTATTTCTTAAATGCGGGCTGTTGGCTGTTAAAAATAGCTTCATAGCTGCTGAGAATGCAGGCAAGGTTCAGTGACGGGTTATTATGGTCAGAGTCTGTTAAGCAACAATTCACCGGCTGAACTTTGGCGGTCTCGTATCTGGGCTTCTCTTCTTCTTTTTTTTTTTTTTAATTTTTCTCTGCTGCTTCATTGTAATACTACAGCAGTACTCTGCGGTGATCTGACTGTCTTAGGCACAGACAGATTTGTAGGTTAATAGGATATGTGAGAGTGTTGCTTGGATGGTGCATCCAAACACCTACCAAGCTCTAAGATTTGCGATTTTTTTTTTTTTAACATTTTATTATATCATTCTATGGCCTTAAGTCCCCTTCACACTGAGGGACTTCCTTGCATATGACATCAGAATGGTTTCACTTCTTGAATTGTTAGCCAGACTAAAAACCCATCATCATCATCATCATCATCTCCTGTAGAACAAACACGTCCTTTTGTGTTTTGAGGCTTAAAAAAAGGAACGGAGTGGTCAGCTGGCCACATCACAGATCAGATCTCAAAGTTTGCTGGAACTGTTCATGAAAAGTAAATATTTTTAAGGTTGAACTGAAAATCGTATGTGCTCGTTTGGATAAACAAACACCTGATTGAACAGCACTGCACTTGATACTAACTGGGGACTGCTTGATCTTTGGCAGAGAGGGAAATTTCCACCAATAAAACATCCCCAAATGTACATGAGCCATCCATATATATTTATATCTGTGCTATTTATAGACATAGATTTTTTTTTAATATATACAGTCACTCATAAACAATAAATCTCACTTTAAACCAGCAAGCACTAACAGAGTAGCTGCCTTGAAGCCTCTTTTTGTCAGTGATTAAAATGTTGTCACACGTCTCGTGCCCTCAGAGCTTCGCTGCTGCTGCTGCTGGTGCCATTTCACTCTTGGGCATTGAGTCAAAGGATTCATCTGGCTCTTCACATGCCAAAAGAAAGAAAATCAATTTGAATGCAGAAAGGAGGAAACTACTTGTATGAAGATTTAGTAGTGAAACTACCTTATTTCTTTCCCCTTTTTTTTTTCTTAATAGCACTTAGATCCCGTGTCTGTGAGTTGCAGCCACTGTGCAGTCCTGAAATCAATAGCAAAATAGTTTTATGGTTCAGATTTTGTCATAGGAGGACTAATCTCAAATTCAGAGTGTTTTATTTGGTGGTTTGTAAGAGGAGCATGGTCAAACAGTGGAGATTTACATTGCAAAACACTTAATTCCACTAATGCAATGGAAGGCAGTAATGGATTTTTATCTTCACTGCTAAAGTAAAAGTAGGTATCTGGAAATCATATAAAATGAGAAGGGCGAAGCAGACTCTCATATTTGAATTATTTCATGTGGTTGGAGGGGAAGGATGAAGGTGTGTAATCCACCAGCAGCATTAACAAGAATAGGATTATGTGGGCATAATCACAGAGATGCAAATAAGGTACTGCTTATGTTACATTTTAACATTATTTTAAGCAACCTGTGGCAGGAGCTCTGTGAGAATGGGGAGTTTCAGTGGTCAAAGCTTTTGTTGTCAGCCCAGGTGATTTCAGTGTTACTGAATTTGTTTTTAAGGATGGGCTGTGGCCTGGTGCTGAAGCACCTCTCAAAGCATGGGTTTATATTGAAGATCAAGCGGTTTGAGGGATGGCAGCAAACTCTGCCAAAGTTGATGAGTTATTGCTGGCCAACAAGGATTTCTCATGGAATTCCTCTCCTGACTAGGAAGGGAATCCTTCCTATTATAAACCACATTTCCTACACTGAGTTCTTCCTTATACGTCCACGGAGCAAAATCTCACGGAGCTGCAGCTCAGGGTTGTGTCACCACTGGGGCTGATACAACTCCTCCAGGGGTGAGCTGGCAGCAGAGGGCTGATCTCACCTAAATGACACGTGGATTTAGGAACTTGGAACACCCAACTGTGCTTCCCTTCCAGCACAGATGCATCACTTAGGTGAAGAAAAGCCGTGACACGAACAGATACTGATATCCCCTCTGCCTCCTAATTGCTCCTACAGTTAATGTATATCCCACAGCCATAAATCCCAAGGAAATGGGCTCTTAAATCACTCAGTGCTGCTCTGGTTACTTGCCTGATGTGGAACAGTGCTTCAAACATCTCAGAGGGCTTGCAGAAGATGTACCCTGATTTGAACTGGGCTTGTTAATTGCTGTCTTTAGACTCCCATTTTCCCCTTTACCCCACCTTTTTTCCTCCATACCTCGCACAGGGAGGGATAATTCTAAATTCCCACCATATTCCTTACGTTGCTCAGCTGGAAGAATCCGAAGTGCTGCGGGAAAGCATGGTAGATTTCCAGTAAGAGAGCATCTTTTTCACCACTTTTCCCCACAAATTAGTATTTCTTATTTATGTTTTTTTGTGAAGTGCCCTGTTTTTCTTGCTGACCAAGTGTGGTGTCAGATCTGGAGTCTAAATACAGCCATTCAGAAGAAGGGATCTGTAACCTCCTGCAGGTTCTTATTTCGAAGCAGCCTGAATTGCACCCATCCCTCCACTTACACTGCAATTTCACTAAAAGAAACTAATGATCTAGAGCTTTGCTGACCCATTCTCTTAAAAATTTGTGTGGCTGCCTGTGTATCTGACAGGAAACCTGTTGTGTTTGTCCCCACAGCCTGTTGGGTTGTGTTTCCCGGGCTCAAAGGCACGATTACAATTCTGTCCTGGTGCCTGGTTTGGTTTTTACAAGCAAGGGAGACAGGGAAGCTCCCGAGGAGGTGGAGAGCCTTGCAATGGGAGCACTGTAATCCTTTGATTACACAGCTGTGCCTGACATGCCACTAAACAGCACTTTAGGGGCAAGCAGTTAATGTAGCTTTTCCGTGGAATATTTATTAATTTATGTTACACCTGGTTTCCAGCAGCTGTTGAACGTGGCTTGTAAGCTTTAGTTTTAAGGAGCGTCCTCTGAGGGAAGATAAGCAGGTGATGCCTTGCAAGAGGAAACAGAAGGAAAAATGTTGTCCTGATGGGTCCTGGNCCCATGGCCTGTTGGGTTGTGTTTCCCGGGCTCAAAGGCACGATTACAATTCTGTCCTAGTACCTGGGTTGGTTTTTACAAGCAAGGGAGACAGGGAAGCTCCCGAGGAGGTGGAGAGCCTTGCAATGGGAGCACTGTAATCCTTTGATTACACAGCTGTGCCTGACATGCCACTAAACAGCACTTTAGGGGCAAGCAGTTAATGTAGCTTTTCCGTGGAATATTTATTAATTTATGTTACACCTGGTTTCCAGCAGCTGTTGAACGTGGCTTGTAAGCTTTAGTTTTAAGGAGCGTCCTCTGAGGGAAGATAAGCAGGTGATGCCTTGCAAGAGGAAACAGAAGGAAAAATGTTGTCCTGATGGGTCCTGGGAGCTGATGGCAGTGACAAGGCAGCTGTGGTGAGGATGAGAGACGTGGTGAGGTGGTGGATGTGAACAGGAGTGAGGGACCCTTGGCACACTCTGTCCCACTGCCTCTGTCCCCTCTGGTGGCAGCATACCAGACGTCACAAAACAGAATTTCAGACTGGTTTGTGTGGGAAGGGAACTTGAAGCTCATCCAGTTCCAACCCTGACACCTTCCACTATCTCAGGGTGCCCCAAACCCGTCCCACCTGGCCTTGGGCACTTCCAGGGATCCAGGGGCAGCCACAGGTGCTCTGGGCACCCTGTGCCAGGGCCTACCCACACTCTCAGGGAATGATTCCTTCCCAATATCCCACCTAACCCCGCCCTTTGTCAGTTTGAAGCCATTCCTCTTGTCCTGTCCCTCCATCCCTTGTCCAAAGTCTCTCTCCAGCTCTCCTGGAGCCCCTTCAGGCACTGGAAGGGGCTCTCAGGTCTCCCTAGAACCTTCTCCAGGCTGAACACCCCCCCTCTCAGCCTTTCCTCACAGGACTGATGCTCCAGCCCTCTGATCGCTCTGGCCTGGAGCTCCTCTCCTGCATCAACCCTCCAACAACCCCAACCTATTGCCCCTTCTCATTCCCAGATCCATCTTCCTCCCACTCCCACAACAGCTTGAGCTGCCTGAAACACTTGTTTCCCAAACCTCGGCACCTGGCTGCTGATTTCCTTCTGACCTTGCCAGAAATGAGGTGGCCCTCCTCAACTCCAGACACATTTTTGGAGCTCCTGGTGGTGTGAACCTTCCCCTGTTGGTTTGCTGAAAGCAGCCACAGCCCCTGCAGTGTCTGGGATGGTGGGAGGCAGGTGGCTGCCTCCTGTGCCATGGGTTTCCTTGGAAATGAACCCAATCCAGGGGAGACCTGGTGGGATGGAGTGGCATTGAAGCAACCCAGGCTTTTATTTGTTTATACACCAAGCAGCACCAAATACACACTTAATATTCTTAAACTTACTACGCTATCATTTACTCACCAAATAAGCACAGCATTTTATAAATAAATGGAGTTTTAGACCAAATCTGCATCTAAGGTGGGTTGTTCCTCACTGTAAAAGGTGCAGATCTGTACCTAAATAGCAAAATACTCAAACTGGCATCTTCCATTTGCTTCACGCCTTCCAGTAGGAAAAAATAAGTTTCATGAGGAGATATTTTTTTCCTGTAGAAAAACCTTGATTTTCAGTGTGGGTGAATGTACCCTGCTATCTAACCATAAAATTAGAAAAAAACTGATGAGAGTGAAAAAGGCTTTTGTGTTATTATCTTTTACTTTGGTCTTGCATTGATGTGCTTAAATACGACAAGTTTAAGTTAGACTTGTAACTTCTCAGGATTGCATGGAAGAGGGGAAGGTCATTTCTTTCAAATAAGTCATTGAGTTACAGGTGAGTTGGAGCTGGGAAGAACTCTGAGGTCAGACAAGAGTGAAGATAAAATGTAAGGTTCAAAGTCATACAGAGGAAACAAGATAAGACTGCTTTGAAAAATGAAAAACTCTGCAAGATACAAAGGCAAGAATAATAAAGATTTATGTGCAACATTTGTACTTAGGAGATGGAAGAAGCCTGGAAGTGTTGAAAGAGAACTCTGAGGGTGGGCAGCACATGGGTGTGAGTTTGTAATATTGGATGGTTTGCCCAGTTTCAGGTCTTGGAACAGTGTGGAGAAAAAGCACTTAATTAAAGTGCTTTAGAACTGGCACCAAATGAGAAACCAACAAATAGGAGAGACCACAGGAAAAAAAAAAAAAAAAGTAGCAGAAATCAGGATTCTGGAAGGTTTTGCCCATAATTTGGAGGAAATGTAAGAGCCCAGTGTCAACCTTGCTGCGTCTAAATTGGGATATAATGGTCCGAGTGCCAGAATTTATTAATCCAAAGAAAAAGGATTCTTTGACTGGTGCAGCAAGGAGGTTTGTCTGTGTAAAGCTAGAAATAAGAAGGAATGGAGAAGGATGGTTTAATAGTTTATCAGGAGAATGTATCACATAATGAGATGGGTTTGCCTGCAGGCCCAGCTCCTCACAGGGGAGCTGCATCTCCTGAAAATTCTTTAGCAGCTCTTAAAACCAACACTTCCTTGCAAGTCTGTCCAATACCTTATCTGATATTCCTTCCCAGCCTCTTTGATTTTTGGCGACTTTTTAGTTGTAATTTGTCTTTTTTTTGCTGAGCTCTGTGGATATTAGATAATGTTAAACAGATATTGGTAATGTTAAGTAAGTTAAATGGATAATGAATCTCAAATTTTTAAGTTCATCATTTTATGGATGTATTTCACTGTGCTAGGCTGGTGATTGGGCTCCTGCTCTTGTCTTCCACCCCTTCCTAGTGCATTTTCAGGGCTGCTGCTGCACAGCTCATCCTTGAGACTGCTGAATCCTGAGGACATTTCCTGGAGCTGCTTCTGGAAAGGATTTTGGATTCTGCTGTTGCAGTGGAAGAGGAGCAGGTTTTGAATGTGTCCATCAGGCTTTGAGCCCGTGCCCAGGTGATTCCAGGGAAGGAATACTGGTTCACACAGCCAGATTCACACCTTCAGGATCAGGAATTCTCTGTCTGCTTTGTGTCTCCCTGGAGCTCCGGGCTGGGATAACACTGAGACATCTGGGTTGTAACCGCATCTATTGCAAGCGATAAAAATTCAGATAAAAACCCTGCTGCGCTTTAAAGGCTGCCAATAGAAACTGCAGCACGAGATGCAGTGATGGGCTCTTAATTTAAGAAGACAAAAACATGTTCTTGAGCACTCCAGCATTGAGTACTACAGCTTTATGCCCTGAGCGACTCATCGGAGCCGTTCGTAAAGTAAATAATTTAGATGAAAAGTTTCATCAATTATAAAGCTCTGAAAACAGTTTCTCAGGTTGAGGATTAACTTGCCTGAGGATCAGATAAGGATAAATCAGAATGAAACCACTATTGCACCTGACATTTAGTATTAGAATTACTTTGCAAAGCTATTTATACCATCTTTAAAACAAGAAATGAGATGTGAGAGGTGAGCAGAAGGGAAGAGTGGAATCTGAGCTGATCCTCTCTCTCACTGAGGAAAAAGGAAATAAGAATTCCTCTGACATCAGGTGATTTTAAATAGGGAAGTTTTTAACCCTTCAGAGTAGATTTTTGAGCATTGCTGAGGAGATCAGCAAAATGGAAAATACTCAGCAGAGTAAATGCAATCTAGATTGGTATCCATAGAAATCCCATGTGGATTTACCTGGCATTAGGCTAGATCAGGACTAATTCACCGTTTGGGTTTCCCTGGTGTGAGGGGGACCAGAATCTGGTGGGAGTGAGGACAGTTTTCCAGTTGTTTTGGAGGAATTCAGAGCCCTCTGCTCACCAAGGAGAGTGGCAAGGCTGGAAAATCTGGGTAACCCTCCAGAGCTTTTTGTCAGGGAGCTGCTTTTCCCTGGAGTCAATAACTCTCAAATGGGTTCCACTCACCTGCTGCTCATTCCTGCCACAGCTGTAAAAATTGAGCATTCTCCTGGTTTAGCACCAGAGTTAGAATGTTGCAGTAACTCATTTTGGTGTAATACAGGGGAATGCATAAAAAGCCTCTGCTGAGTTTTGATAGTGTTTTCCTGTAATGATACCCATTAAGTGGGTGTAGTCATAGCTCCAGTTTTCCTTTTTTTTTTTTTTCTTGCTGTGCTAGTACATTGGATAATAAATGAAAAAAAAAAAAAAAAGCCCTAAAAATGTGCCGTGAAAATGCTGATAAATATGTAAATACCAACAGTATCTTTTTGGGACTATTACAATTCCTATACTCTAAAGCTTTCCAAAACTGCAAAATGAACAGGCACTTTATGACAATTAATATTTATGCATTAAAAACATGCCTGTTACTGAAACAAGAGTATCCCATCCATCATCACTAAACATTTTACAGTGCAGAACTTTAATACCCTCCTTTCTGTAGTTTCAAAGATAGCAAATAATTCTGAAATAGCAAACATCATTAAGTTGCATTTAACAAAAAACTTGGAAGGTTTCAAATGAGATAACATAAACACTGTGTTCATTCCAAACAGCAATTCTCTGGATGAACCTCTGGCTTCATTAAAGTCGCTGAAATGTCTTCCTGCTGACTTCAGCATGCCAGCATTTCAAAAAAATAAATTGAAATGGGATCTTTAAAAGTTTTCTTCTTGATGAGTGGCTGGAGCTAAAGCCATTCAGCTGTGCTTTTCTGTGCATATGTTATTTAGCTCAGCCAGGAGGTCTCGAGGTGAAGATAATGTCTGGTGGGGATGAGGGAATGTGAGCAGGAAACAATATTTCTCTTTGAAATAATCCATCAGTAGCTGTGCAATCCCAGAGGCCCCTTTTTGTGGAGATCCTGCAGATGTGGAGCCCCCTTGCAGTGCTGAGGGAAGCCAACCGTGCAGGTGGACATTCCTCTTAAGGATATTTAGGCCTTAAAAGTGATGGAAAAGCCCCAAAGTGCAACTCTTTATTGATTGCACTGCTGCAGGGCCCAAGTGCAGCGTTCAGACACGGGTTTGGGGACATTTTTAGCTTTGCCCTTTTGGCATCGGGGGTTTCTATGCAGCAGTTGAATGGGAGGAAGGAATTAATTTGATTTAGCCGTGTCACGCTGAAAATGAAGTTCCTCCTTGCACATCCTTCGAGGAACCCTCAGTGGTCTGGATTTAGCTGCCATCCGCTCCGTTTTTACTGGTATATTTTTGGACTTCCTCTGCTGATAAATATTTAGAGTCTGTTTATCTTTCATCTCATTTCCGTTACATAGTGCTTACAGATTTTTTTCGCCCCATAAATACTTATTACTGCAGAAATTGGTGTTGTAAGCCTTGATATTGCAGTGCCAGCAATTTTGTAGTTTTAATTGAGGCTGGCTGACAGTACTTCTATTAATTATCCAGGAGAAGCTTATGGCTTTCTAAAAGAGAAGTGTATTTCTGGCTGGAGGAGTTTGAAGGGGAGTTGTAATTGCTTTATGTCTGGAGTGCAGGTTTAGATGCAGGAGGCTTGGCTGGATTAGATGTGGCCATTGCTGAGGATCAATAAAGCATGGAAAGGGGAAAAGCTGTTTCAAATTTGTAAAAGTTGTAGCCACCAGGATGCTGCTGAACTCAGAATGAAAAATGCAGCTGTTTCTTTTGGGTGCAGTTAAAATCCAATGAGAGACAATGCAGAGAGACCTGAGTTGATATTAATTACGTTGACCATGTGAATAATTGGAGCAGGTGAAGGATTTCCTTCACAAAATTCTGCAGAGCTGTTTCTTATAGCCTGGCTCTGTGTGATTCTCACTGGTGCTGCCCAGCTAAATCTTAGTGCTCTTTTCCTGTGCCTTCCAAATTGCTTTGTGCAGTTGTGTTTTCCCTGATGTGAATATGACAGTCCCACTTTAACTGGGTAACAGCAGTTGTTACCCTGCAAGAGGGACTGTGATGCCCAGGGGCCTCAGAAGTATCTGTGTGAAAATAAATAAATAAAACATCTAAAAAGCTTTGCTAAGGAGCAGTAAATTTAAAAATTGATTTGGTTAACAGCGTTGAAATGAGGTGCCTTACTCTATTACAGCATAAAGCCACCAGATGTCACTTATTTTTTGCACCACTGTTCTGGGGAGAAGCATGCCCTTGGCATGGAAAAGATTAAAAACAAAAAGGGCAACTTACTGTAAGTGGCTTTGTTTCTGTTTGTGTTCCTAATTGGCAACTGTCTTCCTTGATAAATATTTTAATCTTAAAATAGATCATATAAACTCATTTCTCACAGATCAGACAGACTTTCATTTTTTATGAGCCTTAAATGTCAGCAGTGCCATTTTGAGATGCAGTCTTTAAGAAAATAATTAATAGGCTTACTCCATTTTCAGAAGTGGGAATGTACATTTTACGGATCGGATGGTTTTATTTTTATGAACTGTTCTATCATTAAAAACACTTCAGCAGTGGCTCACAGATACTCATCTTCAGCCAAGTTAAAAGCAGTGAGAGGAGTTTTAAAGTCACACAGAACGTGGAAGTCCTTGTGGAGAGGAATTCTTCTGAAATCAGAGACCAACATCTGCTTCTAGAGTGGTGCAGTTCACCCTCAGGGGTCAAAGGCTGCAAGGAGAAGTGGAGCAAAAGGGGAAATGGTACCCAATGCAAAGCTGGATTTCCTGGCTTGGATGGGCATGGCCAGAGTCAGGGAGCTGGAGGAGGTGACAATTCCTCCCCAGTGAGAGCCAGCAAAGGGCTCCTTGTCCTGGCTGTGCCCTGTTCCTTCCCATTACCAGAGATGCCAAATTGAGAGGTGCAGGCCCTCTTTCTGCTCCCTGGTAACATAACCCTCATGCCCTTTCATTTTTTGGCCTGTACTCAAAGGCAGCACCTTTAAAAAGAGGAAATTTAATTTTCTGGACTAGAAGCAGAAAGGCTGAAAATTGAGTGCTTTCCTGAAGGGTAATGATTAGTGGTTTTTTTACCCCCCCAGTGGTAGTACTGTCGTTTGTTTTTACATTTTAAATATGTCTTCTCCCTAAGATTTCAGCTTGGGATGGAGTCCTGCTCACTCTGTGGATCTCATGCAGGTTGGAGGATGTAAATCCAACAGCTCTGAGTGAATGATGTGAGAGTTGCTCTCCAAATAATTTCCCATTTCAGTCCTCAGGAGCAGCTGTGCTGAAAGGCTACCTGCCTTCATTTTTCATCTGAGGTGAAAAATGTACTCCAGCATGGCATTCTCTAGCTGGAGGCAGAGTACATGACACATTTCCCCCTCCCTTTTTCCTCTCTGCTTGAGCAAAAATAGAGGTGAGCAAAACACTCCCTAACTAATAGAAACAACGTCGCCTTCTAAATGCAGAAAATTAGTGTTTTAGCACCTCATATGAAACCAATTATATTAATTAGGGCTCCAGTTCTTAACTGGGAGTTGTTTATGACAGGGAGGGTTTCATTTCCTACTGCAGGTCTTGCACTGTTGCTCCTGAAAGTGCCATCTGCCAGCTTTGGCCCCAAAAATGCTCCCTGCCACAATTGTGCAGAGAGATTCTGGCACAGCCCTGGGATGGGGAGCATGATTGCAGCTTGGGAAGCTGGGAAAACTCACTTTCTCTGTCTATTGAGCTTATGAAAGGCTGAAATTCGTTCTGTTTAATATGGTTACTGGGGGAAAGTCAGAGTCAATGCTGTTTGCCTTAGATGGTTTATTTAGAAATTGGATTGCTGGTGGCTTTCTAGCTTGTGTAACATATATCTGAATTTCATTCAAAATCCCTCAGTTCCCAGGTAATGGGATTCTGGATGGTGAGTTCGGAGATCTAGGTTTTTCTTGGACTTCTACTGTTTTATTCCAAATAATATTACATGTGAGACATGTCAGAACTCTCTCATTTTGTCATCCAGAGATGGAGAAGCACCTTTGAAAAGCACTCTGAGATCTGATGTTGGGAGTTACACACCTTTTCTGGACCATAGCCAAGCCCCAAAATACATTTGAGTGCACTCTGGCCTGAGGCTCCTGTGTATGGCACAAATGGTTGCAACTACATTTTCTCATTTAATTTGTTTTCACCTTGAACAGAAGTGTCTCTGTAAAAACACTGATTAAACAATACATGTTGTATTTAAATGTCTGTGTTTGGGTAAAACATTTTGTCTTTTCCAGATCAGCTTTGTTGGCCCTATGCAAGTAATCCAAAGGAGGAATAGTAAGAAGAACATCAAATGCAAGTTTTCATATGCAAAGAAAGAAACCCATATAATTGTAAGGTTTCGTTCTGATTTGCTATTCTTCTCAAAGTGTAATTTAAACCACTGAGCCATGGAATAAAGAAACTGAGGTGTGTTACCAGCATATGATTTATTTTTTCACTTAATGAGAAGAACTGTGAATTTTTTGAGCTTATAGATTATTCTGAACTTCTGCAGTCACTTACTTTGATTATAAATGGTTTGGATGCTGATGGCATTTTCCGGGATTTAAACATGCACGAAAACTGCAAATTAAATCAAATGATCAGTGGTGAGACTTCTCTCCTGCACCTAGGATGGTGTTCTAGAATTCCTAATTTTCCACATACTGGTGAAGTAACTGCTATGAAAGGAGCAGGACTTGGTTATTCACACGGAAAAATTGTAGAGTCACAGAGTGATTTGGGTTGGAAGGGACTTTAAAGCTCCTCTCATTCCAGCCCTCCCACTACCCCAGGCTGCTCCAAGCCTCGTCCAACCTTTCATTTTTGTCCAGGAGGGCCAGAGAAGCCATCCCTGGGTGGGATCCCTGGTGCCTTCCCTTGTGGGCTGTGCTCTGGAGCTGCGCGGAGCGGGAGCTGCTCTCCTGCACCCAGGAGGATGCACCAGGGGATCACCACACTGGAGGTGCCACCTCCTCCTTGCCAGCAGGAGCAGAGAGAGGAGCTCCTGGAACAATTCTTTGGTGGAGGTTTTCATGGCAGGGGCACCACAGCAGCTCACGATGCAAAAACTCAACCAAAACAACCAGTTTGGCCTCAGACTCGGGAGGGCTCTCCCAGCTGGGTGACAGGGCTGGAGGGGTGATCACGGCCTGGGGGTGAGGGCAGCAGCTTGAGGTTGATGGTTGGACTCAGTGATCTTTTCCAACCTTGACAATGCTCTGATCAGGCTGCTGAATTCACACTGGAGCTGCTGCTGTGGAAGCCAGGGAAAGCCAGAGCTGTGGGGTGTGGGCAGAGTTGCTCTTTGGACCTCTCCTGTACAGGGCATAAAGCAGGGTGGAGGGGCTGCAGTGTCCAGAACTGCTCCAGCCCAGCTCAGGAGTCACATTCCCAAAGATTTGGTGGAGTACATGGCATTTCTTGGCATTTTGTTGCACGTTGCTGTCTTTAGCTGTGGGCGTGGAGTGATCTTTTCGGGAGACAATGATTGATACAGCTTGTGGTGGCACCTGCTGTGCTTTTTAAATACCTTGAAGGGGGAAAGTGTTAAGGAGGCTGAGCACAGGGCAGCTTCTACAATGCCTTATTCCCAAAACCATGCAACTCCTTTTGGTGCCCTCTAGAAAGTAACTCAGTAGCACTAGTGATAAAACAGCTGAGCATAGAGCTGTTTTTCACATTTCTCTGGATCTGAGGCACCAGAAACAGAAACAGAAGTGTTTCCTTTTGCAGTTGATGCATCAGCTGGACTGAGCTCTTCTGCTGGCCAATACAGCCTTTTTCTCTACAGTTATCTGCATATAATAGGCATATTTTATTTATCCTTGTTTCATTGTGGCCAGGTGTCACTTTTGAGAAATGAACATTGCACTCCCTGAAGTTTGAGTCCTCACTTACCTGATAAAGCTTTAGGGGTTTTCCTTAGTGTTACTATTTAGGTTATATAGCAGTGCTTAAAATGAATAAATGGGCTTGGAAGCTATCTCCTTCCGCCTAAGACACCCCAGGAAGCTTTTATGTCAGAGTAGTCCTTGCTGCAGAAAGAGATTAGGGAATTTCTAATTTATTTCACATTAAAAACATCCCCTCCAAATATATCTGTATGCTCTTGATGCCATCTTAGTCTCCTGTGGGTTTGAGAGCTTTGAATGCATTAACAGCCTAAACCAAGTTATTACATTAATCTCATGAAATCAAAGATTCATACCTTTGACTCAAGGTAAACACCACCAGCAGCAGAGAAATTTAACAAATGGAAATGCATTTCAAAACTTGGGAGGCATTTTTGCTGGAGATTTTTTTTGTTAGATATGTTAATTCTCCTAAAGTTGGAGTTTGTAAGTTCCTGCAAAGTATTTTGTGGGGTGTGTTCTGGAGATGCTCTTAGTTCTTTGCAGTTTGAAAATGTTAACACAGTTTCAATCTTTCTGCATTAGAAACTGAGCTTTTTGGGTTATCGTTACCAGTCAGGCATCTGTTCTTGAAAATCTGGCTGCCAACTGCAGTTGATGGAATTTGTGTCACTTCAGATTCCTTGTGTGCTTTGCCTCAGTTAAAGGGTTTATTTCAAGCAGCGGAACCTGAGCTCAGAACTCGTGTTGGTGCCATTTCAGCTGCAATGTCCTGTAGCGACTCTGTGTCCTCCTCTATTTGTCTGGAACCAAATACATCAACAAGCACTGCTGTTTAAAAATGAAACCTCATTTTACCTCCCACTGCTCACTTTTTGTGCTCTGCTGCCTCCAGGGACATGGGGATTTTTCATGGGAGTGAGAGCTTTCTGGCTGGAGCAGAGCATTTGGGAGCAGTTGTTCTCCCTTTCTCCTTAGAACTCTGGGCTGTCTCAGGAGATGCTCTGTCCCACAGAGCAGATCTTGGAGCATCCTGGTCCCAGGCATCCCTGTGTAGCTCCCAAAAGGTGTTCAGGTAGGGATCAGTAAGGATCTCAATAAGGCACTTGTGCTATCTTGAAGCTCCATCAAGGGTGGGCTTTGTCTTCTCAATTTCTCACTTCAAAACCTTAATAAGTGAATTTTGACCCCTCTGCAGTTGAAGCAGAGGGAGTGTGGAAGGTCAGTTTGGGACAGTTTCCCAATAACAGAAGTTAAGTAATTAACATATCCATTGGGAAAAAAAAAAAAGTCTCTTGGAGCATTTGCCTTGGGTTTCCTCTGCCCACAAATAAAGACCATCTAGTTTGCTAAGCTAAATGTTGGCTGTGTATTGCATAAAATGTTGCAGAAAAGGCAGGGTGTGAGGGAGTGCATGCCAAATTTCTCTTGGTGCATTCATCATTATGCAGACTTGGGGTTTTGGTTTGCTTTTCTAATTTCTTTTTCCCCTTGGTTTCTTTTCATGGAGATTGAGTTAAGAACATTCTCAGATTTGTATCTTGTTTGTTTACAGTCTGGAGGCCAGCTAAGTGCAGTGTAAGGCATGAAAAGGTATTTGTGGTTGTGTTCTTGCCAAGTGGAAAACAAGCACACTGAAGCCAAGCACGGGAGAAACCTGCAGGAACAGAGAGTCAAGTCAAGGGAGTCAATGGTTGAGTGGGTGAGGAACAGATTTTCTTATTGTTGTCCTGGATATGACAGTATTTACTCACTGGGTTCCTTCTGTAGCATGGATTTTTTTCCCTTTTGTTATGACTGTTGTAAATCGGGGGCTTTGTGCAGTTGCAAGGTTCCTGGGCTGGATTTTGCCCTGTTGTGAGAACAGCATCAAGAGCTGTGACATTTTTGAGAGGCTGGTGACAGAGTGCAGCACATCCCCTCTCCTCCACTCGTGGAAATCAGTAAGTTAAGATATTTGAATTCCTTTGAAGCTTGTGAAAAAGTGTTGTTCTTTACATGTGATGACATGAAGATAGGAGAGGAAATCATGAGAGTTTAATCCATTGTCAAGTGGCTTTAGGTTCCACATCAAGTGCGTGCTCTGCCAACCACACGTACCTCAATAGGCCACAAAGCCCAGGGTGTAGAGCTGCAGAAATGTCTTCAGAATGATGGGATCTTATAAACTGTTTAATAAAAATTTACTGCACTTTTGTATAGTTAAAAGCACAGACTACAAGAGGAGTGAGTGATGGAGCCCAAGCCTTTGATGTAACACTTAGGAATAGTGGTAGGAGACTTCGGAAGTAAATGTTGCTTGACTTCTGCAGAATAAACACTTTTCTAGGAAGCTGGAAGCTTATATCAGAAAGGTTTTGCTTAATTAGGTGTAGCCAGCAGTTACCTGCAAGAATTTCATCTGGTGATATTTTAGAGATAACTAATTAGAAATTTCTTGAGAATGCTTAGAGCTTTCTTGGGTTTTCAACTTTGGGCTCTGAGTCTGCTTCACTTTGTAATAAACAAAGTAGTTTCTTGGTTAATGGGCTGAGGTTTATCTGATGTGTCATTGCTTAAAGAATTAAAGTTGTTGAACATTTAGAAAAGTTGCTACTAAGCTTGGAACAGAGTTGGAGTTTTTTTAAAGTGCTGAAACAAAGCCCCAGTTGTGATTTGGCATCAATGAATAGTTTGAGTTGAGTAATTTTTGTTTGAATTTACAAGAAACTTTAATGACAGACTCTAATGCTGAGTTTGTCTTTTCAGGATGCAGCTGTGTATGTTTCCTTTCACCCACTCAGCACTAGATGAAAGATGAAATGCCCTATTCATGAAAAAGCACTTACATGGTACTTATGTACAGATGAGATACGTTTTTCCATCCATTTCAATGCATGTCTCACAGAGAAGGTACCATATATGAGTCACAATAAAAAGAATTCAGATGACTCTGTTAAGATAGTAAAGTTTATGGAGAAAATTCAGCTTGGGGGTGGAGGAAAATCCCTTCCCAGCCACTAAAAGTCAAATGAGCAGCTGTGAGCATTTACATTGCTCTAGAATTGCCATAACTGTATTGTGTCTAAAGCAAAGTTAAGCCTCACATAGAATGGATCCTCTTTCAGAAAAACTGCTTATATATGAAGTGTGAAGGTGTATCAGATGAATTCTAGTAGATACCATTTTGTTGCATTATTGCATGCAAAACCATTTTACCACAGCATGAGATAAACAGGCACCAAAGACATTACGTGATGCAAATGCTATTTATTCCATACAATGTTATTCATGCCTCAAAAGCAGCCTTAAATTAGCAGCTGATCTCTCACAACCCACAAGATCTAGCAATTTGTGCTGCATACCCCTTGCAAAGTGGCAGAAAGTATTAGAGATCAGATGGTGGATAGAATATGTTCCTCACTTTAAATCAACCTGAGGTGGCAGCTGCTAAAATCCAGGAAAATCAAATGTGTAAAAGGAACAAGATGGTAATCAGAGTAACTCATAACTGTGAGTTATGCCCACTATTTTGCAGCATGTCAGGGCTGAAAACGCTTGGCAGGGCACTGGAAATACTCTCAGAACATTCTTCCCCCATGTGCTGGTTCTGGACCAGTAATCAATGCAAGAGACAAAGAGCTGGGCTTAAAATAACCCTTCAGCACTGACAGATCCCTTCCTGCAAATCCAACTGTGCCACACTAGCTCTCCACCTCTCCCCTGGGTAACAGTCAGCTGGCACACTGACTGTGAAAGTTTGTTTTCTTTTGCACTGTGAAGTGATTCCACTATTCCAGGTTGCTCCAAGCCCCGTCCAACCTGGCCCTGAACACTTCCAGGCATGGGGAATGCACAACATTTTCTCATGTTCAGGTGGAGGGATGAAATCACTGCTCTGCCCTCACCTAACTGAGCTGTGCATGGAGGGAAAACCTTGGATCTCTATGGAGTAAGTTGCTCCAGAAGAGCTGTTTGAGTAAATTGCAGCAGCATCTTTCCAGAGAGTCAATGGAGCAGCCTTGGGAGCCTGAAATGAAACAGGATTCACAGTGGATAGGAAGAAACAGGTAACTACAAAACAGCTGGGTTGGAGATGGGAGCTCTGTCAATACCAGACCAATTCTTTGCCTTGGGCGTTTTCTGAAGATAAACACTTACTTATTTCTGATTACAGCCTGACTGCAGGGCTTATGAGAGCTGTATTTAGAGATGATATTTTTTTCCCTCTTGCCAACCCCCAAACCTCTTCAGTTTGTTCGATAAAAATAACTGCAGTGAAAGAGCTTCATAACAGATTCAGCCTTCGTGCTCTGAGGTTCCCTGTTGCACTCACACAGAACAGGAATGTGGCTGATTTGTGGGATGAGAGTGGGATGTATTCCTTGAAAGAGCAGGCAGGTAAGAATTGCTATTATTGTAAATTATCGTGATGTCCTGTGTTGGAAATGGAACTTCAGCAGCTGTTTGGTCTTATTAAAAACGCAATACAGACATTTATGGCAAGACCAGCCTTATCACTTTCTGCACCTGAAATTGTATTTCAGATGATCCCTGTGCCTTCCCAGGGAGCTCTTAGCTTGTTTTTGTCCATAAAATAAAAGAAAGTACATAGGCAAATTTAGACTGAACAATTCTCACAGATATTAAATCATTGCAGGAATTGTTTGACCTTCTGCATGTCTTTATCTTATTTTGGCATTGGTGTTTCTCTGGACATTTAAGTAGATGCACTTTTTCTTGGGAAATGGTAACAATTAATTCCCAGTGGCATCAGTACTTTTTTTCTGGCTCTTCGTGAATCGATAATGAGGGACTGGCTGTTTTTTGCTAAACAGATGCAATTTCTGAATGTCAGAACTTTCTAATCTGGCTCCAGACTTTTGGGAAGGGAATCTGTGAGCCCCACGGGATGGGTGCATTGGTTTATCCTTGTTTCCATGGAAGGACCCCCCAGGACCACGTGGGGTCTGTTGGGTTGCTCGCAGTTACTGTGAGGATTGAAAAGAAAGACACAAAACTTTGGCCGTGCAAAATGATTTCTGAACGTGGATTAAAGTGGCTTCTTGTGAGAAGAAATGCACTGGAGTAATTTATGTAAAGACACAGTTTTTTCCTACAGTGTGCAACTCGTTCATATTCAATATAAACCTGTCAGTGATTCTGTAGCAAGGCGCTATGTGAGATGAATAGGAACTAAGGGAAGGGAAAAGATGAATTGCTGGAGCTGTTGCACGTCGTAGGCAGCAAGTTTTGATCAGGAGTTGAGAAGCCAGTGTGTACTGCAGGCGAAATTCTGCTCCAAACATCCTCAGAAATGTATGAGAACAGCACTCTGCTCCATGTTTGTACAAGAGGGAGGATTTAAACACACTGATGGGAGCTCTGCCCTGACACAGGAGCTCCAGGCGTGCGCTGCCACAGGTTGGGTGGCTGCTGCTGGTGCTTTTTTTTTTTTTTTTTTATTTCCAGGGTTTTGGGACCTGTATTTCTGGAGAATTTGCTGATTTTTGGTTCTATTTTATTTTCCTGCCTGCAGTTTTTATTCTGCAAGCAGTCCAAAAAACAAGTGATGAATCTCATTTAGACTGATTGAAATCAGATAGATTAGAAAGGAGCACTGAAATCATTAAGTACAATTAATGGGTTGTTTTTTTTCCCTGCTGAAAAATGCTTTAATATAAAAATGGATAATACTGAGTTCTGTTATTTTCACATTCTCAAGGCAGACCAGACAATAACACATCAGAACATGTGGCTGGGACATATTAGGAGTGCAAGGAACTGGACCTTGGTAATTTCCAGGAGCTTGCACAAGACTTCAGGTGCAATAACAGGTTTCTGGGGGGAGAGCATGACCCCACTGTCACTGATTGAGGTCAGGGAGCTCCCCTTCCCAATCCCCACTCTTTATTCCTTGCTTCCAAGAATCTGTTTATTCAGGCAGTGTTTATGCCCTAATTGAGTGGTGATTCAAGCTCAGTAACTATTTCCTGAGCACTGCAGCCCAAATAACAGGAGTCATCCTTATGTGATTGAAATGACTACTGTTATGCTGATTTTAGGGGAGTTTGCTGGTCATTTCTGCATGTGGAGCACGGAATTTGTTCCGTTCTCACATTTTATTTGGAAGTGTATAGATGAGGAAGGAGCAGATTGTGTTTGGATTAGATTCTGAGAAAGAAACCAGCTGGGTTATGGAAGAAGCCACCGTTGTTTTTTAGGTGAGATTGCTGAATCAGTGGTGATTCAGGAGGTTTTCATTGGCTTTAAAAGACCATGAAGTGGATTCTTTAAAGAAAATTTTAGACCTGAACATGAACTTGAAATGTTCAGCAGTTGTTCAACAGGTTGAGTGTGTAACTGTGGGCTGTGGCCACCTATTCTTGCTTTTAGGATGTACCTGATTTCCAACTGATTGCCTTGCAAGTGGTTCCATGGGTTTATCCAGCACCTTGGGAGTTGCATTTATTGATGATTCTTTAAAAATTGGGGGGTTTAAGTAAATAAGGAAGCTTTACATAACTTCAGTCTGCAGGAGGTTGCTGAGCTTTGTAATGAGTCCTGTGGCTTTTCTAAATCACTGCAATTGCTTTTTGCTTGTTTTTATTGGTTTGTTTTGGTTTTTCCCCGTTTTTTCTGCCAGAAGTTTGCAGAGGTCAGTGATTCATGATCCTCTTTTTATTGACATATCATCTTTCTGGCATCTTCTGATTTCTCTGAGGTAAATAGATGTGAGTTCAGGCAAAGTTTATTTCCAAAAATGTTAACTTGAAGAGCCAAATGTGTCCAATAAGCAGGAGAGAGA
This sequence comes from Hylia prasina, assembly GCA_013397195.1. Classification (NCBI taxonomy): domain Eukaryota; kingdom Metazoa; phylum Chordata; class Aves; order Passeriformes; family Sylviidae; genus Hylia; species Hylia prasina. The sequence goes on along the minus strand of VYXD01010084.1, from coordinate 514,225 downwards.
AAATCTACAATTATTTCTCTCTTTTCCTTACATAATGTTCATTCTTTTTTAATTTAGTTTAGATTTTATTACTTCTGCTGGGGTATTTTTTATTGCAATGGTACAACCTGCCCACTCACAGGATGAACTTCCTCCTGCTGTACAAATACTTTACTACCCTTGTACAAATACTTTAGGTTGCTCTCGTGCTGCCTGTAGTCTGTTTCAATTCTAACCATTTCCAGTAAGCTTGATAGCTAAAAATTATCTGTAATTGAAAGGTTTTGCAGTTTTTTTGTGTCCAGAGGTCATAAATTTATCCTGCATGGGCTGAAGAATTGCTGTTGTGCATGGAGAGTGTTGCACTGGGTGACAGAGGAATGGAAAAGGAATTACATGGTTGTGCTGCATTGCTACTAAATATTGTTGGGCTTTTTCTTTCCATACGAAAATGTTGGGAGGATTTCACTCCACCAGGCTCACTCTGCCCTTTCATGTTTCCATTCCTCTTGATGTGAGTCATGGAAAGTTTATCATCGTAGGGCTGTGGGCAGCCCTTCAGTTCCAGACCTACATCTCTGTGTGACTAATGACAGCCTTGTCTTCACAGCAGCTCTTCAGAGGGAAACGCTTCCACAGGGAAGCTCATTTCTGGAGTGTTTGTGGAGGGCGTGGGATCAGCTTTGCTCTGAGATTTCGAAAAACATCAGCAGTGCAAACTGAGAACTTGATTTAAACAAACCTTCCTGATTTGGTGGGGAAGGCACTTAGGCAGTAGGAATATTTCTCCAGATTGGTGGAAACAATTAGGAGACTATGGATAAAATAACATAGCTGTTACTCTAAGAATGGCATTAGGCATATTAAATTAAGAGCAATGTGATGTTACTGCCCATATGATTCAGCAGTATTATCTTTTGCCTAATCTTTTGTTTGGTTCTTTTTGGATAAAAGTGTTTATCCTTAATTTTATAGAATCTGTAGCTTTTCAATTAGGCTTCATCCCATCTAATCTGAGAGCTGGTATTTTCTCACTTGCCTTAGGCATCCATATTTTAGGTTGTGACCTGCCCTTCAGGACTGATTTACCTGAAATCTTCAATTGTATTATGTGAAGGGAGGAAACAAATTGCTGTGGTTCCACTGACATAAATTCAGGGGAGCATTTATACCCCAGGATGAGAAATGTGCTCCTGGTGTACCTGAAATGTGTTTATAAGAGGTTAACAGCCACCTTTTCATGTGGTAGGAGAGAATCTGACTGTGATTAGAAGTAACAAGGCTACTGCAAAATTTAGCCTGAAGAGCACCAGCAAAGTTTGATTTATCTTTACTTTAAAGGGTTTTGAAAGAAAGGGAAGCATATTAAATATTAAGGAACTGGTGACCTGGAAAACAGGTCATACACATAGGTGTATATATATGTGTAAAATCAGTTCAATGTGTTTTATCTTATTCATAGAGGAGGAGAATTTTAGGTACATGACTGAGCATATGAAAGTAATTGCTTTTTATAGCCTGTTGGTCTCTTCTCCCAAGGGACAAGCATTAGGACAAGAGGAAATGGCCTCAAGTTGCATCAGTGGAGGTTTAGGTTGGATATCAGGGAAAATTTCTTCATCAAAAGTGTTGTTGAGCCCTGGAACTGCCCAGGGCAGTGGTGAAGTCACCATCACTGGAGACATTTAAAAGCTGTGTAAGATGTGGCACTTGGGGACATGGGGCAGTGCTGGCCTTGGCAGTGCTCAGTTAATGCTTGGCCTTGATGATCTTGGAGAGCTTTTCCAACCTCAGTAATTCCATGATTCTGAGATTCTGTAGCCATTTTGGCTGCAGTCTTCCCTTACAATCCTTAAAGAGGAAGGGGAGGAATTTCATGAAATGTTTATTTAATAGGAGTAATACAGAATTCACATATTTTCTATACAGTCCACAAAACCCGTGTGGATGATGAAAAATCTTGCATGTTTTCTTTTGAGGGGAATGTCTCTTTTTGCCCTGTCTGTGAGGTGAGCAGGGCCTGGTGGATGCTGCATTTTCAGTGTGAGGCTCGAGCAGGCAGCTCAGCCTTTTGCTGTTTTTGGTTCCTGCCAGTGTTACCTGCCAGCCTCCTCTCCTGCATCCTGAGCCCACAGCTCATTGGAGTCAGAATGAAGGAATTGCTCTGGGAAACTGGCATTANCCAGTGTTACCTGCCAGCCTCCTCCAGTTAGAATGAAGGAATTGCTCAGGGAAACTGGCATTGAAAGATCTCACCTGTTTGCTATTAAGTTCTCTGAATATAAATACCTTTGTTAGCTTGAGCCTTGCTTCAGTTTGGAGCAAAGTCCCCCTGGCCTCAGTGGGAATATATTGAATTCTAAGAGACCTTTTCCTTTTTTTCCCCCATTCCGCCGTGTGTCATCTTGTGTTTCCATGTTTCCTCCTTAGGCTATTCCCAGAGATCCTTATTTTTATGAGGAGGGTTGCTTTTGGCCAAGGAGCTTGCAGAGGTTGCTGTTGATTTCTGCTCTGTGGTTAGGGCTGGCATGTGTTAATGTACAGCAGACAAATGCAGTATGGACGTGATCATAAATAATTCACCGTTCCCTTCAACAAGGGGAAATTACATGCTACATTATTCAATATACAAAGACACTGCTTGTTGTGTAAAGAGAGTAATTTTCTGCCAGTGAACAGCCAGCAGCTTTGCAGCTAAAATATAAGGAGACACACATAGTTTATTACCAGCTCAAGCCTCATAACCTTCCCTCTGCCTGCAATCCACATCCTTCTGCTCTCGGGAGTGGAATACAAAGAGGTGACGTGTGCTGATGGCTGTGGCTGCTGGGAATATTGGATGGAAAGAACAAAAACAAGGCACTGTAGATGTCTTATTCATGGGGTGAATGAGGCAAATGAGGGCTGGGGGAAGATCCTGCCCTTCTGCTCAGCATCCTTCGTGCCATGGTAAAATCTTAGGGAATGAACTTCTATCAAAAACTTCTTGGGAAAGAGAAGGGAGTGGCACTAGGGCATGTGGTTTTTTTCTGTGTTTATTACAATTCAGTTTTTTTATTTCAGGAACGTGACAATGGAAAATCATGTAAAATGGTGTGTTGGCAACACGCAGTTATTAAAAAAAAAAATGAGATCAATGTCTCTATTTTATTAGCTGAGTGATCTGTCAGTGTCCTGTGATAGGTCATCAAACTGATCATCTAATTAAGCAGCCTGATGCAGTGCTTGTGCATGAGCTGGCAGAGTTATGGTTGCTGGTGGAACTTTAAATTTCCCCTCATGACTGGTGTGATTAATATCTCAGTTTTACTGTAGCCTAAACATATTTGTGTTTTTTCCCCCCCTTGTATCAGCTTCCTGATAAACCATTTTCTTCACCTGTCAAAGATGTAGTTAACATGGTTTTCCCTTGGCTGTGTCATATTTGTAGCAGATTGTCGTGAGAAGTGTCTGCACCTGGGAAGGGTTCAATAAATTCCAGTCCATTTTTTCAACACACAAAGGGATGTAGGATAGTACAGGGAAGGTTATGTGGTTTTTCTAAGGTCCTGTGGTCTGTATTCATTAATGTATTTCTGATTGCTCATTTTAAAAATTTGAGAATTGCTGTCAAATACACAAATGTGGAATTGATCCCATAAGGATATCTCAGATAAATCTGTACAGTCAGTGTCACTGAGCAGGTTGCAGATCCCTGTTAGGAGAGGACTGGAAGATATATTGGATTTTTAATTTATTTTAAATAGCCAGTGCATAGGAAATGATCTATGAATATAAACAGCAAGGAGCTGGAGAGCAGAGGTCTGGGAGGGCACTGAGGTGGATGTCAAAGAGGAGGAGTTCAGGGTAGAAGGATGACATAAAAACAAACATGTAGAACATGATAAATGTAATTGAAGAGATGCTGTAGGGTGGGTTTTGGTTACCAGATCTTTTCTAGGTACTGCTTTAACCTGTAGCTTCTTCTTCATGCTTCTTTTTTGTGAGAGGCTTTTTTCAACTTCCTTTTTTATCTTTTGTGATGAAGATCCTCATCTCCATCCTCTCTTTTTTTACAGTATTTTTTTTTGGTTTTTTGAGCCATCTCTGTTTTCATTACTTCCTCTATTGGATGTGGGTGCTGCCTGAATCTGCCCTGACACTGCCTCTGTCTCTTGCCCCCTTTGCTTCCTCTTTGAAAATGTTTGATCAGGGTCTTATTTCTGCCTGAAATATTTACTTGGGAAGTGGACACTTCTCACTTCTTGTCAGGAGTTCCATTTCTTGTCCTCCTTCTCGCCACCATTGATGGTGTTTGGACAACCATCAAGGTCTTTCCAATCTTGGCTCCTTTTCATTGTTCCTCTTTTTCTTTTGAACATTTACTGGGGGATATTTTACGCATAAGAAAGCATAAACTTTCTAGGTTTAAAATAACCCATATGCATCTGATTTAATATCTCTAGTTGTTCTGTCAAAATCATCACAGCTTTGCTCCTTTGGAGAAGATTTTAAGACTGGTCTCTTTGAGAAGTCTTGCACTGATTTCTTTCCCTTTGGTTTAAACATAGTAATGATTCTGCTGCAATTTCTGTCTGCCTCGTCTGGCTTAGAGAATAAACTCAGTAAGGAAATGAACTTTTTTGGGGGAAGGAAAGTATTTTGCAAATACTTTTGTTCAATATTTATCTAATTATTCTTGAGTCCCTGAGACACAGCCTACTTGCTCTGATTGCAGAAATCCTCCAATTTGTGACAGTGTTCAGTGGGAAAAACATCAGAATACAAATAATTTTCACAAAAGCAGTTTGTCTCGTACAAAAATGCAGCCAGAAAGATGATGATAAATGTGGGATCTGAAGTGACTGCCACGTTTGATCAGGACACTTTTGTAGGAATGAACCAGGAGTTATTATCTAGAATTATAGCAGTGTTGCTTAAGCATTAAAAATAGGTGTTGATAGAGCTAAAGGCAAAGCAGTCAAATTGTGGGACTCATAATAGTAGTGATTATACTTCTCTGATTTGGTGAGTGATAAGAGGACCCATCATTTGGTCCAGAAACCTGAGATCCTGTCATTAGCCTTTCCTTTGTGTCTGTTTTTTAATCTCTTCACTTTGCTTAATGTTTTACTTGTGGCTTTTGATTTTTTATTTTTTGTTTGGCTTTTTATCTCCCGTGTTTGAATGGAGACCGTTACTTTATCCCTGCCTCAAACAGGGTCCTACCCCACTTCAGGACTGTTAATTTGAAGTCCCCAGGAGCAGATAGAGTGTAATTATTTAAACCTGTGTCACTGGATACTGTCCAGAAATTCTCCCATATTTCAAGAGCAGATTAATATCTGTTGGGTGGGTTAGTGAGTCGTGTCATGTTACCTGTGGTAGCAACCAGCCATTGATGTGAGCAGATGGGTGATGGAGAATCAGGGGCAGCTCACTGTGAACCTGGAGCCAAATGTTTCCTGGGTTTAATATCCTGAGTGCTGTAATTAACAGACTTGGCAAACGACAGGCGTGTTTCAAATAGAAATCTGAAATGACTCGTGCTGGGCTGTGCTTTGCTATGGCTCTGGATGATGTGGATATGATGTCTGGGTGGATATAAATAAATATCTGGCTTTGTTTCTCTAGGTTGGACAATGCATCTCTGTGGAGCCACCTCGGGGAAGATGAAGCTTCCAGCAGCAGTAGTGCGGTTTGGAACCTGCTTGCTTTAAGGGAACCTGGAAATTTCTACCCATATTTGCCTATTCCAGCATAAAGCACAGGACAATGAGTTATTTTTATTTTTTGTATATTTTCACACTACGTAACAATTTTTCTTCCTTCTCATTTTGTTCAATGGGAAAAACTTGAGCCAGTTTTGTAGCTGATCCTTACTTCGCCACATTCCTCTTACTGAGCCAAATTCTTGGGAACCACATCCAGAGTACATCTATTTTTGTGTGTTGGTGGTGGTTGGGGCTTCATTTTCTTTCTGTGACACATGTCACTTTTTATTCCGTTTTGAACCTGTCCTTTTGCATTGCTGAGTAGTTGTAGAACCACTCCAGGAACGAAATAATTTCAGACTTGCAGAAGATGACTCACATGCTTCAGAAACATTTTTGTGGCTGTGCTTGGCTCATTAATGTAGGAGTTTAACGGTAGTAATATGAGGTATTGCATTAATTGCTGCATACATTTATTACCAAATGACCTGCACAGACAGTGTTTCAGATGCCGTGGACCTGATCACAATAACCAGAAGTGTCCTGTGTGCAGAGGAGAAAACAAAATCCCTTTGTACACCGACAGGAAGCAGATGAAGTGGCTCGCGGTTCTGGAAGTGAGGACTGATCACTGTGAGAGCTGGAATGGGTTTTTCTGCCTCAGGAAGGGGAAGCTCTGCAGTTTGATGTTTGGGTTGATCATAATGACTCTGGTGATGGTATCCTACATGCTGACTGGAGCCAAGCATGGCCTGTTGCTGATCCCATCTCCCTTCCATTACGGAGCTTTTGCTAGCAATCCCAGCCTAATGGACAATGAAAGCCTTAGTGACATGAAAGACTATTACCAGCCTTCAAAAATGAATATTTCATATGTAAAGGATTATCCAAGCATTAAATTAATTATTGACACCATTACTTCGAAGATAGAGTTTATAACAAGGCAGCGCCCTGATTTAGAAGAGCTGAGGAAGCAAGAGCCACATGTAAGTATGAATTGAGGCATGTCTTGAACTGCTTTTTACGTCCTTATTTCAAGGCTCCTGGATCTATCTTTTGCCTAGATATAAAAAAGTGCAACTGCTTGGATGTTCATACAGTGATTTACACCATCTAGGGTCTCCTGATTCACAGCAGCTGAGAATTTGATATTGTAGGTCACAGCCCTCTGAGTCATGGGCAGGATGGATGGGTTCTATAAATGGCCTTGACACCTGAAACAGAAAATAAGGATATTCTGATAGCTGTACAACATCACTGAACTTTTACCTTCTCTCATGCAAAATCATTGTGACTTAGAAATACCTGTCACCCGAAATGATAAATAAGAAAAGAGCCTTTCTAATAACTGCTTGCCAGGGTGTCTTCCTGAAAATCATTGCAAACCTTGTATTTCAGAGTTAAAAACTGGAAGGTGATTTGATTTGAGTATTAGGTGACTTATTATTTGACTTTAAAAATCAGTTCCTGGGGTTGCAGAGGAGCTAGGGGGATTATTTATTTTATAAAATAAAAAGATTTCTAAATACTTGTCTCCTAGTCCAGTGGGTTGCACAAGATTTGGTCCTGGTGTCATCAGAAGCAACAAATGGGGTCAACTTTGTAGGTAGATGCTGCAACATGACACGAAAGAGCTTTATGTGTGATGAGCAAAGCAGAAAAAGGCTCGAGTTTATTTACAAAACTCAATTTTATACATTTCTAAAGGTGCCTGTGGATTGGAGGGTGAAATCCCACCTCCCAAACTACATTGGTCAGGACAACTGTCAATCAACTTTCTCCTACTTAAAATTATGTAAACAACGAAGGACAGTTAGGAAAACAAAGCTGTTGTTTATAGTACAAAGTGTGGGAAAGTAAAAATTCTGACTTCAATATGAAAGACAAATTAGAAGGCTTAGAAAAATCCTCAAAACCAGGGGTGAGAGGTAGAAATATCCAGGCAGCGTTTCTGTTCTCTCACCATGCTACGTAAGAAAAGTATAACTGTGGATTGCTTGCTGCCTTGACTGAAACTGTTGTTCTTTATGTTGCAGATGTTTTCCGTAATTCCTAACAAATTCCTCCCAAACAGCAAGAACCCTTGTTGGTATGAAGAGTACCGAGGGAACACAACCACGGATCCTTACGCCACCAACTCCTACGCCCTGTACTCCAAGCGCTTTCGGATCATTTTTGATTACCTCAGGAAGGTGTTTTGGAACCACTTGTACCACTACAAGGACAAGCACTACCGCCTGCGCTGCCTCCCGCACTTCTACATCATCGGGCAGCCCAAGTGTGGCACCACGGACCTGTACGACCGCCTCAGGCTGCACCCCGACGTTCGCTTCTCCGCCATCAAGGAGCCACACTGGTGGACCAGGAAACGCTTTGGTGAGTGAAAATCCCATTTTTTTTGCTCTCCAGGCAGGCTGTGTCTCTTAAAACTTTGTAAGTATTTGGGATGAAGTTCATAGGTTTGCTCGGTGTTGGCTTGCCGAGAAGCCGCTGGAGGTTGATGGTTGTGAGAAATCCAGGTGGTGGGTGCTCAACCTGCTTTTTTGTTCAGTGGTGTTTTGGGTTGAACCTCTTTTAACCCATTTCATTTGGTTTATTTGCAGCTGTTTGGAAAATCTGAGGAAAAACACAAACAGTGCATAAAACCGAGATTATGAATTTATAAAGGCAAGAAGAGAATCTGTTAGGTTGTCATGGGGGAGTTGAAGGGCAGCAGCGATAGTTTTGTATTGCAAAATTCTGTGAAGCCTCTCTTACATCAATAAATGATGGGTCACTATTTAAAATTTCAGTCCTTATGGTTCAATAAATACACTCGTGTGGCAGGAGCCTCATGAGTGCCACAGCTGTGGCCAGCACTGATCAGTAGAGATGCTCTGCATGAGGAATCTCTCTCACACTGAGGGCCCTGCACATATTTTTGTTACTTTTCCTGGGTGATGTCAGTATTTCCATCTCTGGAGGCAGACTTGAATAGCTGGGGTTGTGGCCAACTAGAGCAAAAGGCATCCACCCCTCGTGATTGCACCTCCAAAGGATGTCTTGGGGCTGAGCACAGAATTTCATCCACCTGAAATGTTTTTCTCCTTCCTATTGCTCTCTGGATGCTGAGGAAGGTCAGTCTTGTCGTTAGACATTGGATGAGCTGCAGAAGACCCATTTTAATTTCCTAACTGCTCCCCTCTACACGTGGATGGATGAGTGTTGTGCCTTCTGTATTCCACCCAGGCACTGCATTTTCCTCTTCTTGGGTCTGGCTGTTAAGTCCTGGCATGCCCTCAGTTTGTATGACTTTGGTATCAAAGATCAAAGACTTTCCAGTGATTTTACTGTTTCCAGGAGGAAGATTCTGCTTATTTTAGCAACATCTTAATTTCTGCTTCTCATTTGCTGTTGCTTTATGGCAGACACAGACTTTGGAACAGGAAAAATTGGCACTGGAGGGTGGATGAGGGGTTTGATCACTACTTTCTTTTGGTGCTTTTCTAAGCTTCTTTGGAATGGGAAAATAATGAATTTCTGTGGCTGAAGACAAGAAAAGACACTTTCTGAGGCATTGGGACACCAGCAGTGCTGCTTCTGTTCTTTATTTTGAGATCATACCTCAAATTATTTATTTCTCCTACATGTGGTCTTGTAATTTCCATCTTGTTTCCCCATGCTCTGGATCCCAGAAGAACCTTTCAGCTTCTGCAGACAGGGTTTTGTTCCTTGCTTCTTGGTGGGGAGCTCTCAGCCACAGAGATGGGATTTCATGATTTTGCTGTTCAATTTTCAATTTTCTTCCTTCGCAAATGCCAAGAATGTTGCCAAAGTAAATACTCTGGACATTTTCTAAATCCTTTTTTGTAAACTAAGATGTAAAGCAATGTGACGAAAACACAGCTTTGATTTTGAGGTAATTTAGTCCTGTTTGAGAAACACTGGAGGCATCAGTGAGAATTGAGGAGTCAAACCAAGTCAAACAAAGAGAAACATCGTGGTGCTCCTTGAAGACCCATGAGAAGGGACTTGTTCATCACAGTCAGCAGCCGACTGAAGACAAAACATGGGAATTATAGACTAGTTTGGGTTAGAAGGCACCTTTAAGCTCATCCAGTGCCACCCCTGCTATGGGCAGGGACACCTTCCACTGTCCCAGGTTGCTCCAAGCCCCATCCAACCTGGCCTTGGACACTTCCAGGGATCCAGGGCTAGCTTTTTTCTCATGTTCAGATAAGGTGATGAAAACAAGAAACTGTCAGCAAAATCTGTTGAGGATTTTGTGTTGCACAGTAGTGCTGGCAGGAAAGGCTGAACCCAACTGATACCTTAAACTAAAATGTGTTCCACCAAATAGTTCCCTCCTCTTACACTAACCTCAATATAAGTGTTTGGAATGGATTTGGAGGAGGTAATGCACCCTACCTCACTTCAGGAAGACTGGGCTCACTAAAGCTCTGAACTTGACCTACCAAACAAGCAGAAGAATGTAAAAAATCAGGCTGGAGTGCATCTAACTTGAGAACTTGAGAAGGGTGAATTCCTATCTCTGTGCTGGCATTCACAAACCCTCCACTTGCCGAGTCTTGTGGTCAGCCACTGGGGACAAAGTGCTGATCCTTGAAGAGAACATTCTTTGAATAATTCAGTTTTTTTGAAGTAATTTTGTAAAGCTGGAGAATGAGGAACCATTGCAGAGCTCGTGGTCTCGTGGGAGAGGGATGTGTAGGGATGACCTTCTGATCATCCCAGCTGTCTGCCACTGAGAGTGAAAGATCAAGTTTATTCCTGGTGGCTCAGACCTTTAATTCTGCCTTAAAAGTGCATACCTAATGGTTACTATTTAAGAATTAAAAAAAAGAAAAATGGAGAACATGACAAACACACCCACAAGTGAAACTGAGACAGCCAGCGAGTGGCTATGACTCCTGTGCTCCTGGCTATTAACTTGGTTTGCTTTCCAACACTTGGGCTGGACAAGAAAGTCTCTTTGTTCAATGGCATCCTCTGACTCAGTGGATTTTTATGAGACTGACTAATTTCAGCTGAAGTTAAACAGCCCTCTGGGGAGGCCCCATTTCACAAATCACTCCTTTCCCCTTCTGCTGGGATGGTGGATGCTCCACAGGACTTTGTCTCAGCTTGACTGCCTCTCTCCCCTGGCTCCTTGCCACTGTTTCTGTTCCCAGGAGTGGGGTGGCAACAAACCAAGGCTGTCTGTAGCACCACGCTTTGCACTTTTTTCCCCCCCTCAAAACAAGTCAAAATACGCTGTTGAACTTTCTTCTACCCTCATTAAATCCCACGTTCCTAAAGGGGAAAATCAGAGGCAATGGACAAAAGAACTCCCTTGCTGAGCTTTCCTCTCACATAATTGATAATTATTGGCCTTGTGGGAACAAGGAAGGGAGAGCTGAGAAATCCTGTGTGGGGAGCATGTACAGGAAATGGATAAGTGAGACTAGATTTGGAAACAGGAGTGAGAAAAGGAGTATAAAAATCACGGGATGTGGCTCAAGATGCTGAGAAACACAGGGGGAAGGTGATACTGAGCTCACACTGGAGTGTAAGGAAGGAGAGGAGAAAAATAAGATACTACTGTGGAGCTTTATTTGCATACCTGTGAAAGGAAAAAACCATGAATGATTTCCCAGTGTGTGTTGATTTGCATATTTGGCATCAGAGCCTGTGCTCAATCTCAAAACAGTAAATCTAGCGGGAGTCCAATATTACTGCAATTTACATGGGTGCAAATGGAAGTAGAATCTTATCTTCTATATTCCTTCCAAAAGCTAAATTTAGAAGAAGATAAATCCAAGCTCATTCATGCAGGGACTACAAAACAGAGCTCTTAAAATATTTCCTATCACTGTGAATTTATGGCGCAATCATTCAGTATCTCAGATCTCAGCCACTTCACTGTTGGCACTTTTATCTGAGGGTTGCACAGAACTTGAGTGATCTCGTGCTGATGTTGGCTGGCTCGGGGCCAGCCACATCTGTGAAACCACCCTGGTTTGCACCAGTGGTTGGTCTTGCCCTGTTGTTGCTATAATTGCTGATTTTAATTCTCTCTTTTTCGCTGTTCTGTGTTTTTTTTTCAGGAATCATCCGGCTGAGGGATGGATTCCACGACCGCTACCCGGTGGAGGATTACCTGGATCTGTTCGACCTGGCAGCACATCAGATCCAGAGTGTGCTGCAGAGTGATGCAGTGAAGGAGAGGGGCAAGAGGAACAACATCATCATTGGTAGGGCAGAAACAGCCCCAAAATCCCCTGTAGCTCCACATGGGCAGTGCTCAGAGCTGAGGCACCAGAGAGGGATTTTGTGGCTGGTCCTCAGCACAGAGCCCCTGATGCTGCTCTTCTCTGGTGTGCCTGGAAGCTCTTGGCTTTCTTTTCCTGCAGGCTTTCTTTTCCTTCTTTTTTTGTCAAGAAGCTGTGATTATCTTTAGAAAATTCCTGAGCAAGTGCTGTATATCTGATGAACATCAGCATTTAATTAATGTGTTTTGTTTCTTTTTATTTTCCAAGAATGAGAATGACCTTGGTGACTCCTTCAAACACAGTTTTCATTTTGTTTTCATAGAATCAGTTAGGTTGGAAAAGCCCTCTAAGATCATCATGTCCATCCCTTCCCCCAGCACTTCCAAGGTCACTACTAACTCATGTTCCCAAGTGCCACATCCACTTTTAAGTACAATTATGAGGGGATTGTCTGGGATAAATTAGTAACTGTGGTGTTATGACACACTCTGGGCGCTGCAGAAATCCTGGAGCTGGTGGGAGATGTGGCAGTAAAAGCTCCCAGTGGCTCTTCTCAAGCTCCAACAGAAGAAATTGATATAATTAATTGGTATTAAATTACCTAATTACCACTAAAAATGGTCTAGTAGTGCTGCTTTATTGTACTTTATGGAAGTCCTTGGTGAGCACTGGGCTTTAGGGAGGGATCCCTGGATTGCTTTCCATGACACAGAGTGGTCAATCCACTTGGCTTATCCACTCTGCTCCATGGTGTGCTGCTTTACAGTGCCCAAGAGGAACATCAAAAACTTCTAAATTCTGCATTTGCTGTCTGCTAAAACTGGAAAACTGAAGGGATGGGAATTTTACCAGTCTTATTTCACAGGGAAACCAGACACATTCCTTGCAAAAAGTAGTGCAAGTGACAGTTCCTTCTCAAAAAGAGACTTTTCAACAGAAAATTCTACAGCAAATAGAGACAAGATTTTTTTTTTTGCTGCCTGTTCTCAGAATTATTGAGGGTTTGGTCTCATTATAACCTAAAATTTTAACCTATTGCTGGCTGGATGAGATGGTGATGATGCCTTAGCCTGGTTAAAACCAGAGCCTTGTCTGAGTCACATTTGTTCAGTACTTCCCCAGCCTCCATTTAAGTCCATCATTCACTTTATTAAACATTTGCAACACTGAGCAACATTTGCAAGATGGGGTTCTTAAGAAATGCTGCCATCAAGGGCATCTGCAGATTTTCCTGCTACTTATAATAATATCTCCTGTCCTTTCATGGGTGAAGTACTTATACTAATTAAATTCACTAATCTAATTGGCAACGTACATCTTTGATTACCCACCTCCTGTTGCAGCTTTTTGTAGAGTTCACTTTGTGTTTCTTTTTCCTGTGGTCTCATTTCTTGTTTCATTAAGGTTCTGCTGGGTTTTCTTATTAAGTTTACAGGAAAAGTCTTGAATGATTATACTCATTAAGGCAGTCTTTTATGACCTTGGTAAAAAACAAAACAAAGCCATCTAGCCTAAAATGAATTTGTATGAATATCAGGTTTGCTCATAATCTTCCTTATTTCAGATGACTACAAAGAAAAAAATGAAATTAAAAGTGTAAATATTTCAGGAGTTCATCCTGTTATATTATTTTGAAAAGTTAGGCTTCTTTGGATATTAAACCTAGTGGGTAATAACTGCATTTTCCAAAAAAACCCCCCAACATTTGTTTAGAGATGATCCCAAGAGGACAGGGCTGATCCAGCCTGAGGTGTTCTGAGCAGGACTTGTTTATATGGGGTCATTAATAAGATAAATTCATAGGAATGACTTGTGAAAACACAGTATGATGTTAATCCATTAATGGCTGAATGTGGAGGTTATGCACCATTCTTTAGGTAATTTCATAATTCATATTATCTTTACGTCCATAAGAAAAAAAATAATCCGGTTGCACTGGCGTAATTAAATATAATTAATTGTTGGTGATTGATTTCTCACATGTTTAGTATGGCTTAGTCTCTTTGCAGGTATTAAACCTGTATTATAAACCAAAACCAAACACTATCAAATTGTCAGGAAAATTTTTGTTTGCCTGCTTCAGGAAAGTAAGATTATAAAAGTCAGCAGCGACCAGAATGATTATTGTATTTTTTTAATATATATATTTTCTCCCCTCATTAAATTCATGATAGTCATCTTGTGGGAAGATTTACCCTCTTGAGACCAGGTTTTGCTGGGCTGGAGCAGCACCTTGAGCCCTGTTAATGCTTTAGCATGATTTTATTTTGTGCCTGTGGTCTTGGCTTGGACTTGACAATCTTGGAGGTCTTCTCCAACCTTTGTGATTATTTATCCCTGACTTGTGTCCTGCCTGCAGAGTTTGGGTGGTGGAATTCACCCTTTCTGTGGAACGTGGGCTCTGCTGTTAAGAGAATCTGCCCATTTATGTGTAAATGCACTGGTTTGGGGGTTTTTTTGTAGCTCACATTGCAGAAGCAGCGGGAAGTGTTTGCAGGTTTGGCCACGCTAATTGGGATAAATCCAACAGAACATCCAAGGTGATCAGGGAACAGGGCAGAGAACTGTGAAGGATCATCACATCTAGTCCAGAGAGGAAGAGGTGGCTCGATGAAGTCATAGACTTTAATTACCTTGGCATGATTTAGGCAAAGATTTCTGAGGGAGCCGTTCCAGCTGGGCTGTGCCTGTCAGGGAGATGGAGCAGGGACTTCCCAAGGGCGCTCCCATCCCTGGAATGCCCTTTCCAGCAAATCCCTGCCTGCAGCTGCTCGTAGCCTTTGCATTTCCCCACGTCCTGGTGGCTCAGGAGAGGTTTCTGTGGCAGGGCTGTCTCAGCTCCCGGCCTCTGTTTAATCCTTTGTGTTTCTGCCTCACCCAGCGTGGGAGCTGGGCTAATTGAGTTTTAATTGACAAGTCGAAGCCCGCTGGTGATTAGGCAGTGCTTTGGCTAATTAATTTAGAATGGAAGAGCGGAGCTGTTGTGGACACCCAGCTATAGCCAATGGACCTGATCTCCTCCTCCTGAAAAGAGGCAAAGTGAACGTGACAGAAGATTAATGTGTTTTCTAACAACTCCCAGACTTTCTTAATGAATCACATTATGTTCAGCTGAAGTTTGGAGCCAGTACCTTTCTCATGTTGTGTTTTGTCCATCTTTTTAAATCTTTATTGGGCTTTCCCAGCAGAGGAGGGAAGAAAAAATAGGGAAATAATGTACAAGTCTATAAGCCTACAACATTATTATTTTTTTAATCTCTTTCCCTTTGACTTGAAAAACCTCATTAGCAAGAATTAGCTTTCATTAGACTGTCAGAGAGTTTAAATCCCCAAAAAGCTTCTGTACATGTTTTATTGAACAGTACTGTGCCACACAAATACCACAGTTACTTAAAAAGAGAAGGTTACAAAATTCAAAACAACATATCAGATCATTTATTTAGCAGCTGAACCATCATATACCTCACTCCAGCAGGGCTTTTACTGAATATATTTCTCCCTGTAGCATTGCATTCTGAGTGAGCTTCTTCAGACACCAAAAATACCAGAATCTGGTATTTTACCAAAATGTGCTGTTTATTCCATAAACCCTTTCTCTATTCATAAATAGCTGACCTGTTTTACCTGAATAATTATATAAAAACCAATATTTCAAACCTCAGTGACACATCTCAGCTGCTTTTTGAATATTTCTTATATGCTCACTGATTCTCCTGATTATGTTTTCTACACTGTTGATCAGCAGGGGTGGTGGTTTCCACATTTTTCTGTGGGGAATTTTACAATTTTTTAGCAAGCTGCTGCTCTGAGATTTGGGAGCATGAAGGCCAACCCGTGGGTGCTACAAAGAGCATTGCAAGGTTCAGCAGGAACAAACTCCTGCCTCCTCAAGGCCAGGTTGGCTGGAGTTTGGAGCCACCTGGCCCAGTGGGAGGTGTCCCTGCCCATGGCAGGAGTGGGAACAAGATGATCTTTAAGGTCCCTTCCAGCCCAGATCATTCTGTGATTCCATGATTCCTGACTGGGAAATGTGCTAAAACCCTGAGCAGTCCATTGCAGCCCAAATGAAATCTATTTGCATGTGTTAGCCACCAGCAGGAAGCAGCGTGGTTGTGGAGAGCAGTATTTCAGGTGGAATTGCATAAAACCTGCCTTAACCATCCCTGCATTCCCAAAGGCACAGGGCAGTGGGAAGCTCTGGGAGCTTTAGCCAGAGCAGTCTGCAAGAGCTAAGGTGTGTTGAAATTCATGGAGTCAATTTTGATCTGCCTTATAGCACTTAAACATTCAGCCAATTTCCACTCCAACATGAGGAATGGAATGAGTTACCAGCAGAGGTGCTTTTCATTTCCAGGGGAGGCCAGTGCCTCGACAATGTGGGACAACAATGCTTGGATTTTCTTCTATGACAACAGTACTGAAGGAGAACCTCCCTTCCTAATCCAGGATTTTATCCATGCCTTCCAACCAAATGCCAAACTTATCATCATGCTGAGGGACCCTGTTGAAAGGTGAGCAAGAAAATTTTGTTGTTATAATAATATTTTTAGTTCTCACTCTGTTGGGTTCAAGTAAATATTCACGTGGTGTTTGAGAACTACTTGGTTGTGATAAGAGGGGTTTTATTCTGTGTACTTTGGCACAGGTGAGAGTGATAATGTTTTAAAGAGAAGTATGTGAATGCCATGGGTGCCATGCCTGGACTCCTGGGCTACTCTGAAAAAAAGAATTTATAGTTTTCCAAATGCCATCTAATGCCATTACCTGAGCTAATATGCCCTGATTCTCAGAGGGGCTCTGTAGACTAGGAGAGCACTTCGTCTTCAGATCTCAGCAGAAGTGTCCTGGGAACGTTTCATTTTATTTAAGTAGTAAAATCCATGTTTTCATGGAGTTTGCAGTTCAAACTGATTACATAATAATGATTAAGAATGATTAAATCGCTCCGGGGTCAGCAAATGGTACAATTTTTTAAACTCTTTAAAGTGCTTGGTGAGACAGTCATGTAAAATTTCACTGGGCATTTGTAGTTTGCACAGCCAACAGCTACAGGAGTCGATCCTTGGTCTTCCTGACTTTGTTTGCAGGGAAAGGGCTTGGCTTTTGCCAAGGTATGGGCTGATTTAAATGGCTGTGGAGAGTCGGGAATGTCCAGCTCTCCACTTGCATTTCACTTTTTCTCTTCAGTCTTCCTCCAGATTTCTGGGATATTCCTTCCCACTGCTGTCCTCTGAAGCAGGATAATGATGATGAGGGTGATGGGGAGGGTGGAGTGGATGGAGTCCACAAAGATCAGGCTGAGGGGATGTGAATTCCTTCTCACTGTAGCTCCATAGGGATATTCAGAATACTGTGGCAGGTCAGTGCTCAAGGGCAAAGCACCAGAAAAATCCAGGGAAGGAAGGGGATGCAGATGATGATGATGAGGATGCAGGGGATGGTGGGGATGCAGATGAAGATGATGGTGAGGACTAGTCTCTGGTGGCTCTGGGAGAAGAGCAGACCAGTGGTGCCTGTGCAGACAGCCTGTACCCACAGCCCAGCAGCTCCCAGAGCTGGGATGGTGCTCCCCAAGGAGTTTCCCTGCTGGCAGGGCGTGGCTGTGGTGAGAGCAGGGCTGGGAGATGTTTCCCAGCTCCTGTGTCAGGAAATGCAGCTCTCAGCTTCCACGATGTCTCCTGACCGCAGAGTTAACAGATGGTAATTTTATGCGGGAGAGCGGCTGGAGTGGCTTCCTCATGGAAATTAGTGACAAACTCGCTGATTGCCTTAACCACCCTCTGCAATGGGGCTGTGGCTCTTTGCCAGCTTCAGCAGGGGTGACAGGAAAAGTCAGCTTCATCTCCCTGACTGTGTTTATGACAAATTGGTTCCTTTTTGTTTGCAGTTCCCTGCCTTCCTGATGGCTCCTCTGAGCTGCAGGAGCGAAAGCAGAAGGGACAGCCCAGGCATCCATTGGTGATGCCAGGCAGTGGGACAGGTTCCTTGGAGTAGCCAGGAGGGCAGGGGGCTGGCACANGTCTAAAGATTTGCCTTCAGGAGAAAACATTGGGGCTGGCGCGGGCTCTGATCTAACCTGCACAAAGTCTGGGCTATCCCCAGCAGGGAACATTTGAATGACATCTTTTTTTTTGAGATGGTTGTTGTCAACTGGTGTCATTATCTCATTGGAATGGACAGAGGTTGAAGGGAAGGACTTCAAGTAGCTAGAACAGCTGAAATCCTAATCAGCAAAGGCAGATGTCCCCAGAATTAAAAGCAGATGGGGAAAAGAAAAGAAAAAGAAAAATGGAAAGAAAATCCCAACTGCCCTGCAGAGGGAGAACTTGTCTTCAAGAACATAGTTTTTCGTAACGTGCCAACAAGTGTGAGAAATGATGCATTTCTTTTGATGGATGGTTAGAAACACCAAGCAGTCATATTAAACCTTTCAGTGACACTCCAGCCTGGCCCATGCTGTACCTGATGCCTGCTGACAGATTTTTCCCAGGAAGAAGCCTTTCACCACTCCCACCATCTCTGGGACTAGCTGAGTCCTGATATCCACATTTCCTGCAAGCAGGAGATGCTGTTGTGTGTCTGATTTAGGTGAACTCAGCTGGCCTGGTCCTTCAGCTTTTCCCTTCTTTTTTTTTT
>VYXD01010084.1:423351-495644 GCA_013397195.1 Hylia prasina | reverse complement strand
TTTTTTTTTTTTTAATGAACAGAGAGTCTTCATTTGTTTCACATGGGAACTAAAATCCTGTTCTTGCAAAACACTGACATAAAAAATGACTGCAGAGGGGCTATTCCTGTGCTTAAGTGCTTTGCTGGATTAAGGCCTGAACTTTCCAAATGAGGTGTTTTTAACTACCCAAGGAAATCTAGGGAAGTTGAAGGATAAATAAAGTAAGTGCAATACAAAAGGTTACTGCAGTAATAAGTGAGGCCTAAATAGATTGGTGTGTTTTATTTCTTAAACACCTGTGGTTTTTTGAAAGAGGCTGAAAAATATGTAGGATTTCTGGAATTTTGTCGGGAGGTGGGTACTATGGAGGCATCAAATCTGTGCTGCAAACGCACTTGGGGAAGTGACTCCACGAGTGATACAAAATTGTCTTCAATATCCTGTGGTATTGTTGTGGTTCTGGTCATTCTAAGCCTAATTGTGAATGGAAGTTAAAATAGCATGGTCAGCAGATCTAATATTTATATCATGTCTGAGCACTTCCTTTGTCTCTTTAAAACATGTTTATCTTACAAAAACCTAATCAAGCTTTCAGGGGTTAATGCTAAAATTGATATTTTCCTTGCCTGTAGGTTTGGGTTGTTTCACCACATCACCCCAAAAGGAATTTGAACTTACATTATCTTTTTAAAGTGATTTTAAGTAATTGTAAAACTTATGCTAAAAGTGTGCAATCAGGGGATAATGCTTTGTAACTTAGAGAAATTCCTGCTTCATCTTAAAAAAAAAACCCAAATCAACAGGTAGAATGTTGTAAATTGGAAGTTTTTGATGGAAAGTCAACATAAGATTGGAGGTGAAGCTTCCTAAGTAATGGGAAATCTGGACTCTTTCTTACTCTTGATGGCAGCCAGCTTGGTAATAATATAAGAATTACTCTTTCTAACCCACCAAAAGTTAAAGTTGCTAAAATCAGGTTTAAGCTGTAGAGACAAGGACAGTTCTGTCCATGGTACACCAGGTGCAGAGGGGCAGCAGCATCAGCTGAGACCAGTTCTGCTCACAGAAAACATGAACTGAAAGTCTAAAGATTTGCCTTCAGGAGAAAACATTGGGGCTGGCGCGGGCTCTGATCTAACCTGCACAAAGTCTGGGCTATCCCCAGCAGGGAACATTTGAATGACATCTTTTTTTTTGTGATGGTTGTTGTCAACTGGTGTCATTATCTCATTGGAATGGACAGAGGTTGAAGGGAAGGACTTCAAGTAGCTAGAACAGCTGAAATCCTGAGATTGACTTAACTCACACGATTTCTAGGGTCAGGTCTCCAGGGGTGCAGACCTTGAAAGCGGGGATGCTGTTCAAAATCCCCTGGAGAGGGTTTTGCTGCGAGCTAAAGCTCATAAAAACAGACGGAGGCGGCATCACTGGGCGGCAGGCTGCGGGTGGGACGCTGTTACCACACGTCCCCTTCCCCTGGCCTCCCGTAACTGGTTGGAATTGCCAAATTTGTGGCATAAGCAAACGTTCTTCCATGCCCTCAGCCCCTCACTGCCACATTTTTTCCCCCTCACAGGTTGTACTCTGATTACCTGTACTTCGCCAGCGCCAACAAATCCGCGGAGGATTTCCACGAGAAGGTGGCGGAATCGCTGCAGCTGTTTGAGGGCTGTGTGCTGGATTTCTCCCTGCGAGCCTGTGTCTACAACAACACCCTCAACAACGCCATGCCCGTAGGTATTCCCAGGCACTTCTGCCTCCCTGCTGCTTTAACCTGCTGCTGGAAAGGTTGTGCAGGCACCAAAACCCCGTGCGAGGAAGCGGCGAGAAATCAAAGCGTTCCCCCTCTTTGTTTGTAAGTGGAAATGTATGGAGGATGTAAACAGATATGTAAACATGGAAAAGATGGTGTGGGGGCCCAGCTGTCTCCCCAGCCTGTTCCCTGGTGAATGCCAACAGGGATAACACAGCCTTCCCATTGTGTGAGTGCATGGAGAGCACATTTAGTGAGGATTACAATTTACTGTGCAAGCTTTTTGCAGATGTCTCCAAAAAAGTAGCTCTGGCAAAGATCTCTGTACCAAATTGCCTCAAAATCAGAATAAATTATGTGTTCTTTTGTAAGAAAAGGCTATCAATAACTAGATAAAAATCTCGGGGGGTTTTTTTGTGTTTTTTTTTTTTTTTTTTTTTTTTTTTTTTTTTTTTTTTTTTTTTTTTTTGCAATTGTGTATGCCAGAAAATTATACAAGAAAACACAGCAACTGCTGGCAGGGGAATGGATAAGTATTACAGGCTTAGGATTCCAAACTTCACAGTTTTAGCATAGAACTGACTTCAGATTTTGCTGGAGGGCAGAGAATAATACGGAAGAGATTGACTTGAAGTATCACATCTGGCCAGTTTGCCGTGCAATCCTCTTTTATTTGCTCAGGCTGTAAAGGATTCAGAGGGAATAGTTCCCCCCTTTGCCGTGAGGTTATTGCCTCTTCCACTGGATAAAATAGCAGCACAAGAGTGTCTGCCATGGGCTGGAGCCCTGCAGCAGCAGAGCCAGCAGGACACTGCTCTCACTTACCAGGGGGACTGGAGCTGCTCATCCCTGACTGCAGCCCCCAGGACTTCCTCACACACCAGTTGCTGCTGGGCAGCATCACAGAATTTTCCAGCCATCTGCTTGCACAAATGTATTCCTTCCAGTGCGGCAGAGAAAGGCAGAGAGAGAACCAGAAGGAAAGATTTTCCTCTTATGTTCATCCTCAGGGTGCAGAACCCATCTCCATTTGTTGTCTTCAGCAGCCCTCTTGAAGAAGATGCTTTTGGAAGCGAGCAGAGGAGGCCTCTTTCCTTCCGTAGAGCCACAAGCAGGTGTTTGTAATAAAACCCACGTGCCAACTGTGCTCCTCAGTGGCCTTTTTTAGCTTCTTCTTCAGCCAAGTTGCTAAATCTGTTGTGTTCATGGTTTGCTGTGCATTGAAGAAGTGAGGATTGTTGTCCCTGGCGAGCTCATTAGGTTGCTAATTCTGTGACTGTGCCAGGAAAAAAGGGGTTTGCTGTTTGTTAATGTAAATAGGAAACCAGAGAGGTGTCCTAGGCATCGTGGCTGCTGCTGGGTGCTAAGGGGAGAGAAAGGGGTGTTTGGCACCTGGCATCAGTGGAAAGAACATTACCCAGAGAGAGGCACAGTGACCAGGGTGGTCCCAACTGTGCCCTGCCAGCACCTGAAGGAGTGTAAAAGAAAGGTGGAGAAACTATTGACAAGAGCCTGGAGTATGAAAAGAACCATAAAAGCACAGGTTTGCCCCAGTGCTGAGTGGAATGAGGCACTGATTGAGGGCTGGGGTTAGAATATAATTCTGTTATATAATTCTGCCCTGCCAGAATTATCCCACCTGGTGTCTTACTCAAATAAGAGGTTCCAGATTCTGGTGTAGCACAGCTATAAAGAAATCTGCTAAATATGGAGACTTAGGTTACAAGCAGCCAAAGACACACATCAGAATGACACAGGATAATAATAATTCAGCAATAATTCAAAATATGGCTTTTTTTAGAGGGATTTAAGTATCAGTGTAGGTCACAGGGCAGTGTCAGAAATGAAAGGAGCTGTTGTCTGGCTTTGTGGGCTCTGTAGTAAAGCAGCCCAAAGATGTTAAGTCTCTTTTATGAAAGATGCTTAAGACTTGTGATTCATGTTCCTCTCCTCTGAGCCTGGAGGGATTTAGAAAAATATTTATAAGCACAGTCAGAGGCTGGACTTTTTAAGAACACCAAGGCTACTTTTCTTGCGTTTCAACTTGTTATGTAAAATTGAGGAGGGAAGAAAAACAGAGATAAGGGCAGGAGAGGCTGAAAATCTGCCTCTCTCCCTCTCTGGTCAGACAGAGTCTGGCTCTCTGGGTACTCAGACAAGGCACCACCAATGCTGCTGCAGCTGAGGTCTCAACCTAATCGTTGCAATCAGAGGATGCAGCAAAATGCACCCAAATCTAACACCTGACAGCGAGGCAGAATTTGTCCTGCTCATGGCAGCATGACCTGGTGCAGCTGAAAATCATGGAATCATTTATGTTGGAGTTTAAGGTCACTGAGTCCAAGTTTTAACACAGCACTGCCAAGCCCACCCCTAAACTATGCCCCCAAGGTGAAATCAAACTGAAATAAGCAGCCTTAGGGTCTGGAGAAGGTAACAGGACTGAGCCTCTTCCCTTGAGTCGCTGCTCATCCGGGGGCTGAGAGCCCTCAGTGTCTCCACGAAGGCTCCAAGCACGGAGCACCTTGGATGTGAGGTGCCTGAGCATCCTTCTGCAGATAATTGTAACACTTTTACACAGACCTGTGGCTGGTGCAGCAAGTGCAGCTTGGTAATGACATCTCTCGCCAGCAGAAAAGCTGTTTGCAAAGATTTCTTCAAGCTGCTCAGAAAACGAGAGGAAGGTTGAAAAAATATTCATGTAACTTCCCTTTTGTCATTCCTTAAAAGCACATTTTGGGGATTTTTTTGCCCAGATGACAGTGGTGAGTGTTGTTTTTTTACAGCTAGAAGTGCTGTAAGGTGAACTAATTTGGGGTTTTTTTGTACTTACAGGTGAGGTTACAGGTAGGGCTCTATGTTGTGTATCTCCTGGACTGGCTGACAGTTTTTAACAAAGATCAGATCCTTGTTCTTCGCCTGGAGGACCATGCATCAAACATGAGGTACACCATGCACATGGTGTTCCAGTTCCTGGATCTGGGTAGGTGCTTGCTGGCTGGTTTAAGTGTGCAAAATCACCATTTTCCTCCTTCTTTTAGGTTGGTTTTGCTTTATTAAGAGACAAAACGAGAAGCAAAGGAATCTGGCTTGAAGGATGCATTAAATCTCGTTGCCTGGAGTCAAGCAAAATTAAAATCTCAAATTCCTGGTGTTAGAAGATCTTAGTAAGAGTATATAAAGAAAAAAAATACATCCAGACCACTAAGAATGCAGGGATTTATCTTCCCATACAGAAACCAGCCCTTCTTCTGAAGGCACACAGGGCTTGTTTGCCACTGGCTTACAGAGATGCAGAGTTATCCCCCACAATTTTAACAAACTGAAGAGCTACCAGCCCAGAACCTAAATCTGAGCACGATGAAAGGTTGTGTTTGTAGCCGAGGAGAAGGGGGAAATTGTGTTTTTGCTGTGTTGATTGAGACATCTGTTGCTAATCCTCGGAGAAACGCCGGCAGACAAAACCTTGCCCAATGTTGATTTGACAGTAGCAAGAAAATGAAAATGTGGCTGAAAAATCGTCTGTCTGGTCCAAAGATTGGTCTAGATGACGAGAAAGCTTGGATGTAGCAGGCTGAACAGATGAAAAGCTTGGCATCTGCTTCCTGAATATGGTTTGTGCTGGAAAACTCCGTAGGTTTTTATCTTGCTGATGCACGTTTGTTCCCAAAGTGGGGGCATCACTACACCTGTGTCCACTGCCAGCCTCCAAAATAAACAAAACAAAGGCTTCCCTGAGTGCTGAGTGAAGCTGGTAAGGTTTCTCTTGGGGATTAGTCAACCCACACCATGAAATGAAATAGCAGCACAAAATACCTGCAGCTCCAGAATGGACGAGAAGTTGTCTTCAATCTTTGGGGGTTTTTTTTCTGAAAACAGGTATTTTCCTTCAAGAGTCATTTATGCTGCTTTTTAGGGAGATGATTAATTAGTGGGAGAAGAACGTGTATTATTTCCATATTTAGCAGTAGTGATTTATTTTACTGATCTAAGCCTGTATTCAATATTCTGAAACGTTGTGGCTGCAAACAAAAATTGCATTTTTCTCCCCACAAAAAACCTTCTGATTTAGTCATTAGTTTTCTTCAGGATGGGTGTTTTTTTGGGAAAATATTTGAAGATAATGTTCTCCTTTTCCATAGGACCTCTGAGTGAGAAACAAGAAGCTCTGATTACCAAGAGTCCTGCATCAAACACCCGAAGACCTGAAGACAGAAGCCTGGGCCCCATGCTGCCAACCACCAAGGCAATTTTAAGAGATTTCTATAGGCCTTTTAATACAAAACTGGCACAAGTTCTTTTTGATGATGCTTTTTTATGGAAGAGGACATAACGTGTAAATTTCTTGCCACGACTACAGTGCTTAAAGGAGTTTTTATTTTTTTAAATTCTATTTTTGTGCGTGGATATTTTACATTTCTTTTCCCATTCCAAAGAGCAGCCGATGGATGAGCTGAGAGTCTCACCTTCAGCCAGCACACGTCTCAACAGCTCTACCACGTTTTCCTTGGGAGGATGGAAAGCATCTTGCTTTAATCAGATTATTGCAACTTGTCTCACCCCAGCAAAGGAGTGGACAAGCATTGGGACAATGATGTCTTACACTATTCCACAGGGGAGTTGAAGTGTAACCTTCTCTGAGATGCTGCAACACAGATTCAGCATCAGTTTACTACAATTACACTTATAATCTCTCATTTTCAATATATGTTTTTCACTCATTTTTTTTCCAAGCAATGTCATTTAGTCATTAAAATTTTTAATTGAATCCAACCCACATTTCTGTTTCTTTTTGTCAGCCTGTTTACAAATGGTCTTCACTAACACTGAGTGTGTTTTCTTAATTCTGAAAGAAAGGTAAAGTGCATTCACATAAATTTCCAAGTCTCATTTATATCTTCAAGATAAATGGATTTTCCTAGCCACAGCTCTTGTAAAAGAAAATTTTATAATCCAGGTCAGAGTGGATGGCTGAAGCCTAAACAGGCCAATTTGGTGTTTAGCATAGCAAATTCATTGCCTTCCATATTTTGTTCATGTAAGGATGAATATGTATAATTTATTCATATCACTCACACATTTTCCCAGGAAACCATTTCCATTAAAAGTCCATTCCTGGCCATGGAGGGCTTTTATGGATATTTCTGCTAAATTCTTCAGAATTACCCTTCTCATTGTGAAGGAATATGCATTTTAAAAGCCATATGAAATTTTGCTATTAAAATCATAAATGAGCAGGATTCTCAGTACCTTACAGAAAGGATTACCTGAGGAATTAAGTTATGTTTCCCTCTTCAGGAAAAAATGTCTGTATTTAGTTAAAGAAGTTGAGATTCGCAGACTTGAGGAAAAAACCCCAATGTTTTGGAAGTTATGGAGAAACTTGGGACTACCTGAAAGTTTTCATGTGACAAAAAAGATCCAGTTTTTTTACAGATGTACAGCAATTCCATTTCTGATTTCAAACACACCTGTTTAGGTCACTGTCAGCTACAATCTGCAGCCTTCTGCACATGGAAGTCCCAGCTAAGGAAGGGGATTTTTAAAGAGACAAATATAAATTCTACCTATTGATCATTTCCATTCTTGGGCTAAACTATTTCCTCCCTGAATGTGTGTTGAGTGGGGTCAAAGGAAGCTCCTGCCCAGCTGAGAGCTATCAAAACCCCACAGAATCCTCTCTGATTGGCTTCATGTGTCCTTTCAGCCTTGATGCTGAACCCCACAATGCAGCTTTATTGATGGATTCACAAGTACATTTACAAATATTAAAGGTAACTCTTCCCTATCCACTCCCCATGGGGACATATTATTCACTTCATGTGTTTCTAAATTGAGAATTAATGCTGAAAACTTGATGGATCCTGAACATTTCACACGGGAATATGATTGGTGACATGTGAGATGTTTTGCAACAGAAGACTGTTCCTAGGTTCTTTGCCAACTGGTAATGTGCTGCTTAAAAAAGGGATTCAGTCTGGGGTTTGAAAAGCCCAAAATAAGTAATTTAGTGAAGTATTTTAGACAACCAGAACGGATTAGTTCTGGTTCAGAACTGCTCACAGACCAAAAATGGTTGGAGAGCTGAGAATGGACTACTTTAGCAGTACAAATAAAAAGTATCATGGGACAGTGAAACAGAAAATCAGAATGAATTTGCCACTATTTGCAGATGTAAAAAATGTAATCAACAACGTATTTACACGGAAGAGTTCACCCAGATGTGCTTTGATTTGGAATCAACACTGTGTGGTCAGGATGACTCTACACAGATGTTTCCTAACCTGGTCTGCCATATCAGATATTTCTATTTAGTTGTCACCTACAGCTATGATCTAATTGTATTATTTTACCAGCCCTAAAAGCTAATTAATACATCTGTCCTTATCATTAACTTGAGCACTGAACAGCTCACACACTCTGGTTTGTGCCTGTGGTCCTTCTGGAAGTGAAGACTTCAATGAAGCTGCTTTTATGTCTCCATCTCCTTCATGAGCTCCAAAACAGGATTTCCTGATTTTAACCCCTTACAGCCTTCTGCTGCTGGGTTGTGGCACGACTAAGAATCAAACAGCAGCAAATATTGGTCAAGCAGTCATTTTGGAGGTAAGACTACCACTCTCTGGCTCAGGCTGTAAAAATAAAATTGATCTGGTGACTCAGAATGAAACAGAAGAGCATTTCCTCAAGTGGTGTGGCAGTGCTGGGTGTCAGAGCCCCTCTTCTTCAGCCACAGCCAGTCAGTGGCTTCACAGCAAATCTCGACACAGGACAAGGCTCACCCAAGTCCTTCCAGTTCCCTTTACCTTTCTGCTGACAATTCTAGCTGTGAAAAAAATCAGTTTTGTTGTTATTAGTCACTGTAGCACTGAGGTGACCCACATCCTCAAAAAAGCAATTTGCCAAGAAGATGGAATTAATATCAGACAATATGTTTTCATGTTTGGTGTTCTGTGCCAAAGCATAGCAGTGCAGAGACCTCAGAAAATCCGTGTCTCATAGCGTGCTTCTGCTCTTATCTCTGCTGAACAAAACTAATCAAAGATGCAGCTTTCCTGAGTGCAAAGGCACTGAGGAAAGGGTTGTTTCCAAATGTTCTCGCTGCTACTGCCGGGGAATGTGAAATGTGCTTTCTGTAAGACCTTGAGTGTTTGGGCCAAGCATCTTGGCTGTCTGGAAGAAGTACAATAAAAACAAAGGATCTCCTGCAAAGGAAAACAGGCACTGGTTGACATGGAAAACCGTGTGTTGTTATCTTTTGAGTCCAGGCTGCAGACCCTGGGCTTCAGCTTAGCAAACTGAGGAGAAATGGTGAAGTTGTTGCAGTTTTGAATGTGTCTCCCTGCCAAGAAATTAATCCATTTTCCAACTAAGCCAAATGTTCTTTTGTTAAAGGCGAGGCACAGCAGTGTCACAAAAAGTCATTCCTGCTTGATCCCCCTCACACAGGTGAGCCTGGATTTGCACCAAGGGAGGCTTAGGTTGGATTTTAGGAAAAATTTCTTCGCTGAAAGGGTTGTCAAACATGGAACAGGCTGTGCAGGGCAGTGAAATCATCATCACCTCTGGAGGGATTTACAGGAGCTGTGGATGTGGAGCTTGGGGACATGGCTGAGTGGTGGCCTTGGCGGTGCTGGGGGACGGTCTGAGATCTCGGAGGTCTTTTCCAACCTTCACAATTCCATGAGCAGCGTGTTTCCATCATGAATTCTTGTCTTGCACTACCATCTTGTGGCCAACCCCAGCGCTGCTTTGTGCCATGAGCCCAGGTTTTTCCTCCTCCGGATAAAGAAGAGGCAGGTGCAAAAGGAAAAAGGAAAAAATAATTTCTACTTCTTTTCAGATGCTCACAGAAATAAATTTCCAGTTCAGCTCAGGGGCTGGTGAGTGTGTGGAGAAGTTCTGGCTTGGCACAGCCTCAGCATTGTGGAATCACAGAATCATTTAGGTTGGGAAAGACCTCTGAGATCATCGAGTCAGAGACCCCAGCACTGCCAAGGCCACCATGGACCCATGTCCCCAAGTGCCACATCTACAGAGCTTCTAAATCCCTGCAGGGATGGGGACTCCATCGCTGCCCTGGGTGGCTGTGCCCAGGCTGGACAAACCTTTCCATGAAGAATTTTCCCCTAAAATCCAATCTAAACCTCCCCTGGTGCAAGTTGAGGCCTTTACCTCTTGTCCTGTCCCTTGTTACTTGGGAGAAGACACTGACTCCCATCTCATCCAGGGAAAGATGCCACCAGCAGCTGAGCTGGGAGCTGCTCACCTCTGCTGAATTTATTTGTGTCCTGCTGGGGACAGATGCTTTTAAATCACAGCTCCTGTGAAAACTCTGCACTGCCTCAATTGATAGAAAGAGCCTCAAAATGATTGCCAGCATGGCAGGGGCTTAATGGGCTGCCAGGCTGGAAGCTGCCATTACAATTAGAAGCCTGCTGTGTATATATTAAGGCACAATTAGCAGAAAATAAGGTCTGAAAGAGGCACAAATAGTAATCACGGCATCACAGTTCAGAGGACACTTTCCCTCACCCTCATCATTTCTGAACTCTCCTTTGTTGGGTGAAAATCTTCCCCTTCCAGCAGGTGTTGATGTGATGGTGCCCCAGCTGGGCTGGCAGAGGTGTGGAAGATTTACTGGAAAAGTGCTAAAAATACAACTCAAGTGGTTTAAAATTGCAGTTTAGTCACTGCAGGAGCAGTTGCTGTGTGACACTGGGAACTTTCCTTGAGGAAAATGGGGCAGATTTTCAGGTCTTTCCTCAGTCTGGGAATGTCTCACACACTTAGAAAATTATTTCTTCCTCCATTAATGAATGGGAGTGAGGAAAGGAAAAGGCTCTGCTGCTACTCAGAACATGGCAGTAGATGAACATCCTCAGAGCAGCCCCCAAAGCTTCACATAATTTAGGCTACAGAGGCCTAAGCCACAGATGACTTGCAAATAACTTGGAGTTTAGCTTTTAAAGAACCTAAATCCAATATATCCTGATTATTGAACACATTGGGTGTCTCAGAGACCAGAGATTTGGGGCTGGTGCTGCACTGTCTGGGTGGGTAATTGGGCTGACACACATTATTTCCTCCTCTAGATTGTTGAAATCAGAGATAGAAAGCAAAGGAAACTGCTGCCCATCAGTACAAGCTGGGCACTCCTACAGGGCAAGGAGGCAAAGGCTGTGGCAAAACAGCTACAGAAAGGAATGAAGAAAGAGGAAAAACAAGAAAGAAATCCTGCAGCTGTGTCTGGTGAATGCTGAGAACAAACTGATGACACAAAATTGCATGGAAGAAAGTAAAGCCAAGCAAGGCAGCCAAAAAACCCAGAAGAAATAAGACAGAGAAATAAGCAGAAAAGGATGTGCGGCTGTAAGATGAAAAGGTGGATTTTTTCTTACCATCTGAAAAGGCTTAGGAAAGGAAAATAATCATATCACCTGGGAAAGAATGTTGGCTTGACTGGAAAGGCATCAGCTGAGCCCACTGCAGGCTTTGCTTCTGTTTTGTATTGCACTGAGAGGTTTCAATTCAGCATCAGGGCTGAGATCCATAGAAATGTGAGTTCCTCAGTTCCTCTGCCTGGCCTGTGCAGGACTCAAATGCTTCACCTAAGCTTGGGGAGGAGCAAACACTGTGAAAGGGAATAGAACAATTGTTGAGGTGAAGGTCTGAAAAAAGAACAAGAGGTGCTTGACTGGATTAAGAGTTTGGAGGAGGGACTAAAAGCTGAATTTCTGGCTAAAAAAGAGGAAAGGATTGGCATTAGAGACTTCTCAGGTATCATCTGTCCCTGAGTGCAGGCTTTAGATGAGACGACCCATAAAAGAGCAGGACGTATAACAGGTGGCAAAAATACAACATGCCTTTTACTTTGGGCTCTGTCTGGGGGAAAACTCATTGATTTCAGGTGCTGGGGTGTGCTGCTGCTGACAGAGGCAGGGTGGGGTGCAGCACTCTGCCATCCCAGCCCTCCAGCTGCAGCTCCCAGGCAATTTTTTATTTTCCAGAGGTGTAAGAGCAGCAAGAAATAAGCACGACTGGGCCAGAAGCACACCACGAGAGGGCAGGGCATAGCTGGAAATTCAGCTGCAGCTGGAAATCCAGTGCCACAGCCAGAGCCAGCTCCTTCATCACAGCTGCAGCAGAGGACACCTGGAAGGTGGGAAAAGGAGGAAAAGGAGGGATATTTTTGATAGTGCGTATTTGATGGGCAAAACCCCCAGAGATTTCACCAGAATTGCAGCAAGTGGTGGAGAGAAATTGGTTCTCATGCAGTGGAACATGAACACACACATAACACAATATAACTCATAACTCATGCAAAAAATAACTGGGGGAGTTAGACAAAAGGGCTGAAACACACTCAGCAGTGTAATTTACACACAGTGTAGATTCATGGACTTGTTTATGTTGGAAAAAAAACCTTTAAGGTCATCAAATCCACCGTCATGGCATTGGTGCTCCTCCCAGAGCCAGTGGCATCACAATCCCACTTCTTCCTCCTGCAACCAGAACTGGGGGAACTTAAACTCACTCTGATCCATGCTGCTGAATGCAAATCCCTCCTCAAGCCTCAATGCAATTTTGAAGGTGCCAAATAAAAATCCTATTTCCTTGCTGTGAGTGGCAAACGTAAGCCCAGCTCCAGTGCAATATTCAGTTATCCTGTATCAGCATATATCAGGGGAAGGACACATGAACAATTCATCCCCACTGAAAATTCCTCCTGTGCCAGTGGCAGCAGTCAGCTCAGGATTCACTGAATCATTAACAGCATTTCCCAAGGGCTCTGGTGCCTCACAGTGATATTACCAAACCAAGCACTGCCGAAGCATTTTATTTGCTTCAGTGGTACTATTGATCCATGAAAAAAAGTTTCTTGGACTGAAAAAAAAAATTAAATAACACCTACCAAACTGTCAAATATGAGTCAGTCCTTGACAGTGCTGTGTCAAACAGCCCAGGGTGAATCCTGGAACGTTTCCCCAGTCCAAAGCCAAATGAGCAGGATGCCTGGCCCATTCCAATGGTTAATATGTGCCCTCCTAAAACTAGGTTACAACATATTTCACTTCAACAGGTGGTGCTGCAGAGCAGTCCTGTCATTCTAACCATGCTTTTGTACCACTGCGTTTGAGAAGAACTGAATTTATACATTTACATTGGGCTGCTCTCAATAATTTCCCTGTCTTCTGTAAGTGCTACAGAAGTGAATATTTCCTAATGAACAACCCAGGAGGTTCCTCCTGCTCGGGAATTACAGGCTGGGGAGGTGAAGGCAGCACAGCAGGAGCTGAGGCAGGTGTTTGAAACAGAACAATTCAGCAAGAAATCAAACCCCTGAGCTTCTGAATCCAGGAGGTTCAAAGCACTTGGACTAGCAGAAGTGAATGGTTGTGAGCATGATAAAACCTCAGGAGGCAGGAGCTGTGGGTGTCCAGCCCTGCAGGAGGCAGGTTGGCTGAAGTTAACAGCTGCCAGAGGCAGGAAATTGGGAATTTTAACACTTACTTGAGGAACTGATGTGCTGGAGAGCTGAAGAACTCAGGGCAGAGAGGGATGACAGGCTCCAAGTGCAGCCCTGGTGAGGGTGAGCAGATTCACTTTAGAGAATTAGGGAATTCACTTCAGGGAAACCGAGGCTTGTGCCAGAGAGATTTGGTGCTTTGGCTGCAGAGAGAACCAGCCAACAGAGGTGTTTGCTCACTGATCACTGCTGTCTTGGCTGGTATCTCAGACATTTTAGATTGTAAGCCTTTAAAATTTGAAGGGCTTTCACCTGTGGGTGCTCAAAAATCTGTTACTGCTCCAAGAACTACTTTTTTTAAGATCCACACATTCTTCATTTTTCATGTTTTCTGTATTTCCTTTACTTTCAGGAATGCTGCATCAAGGATTTTCCCACAGACAATAACACACCCAGCTCATGGTTGTAGCCACCAAACCTGAAGGAAAGGAAGATCTTGCAGCTATCCCCTCCCTCCTTGGGATTCAGAAGGCCTTAAGGACCTTGTCATCCCCATATCCTCCTCAAACTTCAAGGAAGCCTCTAATAACAGCCCTGGGCTCACTTAGCCTTCCCATCAAGGCTGGCAAACATCAGGAAGGAAACCAGCCCTGCTGGCTTGGCTTTACACCTAAAGTGATGTTCCCCTGGGAGTAAAACAGCACCAAAAATTCCTTGTCTCATGAGATAACCTGGGGGGGAAAAAAAATGACTTGGGCAACCCAACCTACCCACACCTGGCTCCAGGTGAGAATGAAGGACAGTGGAGAGAATTTGGTCAGGTTTGCATGCAGGCATGGGGAGAAATTCCTCTGCTGCAAGGAACAGGCCCGGTGTTGGCTTTCTGGTTGCTTTGAAAGGACAAGGCAAAAGGGGATATGTGGAATGTAACTGATGAGAGGAAGTAGCTTGAACAATATCCCGAGATTGTTTTGATACGTGGAGCTGTTCACAAAGCTTTGTGAGGGTAGCCAAAACTGGTTGTCATGAAGTCCAAGAACCAAGAAAATACGGAATTTATTTATTTAACTTTTAAAAAAATATTTTAAATTATTCTATATACTTTGAAACATGAACATTGTTATTTAGCCCCATCCAGGCCTGGGTTTCCTGACATATTTATCCTGCTTTTCCCCAGAACAACCAATTTTAACACACATGCTGCAGATTTTCTGCTTTGCCATTGAAACCATTTCCCAGAATAAGCTGGGCTGGTTCCTGGTTTTCCTTGAAGCATTTCCACACCAGCCCAGTTTTAATGAGCAGATGCAACACAAAGGGCTCAGGTCTGCAGGTCAGGTAGGTGCAAACACTTGCATAATGCCAATGTTTTTTTCATGGAGTCACAGAATCAGAGTGGAAGGGACCTCAAAACCATCAAGTTCTGACCCCCCACCACGATCAGGGACACTGCCCATGGAACACGTTCATTTTAAAACCCATAAGGAAGAATATTGAAGTATAAATATATATTTTCTCCTGAACTACCATCTCTCAAAGTTACTCCATGTTAAGGATAAGGAAAATGCACACACTGAGATGCAAAGCCCTGAGAATATTATTCAAGAAAAGCATCTCTAGGTGAGTCACAATAGGAAATGCAGATGCCCAAAATGTACATGCAGTGCTGTTCACTGCAGTTTAGAAATCATTTTACATGTTTAAAGTCAATTTGAATGTGACTGTAAGAGGCAGCAGCACCAATTCCCAGCATCTACAATTCTGTTTTTGTACTTTTTTGAATATATTTGGGAAGAGAATTGCTTTCCCTTGCTCCAGCATGAAAATGAGCTGACACTCACCCTTGCACAGCAGAGCAGAAGCCAACAAGCCTCATGTTGGGCAGGAGATGGTGCCACCACATTCTCATCAGCAGGGACATCCATCCCCCGTGCAGACAACCCCAGGAGTGCCCTGCAGGGAATGTGGGATGGCTGGAGAGGGTGGGACAATGCCAAAGTCACCCGTGGAGAGAACAACACCAGCTCTCCCAAGCACTGGGCCTGCTCTGGGCACTCCTTTTGGTGAGAGGACACTTCCTTTCCTCTCCACTGTCGTGTGGGAGTGGGACAGCACAAATCCTGCTCTGCAGCAGCAGCCAGCCCCAGCTGGGGGAGGCTTTTCTGCAGTGTTTGCTCCACCCAGGGCAGGTCACAGCCCAGCAGGTCCTGGGCAAACAGGTTTGCATCCAACACACCTGCTGGGAACCAGCTGGCTGCTGCTGGAGGGGCATTTCTCACACCAGGAATTCGTTCTGACCAGCAAATCCAAGCTCCAAGTGTGGGCTGCTGTCTTGGCTGTGTGAGTCAGAAGGCTGGAGTGGCCCAGTTTTAGTAAGAGAGGCACTTTGGGGTGAAATGTTCCATCTTCTCACTCCTGGAAGAAAACGTCTCAGCAATATTTTATATGGCCTTGGGATCTTGTTGTTTCATCCACAAGGCCTCTCCAGATGCATAAATAAGACAAGACTGGAGTATCACAAATTGTTTGTCCAGAGGAAAGATGAAACTAGATTAAAAAAGAAAAAAAAATCGAGCATTTACTGAAAATTTATGGACTTTTACATACACATTTGGGGGTTTTATCCAACAGCAATACTGTTGCTCTTGCAGGAGCAAAAGTNTGGACTTTTACATACACATTTGGGAGTTTTATCCAACAGCAATACTTACAGAACAAAAGAAACTGGGAATTTCCTACATCACTCCTCCTCTCTCCCTGGGGTACTTCATAACAGGACCTTTGAGCTCCTGAACGTGGTTCTGGGATAAGTGCTGTGGGCTGTAGGGGATGGGTCACTTCAGATGGGGTTTTAGGGACCCTTCTAAACTGAGCATCCATTCACATGGCAACCTTGCATTTAATGACCCAAGTGGTCTTTTCCAGCTTCTTATTTAATAAAATCAGTGAAAGAAATGTTTGCTGTTCTGGGGCTTTTTTTAATTGCCAGAATGAAGCTCTAATATAATAAAGAGGATATTTTAATTGGTCATAATAATGTAAAAGAAGGTTTGATCTCTTTGTACTCATCATTCGCCTCCCTAGTGAAAATAACAGATTTTTTCTTTACAAGAACAATAGACCAAAATTGCTGTTTGTAGTGAGATTTTATCAGTCTAGCTACACAGAAAGTCCAGTTATACAATGCCCCATCCCTGGAAGTGTCCAAGGCCAGGTTGGATGTGGTCCTGAGCACCTGATCTAGTGAGTGGTTTGCCTGCCCATGGCAGGGGCTTGGAACAAGGTGAGCTTTAATGTCCCTCACAACCCAAACCATTCTGCGATTCCATAAAAAAAAAAAAGCCATTTTCCAAGGTTACAAACGTTGTTTCAAGCTTTAAAAAAAAAACGTAAGAGAGCTTTGGGCTGCTAAAGTACTGTAGGGTCTCTCAAACACTGCATTTATCCCTATCCATTCTTTTCCATCCTTGCCAAATATCCTTGAAATGATTCAGACTCTCCTGGCCCTGCTGTGCTACTTGTTGGGCTAACACAGAATGGCAGAGAGGCACTGTCAACTGCAGGGTTGTTAGCCCAGCCCAGAAGAGAGGAATAATCCAGGTTCCTGTTAGTAGATCCCTTGGGGTGGATTAGGGTGAGAAAACACTGAATGATCAGTGTTTGTAAATATACACGTAGAGGGTTTATTGTAGAAAAATTGGGCTGCACAGGAAACCTGGCACAGAGCTGTTTGGGTTGTTGTTATCCATGGGAATGTGATGCTATAAAAGCATAAAAAATATCACTTGAGAAAATGTAGATGGAAAAGATGAGAATAGAAAGATCTCACCACCCGTAAGCCTTGTGAAGATACTTGTTGCAATTTTGGTGAGTGTTGGTCAAAGCTGTGGTTGCAGTCTGGATCCATAGGGTGATGGGATAAATCCCAAAGAAGCAGCAGGGAGAAAGCCCCAGGAGCACCTGATGCCTTGGGAAGGCTGAGCTGGAATAGAGACTGGACAGAGGTATAGAATAAAGTAGGTATTTATTGAAAGGCCTTTAAGGTACACCTTGGGCAGGACAAGAGCCTGGCCAGGGCTACACCCAAGGTGGACCCAAAATGGTCACAAAATGGACAAATGGTCACAAGGTCTCACACTTTTATACTTTACATATTTACATTTACATATTTGGTTTAATTGTCCAATTCCAGTTCCAGGCTGTGAGGTCCCATCCTTCTTGTTTTCTCCCTCCAGCCACCCTTGTTTGTGCTTTTGGGCTGAAAGTTGTCCTTGGTGTGCAGCAGGAACAGGGTTTGTTTTGTGTCCCTGCTCTGTGCAGAGCTGAGTGACACTGACTGTGAGCTCAGAGCTGCACCCTGGGCAGCACAGAGCCTGAAATACATGAAAGATAAAACTTGAGGCATCACATCCATTGGGTTTATATCACTCAGGTTAAATGGGAACGCCCAGGTACCTCCCCTGGGGCAGGGAGTTTCACCTGGATGATGGAATGCTGTGGATCAGACACTTCAAGGAGCCTTTGACACCTCCCAAGGTGATACAGCTGATGCCACATCAGTGCAGTTGAGTCACTTGTGGCCCATCATGGCCCACCAGCAGAGGGGAACAGCTTCAGCCCATGTGTGAATTTACCACAACTGAGTTCACTGATGAGGACAAAGAATCTGTTCCTGCCTGCCAGGGTTCACCTCCTTCCTTCTCTCCTTTGTCACCAGCTCTGGTCTGTGCTCTGTGCCATTCTACAAAGGATGGGATTCAGCCAAAGCATTGCCAGGACATTCATTCTGTACAGGTACCCATAAATGTCAGTTCTGCTGAGTGCTCCTGCACAAGGTTCTTTGTTCTTGGACCACGGTGTGTCTACAAGGCAAAAGAAAATCTCTAAAAAACATTTGGTCGCATAAGAAATTCTATACTTTCAGATCATTCCGGTTTAATTAAATGAAAAAAGAAATATTGTATAAAGCATGTGAACTGCTGCTAATGCCATGTATTGAAAAATGCCAAGTCCAAACCCACGAAATATGAGATTAATTAAAATAAAGCGTCAGTGCTTTTTCTTGCATTTCCCTGTTTCCTATTTCATTTTCATGTTTCCCTTCCCAGCCACATAGGCTAGAAATGAACCTCTTTTTAAAAGAAAATTGAGACTCTTACACCTTAAATCAGTTCAGCCTACAGAGCCCTAAAGAAAATATTCATTAGCAGGTGAGCTGTAATAAAATCTCCCGTGGCTGGCACAGGCTGTTCTCCGGGTGGCTCCTGGGAGTGCTGGGTGTTTCTCCTGGTGCCTGGCTGATCTCCAGCCTCTGCCAGGTCAAGGCAAACACTGGAAGCCCAAACTCCATGGATTGGCCTTATTAGTGCCTCATTATTTACCCCATTATTGCTGCAGGTGATTTGGTTACTCAGGTAGAGTTCCTCCAAAGCCAAGCCTTGGCATTCATCTGTTTTCACAAGATTCTGCTCAGGCTTTGACCTGAAACCAACACATTTCTGTGCTTTTACCCTGACAAACACTACAAATTAAAAATGCATTTTCTGTCCTAACACCTGAGACTATCAGGAAATACCAAGTCTGTGCTGAGCTGAAGGAGGAGGAAGTGCCAACACAGGAAAATAGAGCAGGTCTTGAATCAATTAGCACCACATGGTTTTATTTAATGCATTTATTATGGTTTCCACTCAAAAGCCAGCCCTTGCCCAGTTACATAAAGCTATCATTTTCTGGATGGCAGGACTGGAACACTCTTTATAAAATCTGATATTATTTTGGTTCATTATCCCAAGAAAAGTTGCTCTTTACTTTTGCTAAGCTCAAGGAAGCAGAATGAGGCTGACACTGATAGTTTGGAAGAAAACAGGCACGAATTCTGTAAAATAGGGATTGTATGGGTGAAGTGAAATGTAGAGAGAGGTGAAATGTACAATTCCAGGTGCCATCACGATGAGTTGGACACCATTCATAGAGAAAGGGGGACAAACACACAAATCAAGAGACTTCACAGCTCCTAAGCAGCACTGGCCAGGGGACTTAAATCCATGAAACCCCAAACCTTTTATCATTTCTCCTTCCCAGTCCCTCAAGGCAACGTCCTGGAGGGTGGTGGAGCTGGTGAGGGACATGCTGAGAGTCTGGGAGGGAAATCCTGAGTTATCAATGCTGACACTGAGGAGCTGAATCAGTGTACAGCCACAGATTTGTGTCAGCTGGAGATCCAGGCCTGGGGATGTTCCCACATCCTAATATGATAGAGCTCATTGTGTTCCTGCCCTTCTCATTTCCTCCAACTCTTCCTTATTTATCCCAACCTTTTGTTGCCACTTCTCCTTTTCACACCAATTCCCATAATCAGTTACATCATACTTATTTTGGGGTTTGTACTGTACATATAATCTCAGAATGTACATTTCCATATATTTTCTATATAAAATGCCATATACTTCTCTGAACTTTGGCTTAAGTGAAGAATAAAAGGAATAAAGTCAGATGGTTAGGAATGCTAAGTTAGGTTTAAAAATCAAAGGAAGAGTACATATATTTTTTAAAAAATCAACATTTGAATGCATCCTCCTGAAATCTCCTGTCTCCTTGCTCTGGTTCACGGCTGAACTGTCAAAACCCTCTACAAAAATGATTTGTGGACCTACTCTCTTTGCAGAGCTGACATTTTACAGCTGGAAACAAGCACAGAAATGGCAGTTTGTGTTGCTGTTGAATATAGGACCAATTTCACTGATTTCCAAGGTGTTACTTGAGCAATATATATATATGTGACTTCTTGATAATTTATTTTTATTTTTATTTTTTAGAAAAAAAAAGAAAAACTCAAATTAAAATCTGAATTAACATCTCTGTTCTAACTTTAAGGCCTGACAGCACTCTTCCTCATGCCCGACAGTGCAACAGACTGAGACCTTATAACTCAGAAATTGTTTATTTAAATCACCCCAAAGTCACAAATAACTGCAACCAAAGTACTTGAAGTTTTCAACTGTTCAGGACCAGAACTACAACCACAATGGCCTGAGTTTTGAGTCCATGGTTTCACTCCAAGTTAGTTAAACAGAACAGTGGGGTTTTGAGGATGTTTTCTTTGGGAATTCCTGCAGTAGTTACTGTGGAATAGCACATAACATAATCACAGCCTTCCAAGTGTTAATTGTTCTAAAAGTCAGGATAAAGATTATACTCCTGACACGCAGCCCACTTGGAAATTATCCTTTTATTAAAGCTCTAACCCAAGAAGAAAAAACCTGTGACTCAGGACTCATGAGTGCATTAAGAAATATAGTAGATTCTTTTCTACTTTTTGTTCCCTCTTTCCTTCAGGGACAACAATAATAGCAATAACAAGAACACAGGTACTACCATTTTTAAAACTGAATATGTTTCCCTGGTTGCAACATAAAGACTTTGCTTATCTTGCCTGGGCTCCACATGGCACTTTATAATGAGCTTTTTTATTAGTGTGTAACGTTAATCATTGTAATTTTTTTTTTTTTCCAATCAGAAAATTGGACAAATTTTACTCATTTTTGATGAAAATCCAGATGAAGTAGTGGCACATATGTCACTGACTGCAGCACTGTAACACCACAGGATGCTGCATCACACCAGGGGCTTGTTCTCCAGAATCTTCTGCTGGGCACCTCAGAGACTGCAGGGGTCACACTGAGGAGGGCTTTGGTTCCTTTTTTTAGGGGAACCACCATCAGGATTCAAACCTGTACAGACTGAGGAATGCCACTGAAGCTTCTCTGCTGGGCTGAACTTGTTCTTCTTTACTTCACCTAAAGAACATATCTGGATGTGCTTTTTTGTCACTGGGATAAACCTCTGGAAAGCCTACACTGACTGCAAGCAACAAATCATATTTTATTAGTATACCATGGGTTATTACCAAGAAATGCTAGCAAATTCAGAAAAATCTCTTCTTATTTAAATAAACTAAACAAGCCAGGTTTGAGATTTGCAAAAGCTCTTTAATAATATTTCTGTCTCAGAATGTGCATTTTTTTCATGCTGATAGATATGAAGAATAACCTCGTGGAAGTTGCTGGAGAAAAATGAATGTAGGGGGAGAACCAAGGAAAGTTCTTGTGCCACTTGACAGTCTGAAGCAGAAACCACGGCCTCATGATAAAGGAAGAAAGGAAGTGTCTGTTGTATCTTGTAAGTGAAATTTATCTGTTACATTGACATTTTGAGGCTGTAGTTGGAGGTCCTTTGAGAGTAAACATTATTACACAAAGAAAAAGAAATTGTAGGGTCCTGACAACACAAGCTGCCAACAATTTGATTCATTGCCTCAAGTAATTATTGCATGTAAACAGAAGCCCCCCAAACCCACTCCCACACACTGCTGAAGACATTCTGTGTTCTGTTTTGTCAGCTGGATGAAAAGCCATGCCACAGTTTGTTTAAAGAAAAAGCTTTTTATTTCACAAAACTTACTCCTCAGGAAGCCGCCAGAGACCAGCCTGTGGAGCAGAAAGTACAACAAACAGATAGATCCAGGGTAATCCTTACCCTGAGAATACCAGGGTAAGCAAAATACATTTTCTAACACAAAAAATCTCTGCCTTCCTTGGACATATTGTGTGATGAAGCCACCATGGATTTACCTTCTAAAATATGAACAGGGATCTTCAATACAAGAAAGTTTAATTGCTGTTTATCCTCTCCAGTGTGTTCTGGGGGTGTTATTGATTGGCTGTGTTTTTGTATCCACACCAGGAGTGTTTGAATTCAGGGATATTCCCACACAAACCTTCCTTTTGTGACAATTCTAGATACAGAATCACGGAATGGTTTGGGTTGGAAGAGACCTTAAAAATCATCTCATTCCATCCCCTGCCATGGGCAGGGACAGCTTCCACTGTCCCAGGCTGCTCCAAGCTCTATCCAACCTGGCCTTGGGCACTTCCAGGGATCCAGGGGCAGCCACAGCTGCTCTGGGCACTCTATTCCATTGATGGAACACCACCATTGATGTACTGGTGACATTTTCCTGGTGAACTGTGATATCTTTGCCTTTAAGTGCTCCCTAGTGCACGTATTTGTGTTCCCATCCTGGCTGGGATCTGCCAGACACATTTCAGCTCAGTGGGGAGGGTAAAGAAAAGTCAAGCCAGCCAGAAAACTCCAGCTCCTCCAAGAAAACAGTAAATAGGACACCCCTACTTGAATTACCCTGTTGGATCTTGGGAACATTTTGAATACTTCTGGCTTGGTGTTGTCCCAAAAAGTCGAAATGGTTCAGACGTATTAATTTAAAAAAAAAAAAAATAGAGAACAATCCATTTCATTTCTAACTGGAGCAGATCAAAAAACACTCTGGCATTTATTTTTCTTGTCCAAGTCCCAGACAACATCCCTCAACTTTATGTTCTTGGTTTTGTGAGACTGAAATCAGACAAAGAGTGAAAAGCAGCCAAATATGGAATAAACATTTTTCAGGGAAGGAGACTTTGAGAATCAATCCATGATAACTTCCTGAATTACTTTCTGCTTAAACTCAGAGGAAAATTTTGTTACGCAGTAATTTTCTACAGATTGCTTTCAAAAAGTGATATATAAAGCTATTGAACATCAGTCTTTGACAATTTTATCCAAATTCTGTAATTTTTAAATATGCTTTTGATCCACTCTGGAAGTGGAATAATGTGAATAATCTCTTATTCAGTTAACATATTATTTTTATTTAAAAATGGGTGTTTCCATTAATTTTTTTTTTACCTTTTTGCCTCTTTTTAAAATTGGATCAAAGCCTGTAAAGGCAACTCTGCTTGTGGGCTGCATGGGCTTTGTCCCAAGACAGAGTTCTGCCAGCTTATTATTCCAATAAAGAATTTATATTAGAATGTAAGGTACAGACAGGCCAAAATAACTTGATTTTGATGTTTCTGAAGAAAAAAAAATTCAGACAACAGGTCATCCAGGCTAAAGAACAATGACCAGACTGAAAGGAAATGTTTCTCCCCGTTTCACCTGGGTAAAAGCCTAAGTAGGTGAGGATTTGCATTCAGCAGCTTCCAAGCACTCGTTTTGGTCGGGTTTTTTTTGCATAAAAGTCTGAACGTTCTGCAGAGAGACTGAAGTCAGCATCTCACTGAGCCTTTTTCAGCCTCAGTCTTTGCCACCTTCTACTGAGGGGGATTTTCACTGCCAGGGAAAGCAGGAGATTGCAGTTCAAACACAGCGCTCTGAAAAGGCAGCTGTGATTGCTCCCCTCATTTCTGACCCTGAGATTGATCCATTTCCCCCTCATCTGCCCAGTGGAGAAATCTCCTGATTTCTGTAATTAAAGCATTTTAACCAGAGGATGGGCAAGAGAAGAAAACAGAGGCAGAAGGGTAAAATACTTTGCCTAACCTTAATTCCTTAATTCAGATGGAGACTGTGAGGAGACTCAGAGCCCCTTCCAGCACC
This sequence comes from Hylia prasina, assembly GCA_013397195.1. Classification (NCBI taxonomy): domain Eukaryota; kingdom Metazoa; phylum Chordata; class Aves; order Passeriformes; family Sylviidae; genus Hylia; species Hylia prasina. Next base: position 472,002 of record VYXD01010084.1, on the reverse strand, counting down.
TACAGGGGCTCCAGGAGAGCTGGAGAGGGACCTTGGACTGGGGCCTGGAGTGACAGGACAAGGGGGAATGCCTCAAACTGACAGGGTTAAATGGGATGCTGGGCAGGAATTGTCCCCTGGGAGGGTGGGCAGGCCCTGGCACAAGGTGCCCAGAGCAGCTGTGGCTGCCCCTGGATCTCTGGAAGTGTCCAAGGACAGGTTGGACACTGGGGCTTGGAGCAGCCTGGGACAGTGGGAGGTGTCCCTGCCCATGGCAGGGGTTGAAACTAAATGAGCTTTAAGGTTCCTTCCAACCCAAACTATTCTGTGATGATATAATTCTATATAATAATACAGATGATATAATTCTATATAATTCCCACTTTCCCACCACAGATCCCAGCATTTCTCCCAAACCACATCAAAGCATCTTTCAACCCAATGTCAGCACACAGAGCCCTCTCCTCCATCAGTGTCACCTCCACAAAGCTCCTGTGGTGGGACAAGCTGTGGGACAACCTCCTTGGTTTTATTCTGCACCTTTGTGACACTCAGAGGGACAAAAATGAACAAGCCAAAAGTCTGGGAATTCCTCTGAGTGCACATGGGGTAATCGTCAGGTCCCAGATCAGTACCTCAGTCCCTTAGCATGGGAGAGGCCTTCCCTGGCATTTCCTGGCATTCCCTGGCATTCCATGGCATGTCCTGGCATTCCATGGCATTTCATGGCATGTCCTGGCATTTCATGGCATTTCCTGGCATTCCATGGCATTTATTTCCTCTCCCCAGTTTGCTCCTTCTAATTGCCACCACTTCCAGCACGAGGGTTTTACTGTTAATTTGATTTTTGCTTCAGCCTCGCTGTTTTCTACTTATCCCCTGAATTCCCTACGCTTTCCATCCAACAGCTCTGCTGTTGGATGCTTTGTTTCCGCTGGTAAATCTAAATTACATTCCCTAACCCCATTTGTATGGAAGATTAGGAGCAAAGCAGGCTGAGGAGCAGGGGTAAGTCAATCAGTGAATTAACCTCCTGGTTGAATGCCACAACATGTGACAGGACAAATGCATCATGGTTTAGAAATGCAAATTTCAACAAGGGGGATTAGTGCAGTTTATAATGACCCGGAATGTTTGGCTTTAACAAACGATGCCCCAGATGGATTCAGGCTCTGGAGCTCCAGCAATGTGCCTGCCACGTGAAAAATGTGCTCCCATCGAGGAGGGGAGACTCCAGGCTCAGTATTGATTGAAATTTATCAGCATATTTCAGAGGCAGCAGAGGGTTTGTTTAGTGCAGCAACTGCCTGAAAACAATATTTAGTTGCTTCCCAGGGCTCAGCAGAGAGGTGTGTGGGCAAAATTGTGCATGTAGAGCCGGGCGAGGGGGAAAACCAAATCCTTCCTTCCAAGTCATAGAGAAGGCGGATAGCTGGTTCACTTTGTTGTGTTGCACTGGGTGTTTTGTTGTATGTATTCACACAGCAGATCACTCCTCAGCCTGAAGGAGCAGCTCTGGCACAGGAGGTTTGCTTGGTGTCTGCCTGTGGGATTGGGAAATCGGCCATGGGACAGCTGGAGTCCGAGAAACTCTTCAGTTTTGCACCTGGGGGGAGAGAAGCTGCTGATCCCTGGGGCACCTGGAGGAGCTTCTTGCTCATTAGTGAGGGAAGAGCATCCTGGTCCTTTCCTTGTGCTCCTGAAGAAGGGACAGAGAACCATGAATGAGGATCCAAGAATTGGCCAGCTGGGGCCAGGAACTCTTTCTGAGGACACGCAATTCCATATTTTCCATATCTTCCATACTGTCCATCATGGATTGTCTCCTAGCATCCCCTTTGGCAGGCTCGCCCTTTTCCTTTAGCTGTGTTTAAACTGTCCCACAGGTCAATGAAACAAGAAATCAGGTTGAGGGAAAAACTCCAGCAGAAAACCCCCTTAGGATTTGACTATTCATTAACCGGCACAGACTTATTTCTATTTTAAAATGGAAATTTTGTCAATTAAATATTTCTGCAACTCAGGAAACATTGATTAAAATTATTCTTCTGCTCTGAGTGGAAATAAAGCACTTTATTAGAAAAGCTGCTCTCAAGTTCTGCTTTAGAGTGTACCTGTTCTATGTATGAGAAAAACCATATATCAGAGGCAAAATGTGGCAGAAAATGCAAGATAAAACTCATGGTTTAGATTTACACTAAGATACAGCATCTGGTGCTTTATTAAATTAAAGCTTTTGGAAAAACAGACCAGAAGGGACAATTGCTTTTCTATATTTTCAAAATAATTTCATCAATCAATTAATAATACAATCGAGATTATCTCAATAATTTAGCAACTATTTCCACTACTTACAATATGGAAAATAAAAATCTTGCATCTTACTAAAGTCATATTTTCTTGTAGCAAATGCATCTGTAGTTCATACACACTAAAGGAGCAGACAAAATTGAGATTTAAAAAATGGAATAAAAAGTTAAGTTTGTCACTTAACAACTTCATAAGAAAGGTCTTGCTGTGAGACTCACTATTAAGTATAAAATGTGTTTTAAATTGGGACCTCTCTCCTCACCTGGGAAGTGCTCTGGCATGAAGATACTGAACTGAACTCTGCAGAGAGACCCATGTTGTGTACTGCAGTCTGTTTTGCAGATAGACCCTGAAGAAAGAATTTCTCACTTAAAGGGAGACTAATTATATGACCTTTGCATTTTGAGGATCCATCTGGAGAATTTTAATCACTCAGACAGCATGAATGGTTCAAGTCAGCTCTACTTACAATCAATTACAACACATAAGCAGTTTTATCATTTGCACAAGCCAGAAAAGAGGCACCTTGATGGCAAAAATGCTGTTTACATTCTATAATACATCTGAAGGTTTATCTTTTCCCTGATTGCAATCAGGAGATCAGGATAGCAGCTCTGATCAATGCATAGTAGCAGGGACAATGTTTGGACAAGCTGGGACTGAACAAACAGTGCAACACATTTTCTAGTTCAAGAAGAAAGGCTTCTATTGACTTTTGAAAAAAAACCAAAAACAAGTCCAAACATTTAGTGGGATATGATGCACTGTGCTCTTTTACACAGCAGTTCAGAGCCATGAAACTCGCAGAGATGCTTCGTAAAATCATCCTGATGCATCCTCACAAATCCTGCGCCTGTGCACAGAGGAGCACAGGTGGGAAAGGCAAAGGAGGGACGCATAAAAGAGGCACTGAGTGGAGAAAGTGCGCTTGGGATGGCATTAGAAAAGGAAAGAAAGACATCAGTGCGAGTGTTCTGAAATGCTCGTGCTTCCTCAGCTCTGTGGAGGTTTTGTATGTGCATTTCTCACAGTCTTTAACAGCCATCAGACCCTGGAGAAAAGCTCTGCATGTTTTTCCATGGACTCGGCAGCTGAAGAGCCCAGAAAGATCCCTTCTCCCCTTTCAAAATGTAGATTAGATCAGAGATAACTTGATTATCTCTGCAACTCGCAAAGATGTTTTCAATGCAAACAAGAGGCTCTCAATCTTCACTTTGTTAGGCAGAACAAATGTGAGGTTTCTCATTATAAGGCATCTCTTCTAGGCTTTAAATTATGTATTGCTTTTTTAAAGTTCTGCTTCATTTCCTTTTCTTTGTAAAACTTACATTTTGCTATGGAACATCGTACTGCCAATTCCCATTAAAGTTAGGGCATCAAACTACCACCGAAGATCCTGGCTGAAGAGTTTACAGATTTCACCAGTGACTGTCACAGTCCTTTTCAATCATCTTTTTCTTCCGACACCTCACATTTGATAATATCCATCTGCCTCAGCCACATGGGCCGAGATTCACTGAACTTAAACTGTTTAGCTGATTAAAAGACATCACTGCTATGGCTACTGCTCAGCAATGGGTTCGTGTGGGGTTTCTGTGCCATTGCTCTGTCAGTAGTTTCTCATTAAAACACTGCAAGTGAGGATGTGTGGAAGGCACAGCTTTTTACAGCACCAGAAATGTAAAGAAGCTGCATTCTTTAGTTCTGGAGCAGTTCAGTAATTTTCCCTAAAATACTACCTCAGCCTCCTTGTATTTATAAAGATGAATAGATTTTACTGCTCAATATCAGAGAAGCAAAGACTGACTGGGTACTGACTCACAGATAAGAAAACATTGCAAAAGGACAAATCAAATCGTTGGCATTACAGGGAGTTTCAGACATAGAAACTCCTGCCTTGCTATTGCACTAATGATGAATATCAGTTTTAGGAAGCACAAGGCAGGTCTGTATCTCCAGACTGAATAAACTGGATATTGCAATATGAAATTGAGCTCAGCTCAGAAATGAGAGTTATCTCACCTTTGGGGCATGGCAGATCCTAAAACCTGGGCTCATGTGGCGTCTTTGCTTCCCTGAGGAATCCAAGGCTAAGGGGAATGTATTCCATGATTCCTCTTGGACCACAGGTGATGAATCAAATCAATAGCTCATCCTTGAGCTTTTAGAAGATTTTCTATATCTGTGTATTACCAGCTGGTTTTTGCCAGAGGTCCTTTTTTATTTTCTTAAGTATTACTCGTTCAGCCACAGGAAAAAATATTAGGAAAGCATTTGGGAGATTTTATTTCAAGACTTGGTTTTCACCCCAGTATCTGAAGGTGAACAAAACCATTTCTCTTAATTGCAAATCCACATCAAGATATTCCATCACACTTTGGACAAACTGACCCAGACTCCCACAAAGAGTCTCTACCTCTCCATGATTTTTCTGTTTTCTGCTTTTCTGGTGAGAACATGAGGAGGCAGGACACAGATACCTACAGATGATCCCTGAGAATTCATGTGGAGGTGACCTAAAAGATTATTTCTTCAGCTGCCCACTGTCCCCTTTGCAGTAAGAACTTTCCACAGCACATTACTAAGCGTTTTCCAGCTCTGCTATGATGCTGGTGACCTGTAGTGGCCGTGGAGCCTGAACATCTTGGCCCCTGTTGAGTCTGTGGGGTGAAAGTCTCTGGGAATACCTGGTGCCAGGTGTCTGCATAAATATGTAGGCACCAGCAGCAAAAATTGGGTGGGATATTCCCCAGTACAGAGCACCAAACCTGTTCAAATTTCAGGAGATGAGCACTTCCCCTTACTGAACTGGCAACTTTGATTTGATCAGCTTCTGCATCCAAACCTGAAACCAGAAATTCCCATGATGGGCTTAAGGAAATCTATAGTAAGAACAGAAAATAATAACACACTGCTGATGTGAAATGCATTATGGTTTTATTTCCAGAGACACGCTCTGCTATCAGATGACAACAGACATCAGTGAAGCCAGTAGGTGGTTAAAAACAGCATTTATGGGATGAACCCAGGCCTTCTGCCCCTATTGCTGATCATGTGGGGAACATGCTGCTAGGGCTGGGGCCCTCACAGAATTTTTAGTTCTATATTCCTGTATAGGGGAAAATTAAGTATTTTTCTGTTGTGACAGCTGTAGAGAATGCTTAGATGTACCCTTTAATTCCCTTCATCGATCAGTTCAGATTGTTTTTAAATGGGGATCAGAGGGGAGCCGTATGCTCAGAGACATTCCCTGTACATTGTTCAGTCGAACAGAACTGCACTTGCTCCTTAGCAGGCTAATTTCTCACTGTAATGCTGTTTTCTGATGGGGTTTCCCAGCAGTTGGTGGCCTGTTCATTGTGCAAGGGCCAAGCTCAAATGGCAGAAGAGCTCTTCCCACTTCCTTCTAATTGCTGGAGACGTCTCCAAATGCAAACGATGCACACAGGTTTTGAGCAGTGACAGGTGCAGCTGAGCAGATCAAAGCAGAAGATTGTTGTGAGGTGCTGCATTCACTATTTGAAGGAAGTCTTTTCCTTTGTCACAAGACTCATAAACGTGGCTGGATCTGCCTCTTGCTCCCAGAGGGACAATGGGTCCTTCACACCCCTCTGAGCACTCAGCAAAGTCTGTGAGCTCTCTCCTACCTTTCCCTTTAATCTGTAAGGTTTCCTCAGTGGGATTCAAGCTTTGTAGAATTCAGAATTTGAAGAAGATCCTGCCTCAGATCCCTTTGTGTGTGTAGAGCTGCACAGTTTGTTTTTTTTTTCCACAAGGAGCAATTAGATCTGAGACGTTGCTGGCGCTGAAATTCCCACAGTTGTTATGAGAGATAAATACTCACCAATTCCCCTTTTTCTTTTTATTTCCCCCCCTCTCCAGCCTTTTACTGCTTATGAAGGAGGCCCTGGAAACAAAAGTAGGGTCAATTAAGATGAGATAAAATAATTAAAATTAGATAAGGATGAAGTTTTTTACAATGAAGGTGGGAACATTCAGGCTGGATGGGGCTCTGAATAACCTAGTGGGAGATGTCCCTGCCCATGGCAAGAGGGTGAAAACAAGACAATCATTAAGGTTCCTTCCAGTGCAAACCCTTCTGTCATTCCATAAAGCTGCTCATTTTCAGGGATGTGCAGTTGGACCCCTCTCCCTGGGCTCTTTTTCTTGAAAAGGAACAGGTTTCTGCAGGAGGCTCAGCCCAGTGCCTGGGGACTAAAAGGTGACACCATCACCTCCAAGGAGGAGGAGAAAGGGTTGTTTTTAAGGCTGATGGAAATGCCAGCGCTGGGCATTGCATAAATATCACCTGCTGCTTTCTGGGTGTGTAAAGCCAGACCGGATCCATCCTGAGAAAAAGATGAAATGTTATAAACTGCTGTACCTGGAAGGAAATAAGGCAAGAACTCTGCAGCCTGCAGTAACAGCCCCCAGCATGGGAGATATTTTATAGAACAACATCTGCTTACAGAGTGCAAACAAACCAACAATTTACACAGGGGCATGTGAAAAGGTTTGACATATGGTATTTATTTATGAAATTCAAAGAGCTGCCTGTATTCAGTTTACATTCAAATATTCCCTATGTCCCACAAAGAGACCCCACGTGTAGGCTGAAATAATTTTGCTGTATTTACTCATGATGCTGAGCTAAGTAACCTCTAATTGGCAGACTCAGATTATACAGACATTAATCACAATTTTCCCCATAGAATAGATGGATGCAGCAATGTTTTCTACAATAAATATCAGCAACAAATTCAGAACTGAGAAAAAAAAATCACTCAATAAAAGGTGAAAATTCTGTGCACAGCAGCATTTGCATCAAAACAAATTTCTAGAATACCAACATATAAAATGCAAGAATTAGGATCATATTAACCACCCCAATCCTCAGCTTTTAACATTTCTCATAGGGGAATAAGAAGCTGTAAATTTGGAATGGATTGTTATGACAATCCATTTTGATCTACTACATAATACCGGCTAGAAGGAGTGTTTTATTAGGTTATTTCTACAGCAAAATTTACTTTTAAATACGTTCTCACTTCTCTATCACATCTGTCAGCAGCTGAGCTGTTCCAATAAAGTTTAGACTTGCTGTTTAAATTCACAGCTCGTTTCTGTTCTGCTTTTAATTTTTGTTTTATCAGTTGGTTTCAACTACTAGGGCTGACAATTCCATCATTTGCTGAGCCAAAAGAGCCCTCTGCTGTTGGAGACCTGCTTCCACCCAGGGGACTTCTAACCCACAGCCAAGAGTCCAGTTGCACAGTGTAGAAAAACAAGTTTTTAAGCTTTTGGAGGGCAGAATTTCTTATGCTGGCAACCTTCTTGTAGCTGCGTTCAGAAACATTTCTAGAAGCTGCCAAGAGGTGTGTGGGATGGCATTGCAAACACTGGCATTTCAGCCGTGGTGGGATTCAAAAATACCTTCTCCCCCGTCTCCCTTCCTCAAATTTTTGAAGTCTCAGATTTCACCTTGAACTCGTTATTTATCAGAACAATTTTGAGAAAAAATGGCTCAGGTTGAAATGTTGTGTTTAATGAGAACCAGGCAGCCACAAGGGTCTGGATTTGACACTCAGAGAGAAGGCAAATTCTGTGGTGTGTTGGTTCTGTTTTGGACTGTGTGGAACAGCATCCAGAGCAGGAGAAAGACATGAAGTTTTAAAAATGTAAAATTACAGTGCCTGCAAATGCCACCAAAGCCAGAAACAATCCAAAGGCTGAAGCTTTCTGATTGATTTTCACGGCTCTCATTACAAATGTGGGAACAGACCTTCAACAAAAGCTCTGCTAGTGCAAAGTGAAAGCAATGTGCTGGTTGAAACTCCAGGTTTATGTTCTGTGAACATTAGCTGTCAGGGTCTTTTTCTGTTCTGGTTGCTGCTCCCTCCCCCTGATGGATCCCCTTGGGCTTTTCCTGGGACTCCTGAATCCTGGAGAGCAATCCATGGTGAAGAACTAAGGATCCTTCCTGGTGGGCACAGGGAGTGTCCCTCTGACTAGCACAGGCATTTAGGGGCACCTCAAGAAAGAAAAAGGAGTGGACAGGGCAAGGTGGCTGCAGACACATCATTAAAGACAGTCCTTGGAGAGTAAATTCACCTTGTGGATGACTGGGTCATCTCTTCCAGCCAGAATGAAATGCTAATTTTGTCTGCACCAGATTTACAGCAATTTACAGCTGCACGTGCTCCAGTCTGGCAGGATCAGCTCAAACCAGCAGGCCCAGAGCACTCAGCTGTGGCAGCAGTGATGGGGCTCAGCATGAGCCACCTTGGGGGCTGGATAAATGAACAGGGATGGTCCTGGCAGCTGCTTTTTTAATTAATTATAATGAACATTTCTGTGCAACCTCTTGTAAATGCCACCTCCATGGAAATGGAGATAATTTCAAAGACATGTTCAAGAAGCTGAAAGTAAATAGGCTCCCTTGAGACAGAGGCTGACCTTGGCTCTGCCACTGTCACCAGTGGCACTGCAGAAATCTCTTTAGAGATTTCTAAAACTCTCTACATTTTTTTTAGAGATTTCTAAATCTCTGAAAAAATTCTAAAAGTGGACTCTTCTTTAGAGGGCCTCCTGCACTAATTGATGTCCAGCTGATGTGAACCTGGTCACCAGACCTCTCTCACCGTTTCCTGATGTTCAAAGGAGATTCCAGAGTCATAATCTCTTGGCCCAAGTCATCACAACATGCTGATCGCAGCCATGTAATTAATTTTGTTAGTGCTCTGGATGTGGTTACCAAATCCCAGTTTGATTCTCTAATTAGCCTGTTTTGTTAATTAATTAGGTTTTTATATCCATACTGTGAGGGTCTTTTCTCTAATAAACTTTTGTTTCAACTGGTCTGGCTTGTTGGATTTTGACAGAGAATATGGTGACTACAGAGATTTAAAATTATTGCTACAGATTTCCTTTCCCATATTCTCAATTTTATGAAATACAGATTATTGATGCTCTGGGTGAGGAACAGTCCATAGCCTGAACTGATTTGTTAACAGCCAATACAGAATTTATGGGGGCAGATACATCATGAGTAGCTCAGTCACAATAAAACATTATCAATTTTAAATTTTATTGCAACTGGGTTATTATGTAGTGTATATTATAGTTTTTGTTCTGATTTTGAGACAGATTTTGGCACCATATTTGAACACAGCTACTTCTTGGTGTCTGCACAATGGTGGCCATGGATTTTAGGGAAGATCAGGATCAGTGAGGCAAATGTCCCTGGAAAGCTCCCAATCACCCTTGCCCACATGGTGAACCCACAATAACATACAAAGAGAAGAAAGAAGAGTAGAAAAAAAGGGAAAAAGTAGATCACAAAATGAGGGAAATGATGGAAACCCAGAGGCCCTCAAGGCAAAGTGGGAATCACCCTCCTACAGCTCCTCTCCCAAGAAGAGAGATGCTCCCTGGGCTCACTCACTGCCTGTCTGGGGTATACAGCAACATTTGTCTGGGCACCTAAAATTTCTATTTACAGCTTCAATTAGCCCATCCTCCCTGGGCTTGTCACAGGATATGTGCTGGGTGGATCTGGGGACTCAGCCAGGTCTGGGCAGGAGGGATGGCTTTTAGAATTAATATCAATACAAGCCAGAAGCAAGAAACTCCCTGAGAGAGCATCTACCCACACAGAGAGGGACTCAGACCCTCCTCCTAATTGAGGGTCATTATTTGTACTGAGCTCATTTGCATGTTATACTTAAAGGTCAGCTTGGCTGCTGCTGCTGTTTATTTGCTATTATGATCTGCATTTATTTAGAGATGAAACAGGAGCAATTTCAGCTAATCTGTTCTGACCACTATCATGCAAATGGAAGTGGCAATCGTTAACTATCCAGAGCCACACAGAAAGAAGAGTTAATTAATTGTAGGCACACACACACATATCAACCTTTTATTTAAAAAAAGCTGCATGATGACATCAGCCTTCGAGAATGTCAACATTCTTGACATTTTGAAGAGTTTCTGCTGCTTTTGTCCAAGACCATTCAGCTCCCCAGAGCTTCTGGAAAGGGAGTTAAATATCCAATTATAACAATTTTTGCCATCCAGATCATGAGCCTATTCTTCAGAATTAGCCTGAGTTAATGAAAAATGTGGAGAAAGGAGAAGTTACACAGTTACCAGCTGCATGTTTTTCTGGACAAACCCAAATCCCCGACCTCAGTTTTAAACCCTCATTAGCAGCATTTGCTGAGGAGTTCAGACTGCTCCATATCCACCAACACAGCTCTTGCTGCATTTCTTCCTGGTGCTTCCTGGGCAATCCCTCTGACATCCCAAAGGACACAGGGATCCATGGCCAGCACCACCAAAAACCAGCACTGACTCATCCAGCTATGAGAAGTCCACAAATGTGGTCTTCTTGAGGTCCCAGCCCTAAATTCAGGAAGCTTTTTTCAAAAGTAACAAATCTTCTGTCTTTTAAAACATAGCCACGTATCATACTTGCTATATGCAGAAATTGATATTTAGAGTATAACTCAAACTTTTGCACACCAGATTTCCCCATTGGGGAAATGTTGTAAATTCAGTGGAAAGTACAGACATTATTTTTTTGCCTCATTTTCTTTGGAAAGTACCTTTTTATTTGAACCAACCATAAACATTACTGTTTTTTATGTGTTCTTTTTTTTTTTTTTCCCTTTTATGGCAAAAGAAAACCATGATTATGCTTTATCACCAATTTAACCAGGAAATTCCTAGAGATGAAACCTCAAAAGCTGCCTTAGCAGAAGGGAGGCTCTTACAATCCCTTTTGTAAACATGCCTGCAAAACTTATTGATAGTTTAAAGGTTGTAGGTTCTTCAAGAAATTACAAAACAGAGTGAGTGCAGGTGACACGATTGGAAAGATGCCAAGAATTTTCCTGTCTTCTCCTCGTTAGGATGGTGGAGCACCATTCACAATCAACTTATTAATTGTTACTCAACATAAATTTAAAAAACCCAACAAAACCACAATTATCTGTGTTTAATATACAAATGCACATAAAAGCACAAGTGAGTAATGCTGATAGGTCTCCTCAGCTGCATAAAAGTGCACACTTTCCAAGGAGAATAAATTTAGAGAGAGTTTAAGCAACATGGGCAGGTTCACACAGCAACTCAGTGCCAGAGTTCAGAGCAACACTCTGCTCTGAGGTTCCTCAGATTTCGTGCTCTTGGTTGGATCTTGTGTTATTGTAGTGCAAAGAACGGAAAATATGCAAGGAGCCCTCCTGTGCCTGGGGGAAAGGGAGTAACTTATGGAAAAAGGAAAGTTTTCCTCTCTCTTGAGTCCTAAATCTGATGTTTAAGGAGTGCAATGTTGCTGCTTATCTGTTGAAAGATGAAGTCACCTTTTTGGTTCTCCAGAGTTAATAGTTTCTAATAGCTTACAGAAGCACAATACTGTCCACTCTGAAGAGACCACGATCACAACTGTGCCATTTTAAACCTTCCTTTGTAGCACAGCTATTTATTTTCTGACAAGGAACTGAAAGAGACTGACAGAGCAAGCAGAAATGTCTGTCTGTAAAGGCAGTGTTGCCTCAATTGATGGCTGTTTGGGCTGATAATAAAACCTCCTGGGTTTATCCTATTTTCTTAGTGAAACAGCTATCAGAAAAATTGGCATGGAGAACACCAACACTGTAACAAATGGAACCAGGATCCACCTGAAATGATGGCACAGGCATGGAGGCCCAAGCTACAATATAACTGTGTAGTCTGGAAGGGAATGGAGACAGAAATCCAGGGAATCACTAACTGAGGTGTTCTAAGGAAGCTTTTTGGGGGCGCTGGAGCCCAGAGCTGGCCGCAGGCCCCGGCACCACGGGGCAGGGCCGCTCGCGCCACTGCCACGCAGGAGCAGCTCTGTAAACACCATCTCATTAGAGCTTTCTGAGAGGAAAATCGCTGGGAATTCGAGCTGGGAGCGATGTTTGCAGCCAGCAGATTTCACATTCCCGGCAGGCCGCGGGAGGGATGAGGCTGGGGTTGAGTTTGAAGCCCGGCTTGTGGTGGTGTCTCTGCTGTGACGGTGGCAGGCGAGCGAAGGCCGGGCCATTCCTGCAGCAGGAACAGCAGAAATGCCAAAAAGAATTGAAATACAGGAAGTTTAAATCAATGACAACAGACTCCCGCTTCCAATAATCTTAGAAATTGCGAGGATTTTTTTTTCTGGTTTAATGTTTATCTGTGGAATTTGGCTGTGTGTCTGGAATTTACTGAGTCTTGCTTTGCCTTTCGCTACCCTACTGGCTTGTTTAAGCTTCTGGTGTTTTCCAGGGTATTTTAAACATTGCCTTTTAAGTATTTTTTTCTTTGGTGGAAGTCTTAGACAAGTGGGCAGGAGGAATTTGCACATGATTGGGCGAAATAACAAGAAATAAATATTTTCCGTTGCAATTACAAGGTTGGTCTCCTCCTGTAAATTATTTATGGAAAAATACACTTAATGCCATTACCCAGATTTTCCAAGATAAAGGAAGATGAAGCTAAGGTTGCTGCGCTGTAATCCATTAGTCTGGTATGTGTGATGGATCACAGTCAGAAACAAACCATGTAGAAAATAGCTGTAAGTGATCCTCCAGCTGAACTTTTGGAGCTTATTTTCCACTAGCAAGGTGCGGATACTTCTGGTAGAGCAGAAGAAAACTTTATAGGCACATAACATCCTCCCTCCCTGCTGTGTTGTTGGGAGGGAAGTTTCCTTCTCCCTTTGCACTTGGGGTGAATAGGAGTGATTTAAATCCAACGTGCCTATAGAGCTCCATTCCAAGCAGTGATATGCTGCCCACATGTCTGGGAGCTCACTCAGGAAGAGCTTTTGGCATTCTGCCCTCCTGCCCAGCCTGTCAGCCCTGGGAGGGAGGGATGTGCAAATCACAGCCAGAGATGTTGGTGCAGTGCTTAAAGGAAGCTTATAAAAAAGATTAAAAGTGACATTTTACAAGGAAAGGTAATGATAGGACAGGGGGAACAGTTTCAAACTGTCAGAGGGAAGATTTGGATAAGATATTAGGAAGGAATTGTTCCCTGTGAGGAGGGGCAGGCCCTGGCACAGGGTACCCCTGGACCCCTGGAAGTGTCCAAGGCCAGGCTGGACATTGGGATTTGGAGCAGCCTGGGATAGTGGAATGTGTCCCTTCCCATGGCAGGGAATGGAATGAGATGATTTTTAATGTCTCTTCCAACCCAAACCTTTCTGTGATCCTGTTATTCTCCTCCAGGCACTCAAAGCCTATGGCTGCTCATCACACTGAGCTCAGTTTTTCCTTCATACCTCCAGTTCCCTCATCCTAACTGAGTACCTTTGACTCTCTTCCACACCCTCAAATTGTCATTTTTGCAAAAGAATTCCTGTGCTTGGGCTGGTCTGCAGCTATCTGACTGTTGAGAAATCAGCCAGCTAAAGAAACCAGAAAATTGTTAAATTCACCAATGCATTTTTCCATCCCTGGGGTTATTAACTTGGCTGTGTTTCTACTATTCAGCCAATTTTCATAACATGGGAAGGGAATTTATTTGCCATCTTGATTTTTCCGTTCGGTTCAAATGAAATCCATCAGGAATTCCAGCATCACTAGGGATGAGGGCACTGCAGATAGACAGATTTCGGGGAAAATGAGCAGACAGACAGCTTGGTGACAGGGCAACACAATGGGACAGGCATTTCCAAAGAAACTACTAAATAAATTATCTTCCACAGGGCTTGAGGGAGTAAAAATGAAAAAACGATGCTTTGGTAACAGTTTGGATTTGTTGGAGATGATCCAGATGCGTAGGAAGGGTGTGGCATTTTTGTTAAGACCAATTTTCAAAGGACTGTTCGCAAGTGACTTCTAAAATTTATAAAACATTTTCACCTTGTATAACTGTAATCTCATCTAAAATACATGAAAAGTACTCTTAAAACCTAAAGCTGTCACTGAGCATTAAATAACCAAAATTTGTGAGTTCAGGATGGAGCTCTTTGGAGAAAGAGGAGCCACATTTTCATTTCTCCTCATTTGCAAGCAAAGAGGCCTTTGGTAACATTCTCTTGTGAGGCTTCAGGTCTTGTGAGTTTCTGCTGGGATTTTGTCTGAAGTGAATAAAATACAGATGATGAATGCACTTGAAAATGCTTGGTTATATTTAGAAAACACATCCTATTTATTACAGCTCCAAACCACCTGTGAAACGAGATTGGGAACATAATTATGGGATGTTGCTGGCCTACACAAACACCAGGTCAACCTCAGGCTCAGCTCTGCAGATGTCCCATTCTGCCAGCCTTGATCTCATTCCCAAACCACTGCAAATCTGAAATCTCCCATGATGTGGAGCCCTGAGCCTGTGGTCAGTGAGAAAGAGAGAGGAACCATAAAGCACAACACAATCCCAAGGTCTCTGTAGCAATATTTGCATGGAAATCTGGGAAAGTGGCGCTGGGATCCTCCTTGACTCAATAATACCTCACCACGTGGAGAAGCACCTTGGTCCTTTCTCAGCCTCTGGGCTCAGTGTCTCCCCTGACACACCATAACAAATATCATAAAATATCAAGAAGAGGAAGCCCTCCCCAAGGCAAATGTGTAGGAAGGAGAGAAAGAGAAGATCATAAGCAATAAAAGCATGTAACAGCATCCCTAAAATGCCAAGGAAACACTGAAATTGCTTCCTACCAGTTTTGTTATCAATGCAGCCAAAGCAATAAAAAGGGAACAAGAAACTCCCTTGTCTAGGTGCTGATCAAAGGAGCCAGCAGCTCTTCTTCCTATTAGTCCAAGTGGTTTCCTTTCAAAAATATTATCATTATTTCTGAGATAAAACCATTTAAGTCCTGATGGATGGTTCTGGAAATTACTCCCCACTCTGCTGACAAGCTTATCTGGCCTCGAGTGAGGCCGAGGTGTTTTGCTTGGACTGAGTTTGCCATAACCAGTAGGAAGCAAACAAAACCATATCTGAACTGCACTATGGGGTGCATTTGGCTAAATTTCAGTATTTCCAAAACCAAATTCAGTAGCCTAAATGATAATGACACTCTGTAGGCCAAAACTGTTGGACTCAAGAGTATCTCTAACACTGTTGAACCCACTGTACAACCACACTTTGAGAAATATACTCTGTCCTAGAGCTCTTACAGTTTAAACATACAAAAAAAGGTTTAAAAAAGGAGACGCTGATGTCCCAAAAATCTCTTTCAGCCTAAGCTATTCTATGAATTTTGGAAACAAAATTACTTTGGATAAATTTTAAAATGCAAGGTAATTTTTATATCCTGCTTTTTTTGGCACAATTAGTGCCAAGTCCTATGTGGAAAAATATATTAATGCTTTTCAAACAGTGAACCTTTACAATTTATGTTATGCTACCTATTAATAAGAATCTACATAGCATTAAAACTTCAGTGTGCCTTTAAGTCATATAATTTCACCTCTCAAATAGCCTTGTCCAGCATGCTGGCACAAGCCCTTTTTTAATGGCTTAAAGTTAAGTTCAAACAAGTTTATTACACAGCTGTGAAATTATATTGGCATCACTCGTAACGTAAGTCTGAGATGAATCTCTGTGTGACAAGTGAAAACTCATTTCATTGCTTCCCTTTCACATTAATTCTTGCATTTTCACTGTTTTCATAAGTGAGTGCACTGTGAAAGGTACCTTCAGTGTATTGTCAAAAATACGTGATTATGGAGATAAAATTAAATCTTCAAATATTGGCTTTAAATATCACTAAATTAATCAGTTTGGGGTTGGAATTAGGATATGAAGAGACATTGTTATCATATGAAAATGTTGCATTACATTAAATATTTCTTCACTCAAAGTAATCCCAGCCATGAATACTGCTTGTATCTGAAAGGAATAATTCTTGTCTCTTCTGTCTTCAAAACACAATCTTTAAATACAGAATTTTAAGGCCTACTCTCTGATGATGTGTTTGCCAACTCAATCACATTGAGCATAACCAAAATTTCTACATTTATGTGGCACCTTCAGTTCCCACTGGATTTCCATCCGTGACTTCTCAGGCTACACTTAGGCTGTGGATATTGAAGAAATCCCAGGAAAAAAATGACCTTTCAGACAAACTCCACACTGCATTTCCCTGCTGCTGCCTGGGATGTGTTAAACATGCTGCTCACACTCCACATGGCACATGTGCAGCAATTTCTGTCCAGGAAATACCAGACTGAAATGTGAGAGTCGGTACTTTTTGGGATTCAAATGTTGGCAGGTAGATGATGTCCACGGGGACTTGCTGGAAGTGGCTGTTTTCATCCAAGTGAACCAAAAAGGGACGTTCCAGATGGGCTGTGAGCACAGCGGGGGAATTTCATCCCATTTTCTCCAACTGTTCCATATAACCACTGTCATCCACTCATCTCTGTTGTCTCAGTGCTGTCTCGGTTTTACAGTTAAAATAAAATTTGCACATTGAACTCGCCCATTTTTGGACAATGCAGACAACTCTAAACCATTGACCAGTGGAGAACTACAGTCTTTTCCAATGCTGATGAATCAACAAAATACAAAGAGTATTAGAGAAAATTAAAATATTAGTTGTCCTTTTTGTAGTGCTAGCATTAGAGAATTTTTTAATCCCAATGCAGCCTCTCCAGTCCCTTTCCTAGTGATAATCCTGCTGGCTTTGGTCTGGCAGTGGCTGCCAAATGCCAGGGCAATGTGTTGTTAACACAGAATCTACAGACATTCTGGGGCATGAAGAAATGTAGTTCCCGTAATAATAAAAAAACTCCCCAAAAAACTATCACATTATTTGCAAAAATACCAGAAATTCCTCTTTTTTGGCTTTGTTTATGTCACTGGTTAACTTTACTTTTCTTAAAATTCTGTTTCTTCTCATGTTTCAGCCCTGAAGGAGAAAGCAAAGAAAACTCTGGGAAAGTGTAGGTAGAGAATTTTCATTTCTCCATCAAATGGAGTTGATGCAGATGGATCTGATCTAAATATCCCCAAATAATGATGATGGTGGGTGCAGTCTCTGCTTGGCATTCACAGCATTTGTACCATGAACTGATCCATCACTCTGAGGTGCTCAAAACAGGAAAATCCCAC
The DNA here is from genome assembly GCA_013397195.1 of Hylia prasina. NCBI lineage: Eukaryota > Metazoa > Chordata > Aves > Passeriformes > Sylviidae > Hylia > Hylia prasina. Next base: position 454,635 of record VYXD01010084.1, on the reverse strand, counting down.
AATTCCATTTCTGGCTCGGAAAAGGGTTCGTATAGTGAAAATGATATCACAGCACGGGGAAGTATAAGAGAACAAGGAACTTTTGTTTCCATGGCAATCCGAGCTCCTTCTCCAGACACAAGCACAAAGGCAATATGCTGAATGATTATCTGAAGGTCATGTAGTTCTTAGGAGAAAAAGTTAGGGAGAATGCATTGGGATAAATTCCCCAGCCAGGATGCACACTGCATTTCTAACCAGCTCAAATAAACAACTGCTGAAGGAAATAATTGCCTTCGTTACTGGCATCAGTTTATTTTAAAATCTGTTGGCCCAAAGGGAACAGCAGCCTGCTCAGGAGGATATTTTGTACCATTATTTGATAATGTTCAGAGACAAATGTTGAGGTTCTGGGTATATTTGGCATCCCTCACCTGGTAAAATAATTACATTCCCTTTAAAGTTAAATGTATCTTAAAACTGAGTTAAATGTCTCCATGTAAGAGCTTGTTTATGCTTCCAGTCATTTTTTTCTGTGGCAAGAACCACTCTTTTAAGGATCTGCCTTATCAACAAGTGCAAAGAGGGCTTTAAATGCCAGGATAGCGAGGCTGTGCAGGTGAGCAGAACCTTAGCTCGTGTAAGAAGCAGGCCTCAAAGAACCACACAAATGTTCAATGCAGTTTCCTTTGTGTTTCCCAGTGTCAGTTTTAGGTTTCCATTTCCTCTGAGATGGTTTGACCTTGTTGACAGCAGGGGTAAATGCTTTATGCAGCCCAGAAAATTACTTTAGAAAAGTGTAATTCGCTTTTCTTGCTCAGTTCTGTGCTTCATGATTTACTACAGAGCTGAAGTACAAAGGAACAGAAACTTCACTGGTGTTCAGGGGGAATGCTATTTTTAGAGTCATTTTGTTGCCAAAGCATATAGAAACCTTATGTGCTACCTCAGAAAGTTACTCTGGAACGGCAAGGAAAACAGAGATGCCTGGTTCTTTGTCTTTTTTTTTCCAACCATGAAGCTTTGCTCCAACTAAAAGATTATTTTCCAAACGAGAAGTTGCAGGAGTCACTGAGCTGTTTGAAGTTGAATGTGTGGTCACTGATTGTGTGGTATAAATACAAATTAAGATCCTCAGCAAGGACGGTGCTCACAGGTACACCTTTACTTTCTCCTCAGTGAAATGCATTCCTGAATCTGCACTTGCCAGAGTCATTTAGGTTGGGAAAGATCTCTAAGATCATTAAATCCATCCATTCCCCCAGCACTGCCAATCCCACACTGCCACATCCACAAAGCTTTTGAATCATTCCAGGGATGGGGACTCCACCACTGCTCTGGGCAGCCTGCTCCAATGCTCAATCACCTTTTCCATGATGAAACCTCCCCTAATATCCACTCTACACCTCCCCTAGCAGGGAGGGTGACAAGGGCAAGGAAGAGCTGGGAGTGCCTCTTTTTCCAGTGGTGGTGTTGAAGTTGCCTCAGAACACGTGGCTTGGAGAGCAAACCATCATCTTCCAAATAAATCCCTCTTTATACAGGGGGAAGCCCTGTTCAGACTGCAGTATGTTTGTCTCACTGCAGCAGGACAAACATTTAAAGCCAAGTGTGGAATGACTTCTACATTCCCGCTGGCATCATTTCAGGGGGGGAGGGTGATGCTAGTTGCAGTTGTTTCCTTAAAAAATCTCACTTTGCTTCATCTCCTTCCACATCGGCAGGTTTTTACAAGCTATTGTGATCCTTTGCAGGCAAAAGAAAAGAAACAGCCCTTAGGCCCAAAACATCTGAGCCCTCAGTGATCTTCAGACTTCTGTGCCACTCAAAAGAAAAATCTCCCTTCCTGTAAGTTGTTTCTAGGATGTTGACAGATAAAAATGTAGTAAAAACGTTTTATGGTGAAGTAGATCGAAATTGTGCCCAGAGACAGACTTTGGTGTGGTTTCAGCTGGCTGAATTCAAGCACATCCCAAAAAGAGAGGTGGGTGTGGAAGGGGAAGCAGTGAATCCACACCCCCAGAAAGTATTAAAACACGAAAAAAGACATAGAGGGGAGCTGGTCATTTGCACAGGTTGATACCCAGGAAGAGATACTGCTGAATGTTTGGATGAATTAATCTTTCTGAAGGGTAATTACAGAGAGAGAGAAAAGAGGGAATTATTTGTGACGAATGCAGGAGGAGCAGCAATGGGTTTAGTGCTGCCTGATGTCCTGCAAAGTTCTTCCCAGCAGAATGCAAAATTTCCCCAAATCACATTCCTCAGGTCTTTAATTAAAGTATGCTCAACTCTCTATTTTATGAAAATGCTTCGTGTTATGCTTGAAAACGTTAATATTCATCTCTGTGTCCCTCTTCAAACACTACAGCGAGTTAAATGATGATTTTCAGCTAAAGCTCCTTTAGTTACCAAAAAGCCAAGTCCTTAATGATGTCACGGAAAAGTTTATTTTTCTTGAGGTGTGTGAGTGTTCATAATGTCTTCAGAAGACTGGCTGTGCTGCAAATGGCAGCAAAATTAAACACATTTTCTGTAGCTTGTGCTCTGCTCTCAGAAATTAGGACCAAGGCAGGAGGGGGACTGAGTACTCTGGAGAGGGAAATGAGGTAAGAATATTTGTGAAATCACTAAGAGGGGATTTCCAAGATATTCAGCCTGCCCCCACACTGCTCCCAGAGGCAGAGGTGGCAAAGCCATCTATTACAGATAAAAGGGTCTGAAAGTTTGATGGGAAGCAGCTTTTAATAAATAAAGTTTGTTTATTTATTTATATATATTTATGTATAATTCAGCAAAGCAGCGAAAATAAAAGTACATTTTATTCTAGTTTTTAAAAACAAAACCTCCTATATTTAAAATAGAAAGATACATAGTTTTCAGATTTAAAGGGAAAAAAAAGTAGAAGTTCAGGATAAAAGTACAGCTGCATTTTTATAAAAGGAAGGACAACAGACACAATATAATCACTACATTCCTTTTGGGATAGCAACTAAGAAAGCAAGAATGATCATTGCATATATGGGATGGGATCACCCACAGCCTGGAAACCAAATACCTCAAAAGATACAGGTACCAAGACCTGAAATGATGCTCATTATGGTATTAAAATGATGATAAACACACCAAAAATGCGAGCACAAAGCCAGGATAAAGACTAAGGCAACAGATGTAATGCTTTCTCCCAGCTGACTGGACCGTGGCAAGAAATACAATATACATGATGAAAATATAAGCTGGAATTTTCAACACAGGAGTAGGAATTCATAATTCATGGGAGCCAACTGTTGCACATTTCCTTCAGCACTGAAGGTTATTTTAGTGGTATGAAAAAGATGAAAGGTAAGATTTTGCTCTCAGACAAATTGATTTCATTGAACGACACTGGCTTGAGTGTGTGTAGCACAAAACATCCTGGTCTGCTGGGAAGATGTTTCAGGGAGAACAAATATCAGGATTATCCCAAAAAGAGTGAGGGAAAGGGCCACGGGTGAACCATGCTCTTCCTGGTTTTCAGCTGGGCTGAATCCAGGGAGCTGCAATGTACCCCAGGAGAAACCTCTTCCAACTTGGCACATGTTGAGTTGTATTAGTTATGGATAACTTGCTATAAGTTGCTATAAAATAAGAAGCTACAGCAAAGTAAAAGTTTGTGTAAAGCTATATGATTTAAATGATATTATTTAAACAATAAACTATAAGGTATTATAAGCTAATATAACTATATATATGCAAAATAGAGGTCTATATCTATAAAGTAAAATGTAGTTTTATGTCTATAAACGAAGTTATATAGAAATTTTATATTGTCATATACATGCAAACTAATAAAAACACGGGAGGCTGAGATTGGTGCTGGAGACAGATCCTACTTAGTAAAAGTTAAAAGCGGGGGGGGAAAGCACCACAAAAGGGAATAACTTCTACGGATTATCTGCCACCCTCCCACATCCCACGTACCCCCCTGGTGCCGAGGGTGGCAGTGCCAGCAGGTGACCCCTGCCAGGCGCGGGCTCTGCGCGCCCACCCCCATCTCCCAGGGGAGGGAAACTCTCTGGCCACGGGCTGGGAGGAGAAGGCTGCCTGCCAAGTTGACTTTTCTTGGAACAAGCGCTCTCTTGGATGAGCGGCGCGCAGGAGGAGCCCGGGACGGAGCGGAAACTGCCGCGTAACTCGGGCCGGGGCACGGAGCGGCCCCGGGAGCGGCGGGGCAGCCAGGGGCCGGCGGGGATCGCACCTGCCGCGGGCCGGAGCGGGGCGAGCGTCCGGGTGTCCGTGTGTCCGAGTGTCTGTGCGTCTGTGTGTCCGAGTGTCAGTGTCCGTGTGTCCGAGTGTCCGTGTGCCCGTGTGTCCGAGCGTCAGTGCCCGAGTGTCCGAGTGTCCGAGTGTCCGAGTGTCCGAGTGTCCGAGTGTCCGAGTGTCCGAGTGTCCGAGTGTCCGAGTGTCCGAGTGTCCGAGTGTCCGAGTGTCCGAGTGTCCGAGTGTCCGAGTGTCCGAGTGTCCGAGTGTCCGAGTGTCCGAGTGTCCGTGTGTCCGAGTGTCTGAATGTCCGTGTGTCCCAGTGTCTGTGTCTGAGTGTCAGTGTCCGTGTGTCCGAGTGTCCGTGTGCCCGTGTGTCCGAGCGTCAGTGCCCGAGTGTCTGAGTGTCTGCCAGTGTCCGTGTGTCCGTGTGTCCGTGTGTCCGGCTGTGCCGCTCTGCCCCTCCCCGCAGCCCCGTCCCGCAGCCTGTCCGTGCCCGAAGCAGCGCCCGGCTCTGGCTCCTTCCCCCGCCGTTCCCGGAGCGCTTTTCCAGCTGCCCAGACTCTGTTGCCCTCTCTCCAAATAAAGTTCCAGCGCTCCTGCGAGAGCAAGCGATGATCGCCCGTGGCCATCCTCGGCTCTGCCTCGCTCTCTGCACCTTCGGGCTGGCACTGCTGGGGGACGTGTCCCGCGCTGTCCCCATGGACGATCAGGATTATTACCTGCAGGAAATTACCAACAGGGATCATTATTACTCCTTTCCGTATCCTGGGGAAGAGTTCTTTCCTTTCACGGAGCAGCCCGGAGGGGAAGGACCTGTACGTGCTGCAGAGACAGAGGAGCACCCGGGGTTCAAACCGAGCAGGAAGGAGTTAAAACAGAAGAAAAACAACAAAAAAGGAAAATCCGTTCTCGAAACGCCACCAGGTAACTTTCCACCTTCTCCTCCAGAGTTTGGAGCCTGTTGAATGTCCCGCTGACTGACGTTCAGCATTAATGAATATTCAGTTAATGGCAGTCTTGGTAATAATAACAATTAATGTGGTTGTGGTGATGATGATGACAACACATTAAAGTTCAATATCCCACAGAACAGACCTGCAGAACTTTTCCATACTTTGAAACAATCTCTTTACTTGAAAGGGAAGGAGTTAAAGAGTGGGAATGTATTAATTCTGCTGTACTCTGGCTAGTCCGTGGACTTCTCCTTCTTAATTATTCTTAATTACACTTGGCGACTGGCTTGCTGTGAAAGCTGCTGTTCTATAAGCAAAAGAACAGAGACAGATTTCATAGTAAAAGGTGATTATATATAGTGACAACTCACCTTATCCCTTGTCACTTTAATCTAAGAGAGGTTTCTGAATTAATTTCACTTCTAAACCTATGAATTTCTCTGAGATTTCCCTTTGAAGCCCTCCAGAGGAAGATATGTAAACAGAGATCTTCCTGGAAAAGACTAAGCCCTAACAAGCTCAATTTAATTATTGACCAGTTAAGTAAAGAAATTAAACAGCAAAAAAACCCCTTATAATAAAACAGCCACCCTTAATTCAGTTTTCCGAAGTTTGCAGAAATGTGATCAGCTTTTACCACCCACTTGTTCCCATTAACACCTAATTGCACCACCCCAAAAGAGTAATCCCTTTCTGTGTTCCCTGTCTGGTAGGTACTTTATCGGTTTGGGATACTTAGGAGTGAGTTTGGTCCATGAAGTTTAGAGCTGTACAATATGGGGGCAAATCTCACTCCCCTACAGCTGAACTTTACTTCAGGAGGAAACTTCATGTTATTGACTGGGGCATATGGCACAAAATCTGTGATTTAGAACCATCAGTACAGCAAAACAGGGGATCAGGGGTTGCAGAGTGGCTTTAGCTGTGTCCAGTGACATCCAGCAGATAGCAAACAAAATACTTTAAATTTAATGTTAACCCTAACAGAAATCAAATAGCATTTGTGCAGCAAAAATGTGGGCTTTTATACTAATAAATAGTGATAAGAAAATGTCATTTCTAACATCTGGAAAACCATTTGTGGGGCGGGGAGTGTGGCTTGCCAGGGTAACTCCAGGCAGAAGTCAAGGGTGGTGGCAGATGCACCTTGTCTGGGGAGCAGAGACATGAGACATCCGTGTCCCTGTCTCCTCATTGTTGGAAAAACCCAGCTCTACAGAGACGTTTCAAGAGATTTTATTCCATTATCAATCTTGTAGAAGGGTGAGATATAAGAGATATAAAACTCAACGTCATTCTATCAGAAACCAAGCTATTTCTTTGTTACAATACCTTATAAATGTTTCTCAGCTTATTACCTTCTGCCACCCAGTGCTGCCAATACTTCTAACACCAATCACCTTTTATTTTACCCCACATGGTCTTGCTACAATGCATCTTTCACAGCTCTAATTCTCCAAAATATCTGCTCTGTTTGCAAGGCCATGGTTTGAAACCTGTTTCCAGTGGCATTTCTCTCAGCAATGTCTTCTCTATCCCGTGGCCTCTCCTAAGTCAGCACACCTTGTCTCATAGTTTGCACACAGATGTACAAGACCATGTGACTTTTCAATCAGGCTTTGAGAATCCTCTACAAATCCGTGTCTCACATCTGCCCCTCTTTCTTTTGAAACATCTCTCAATTGCCCCATCTCTGTAGAGCTTTTTCCAGCACCCTCAGGGTCCAGCAGCTTCCCAAGGGGATGGCACTGCCTGGACCATCTCAAGGACTGCCTTATCAGGTTTATTATCTCCCTATGGTCATTGCAGTCTACATGAGATCATCTGGGACTGTTCTTGTTTCAATGTCTCATTTGTTTGTTTTCTTTAATTAAGGAAAGAAAGGCTCTGCTTTCCACCTCCACAGACTGAATTGGGTGGGTTATGACAGGACAAGAGGGAAGCACTTCCCATTTTCAGAGGGCTGGGTTAGGTGGGATATTGGGAATAAATCCTTCCCTGGGAGGGTGGGCAGGCCCTGGCACAGGGTGCCCAGAGCAGCTGTGGCTGTCCCTGGATCCCTGGCAGTGCCCAAGGCCAGGTTGGACACTGGGGCTTGGAGCAGCCTGGGACAGTGGGAGGTTTCCCTGCTATGGCAGGGGTGGCATTGGATGATGTTTTAAGATCCTTTCCAACTCAAACCATTCCCTAAATTCATGACCGCGGGAAATACTTGGATAGTAAAGCTCTGTAATCAGGTTTGTGATTCCTCATTGTGGTGGAGACAATTAAGATTTCCATCCTGTTGTGGGATGTTTGTGGTTCATCTCTGCTTTCACCTTCCCTGTTGGCTTTTTCCCAATTTTCCCAGCACCTGGGGATTCACACTTGCTCCAAACATGACAGTGATGAGAAGAGAGTCCTATCCACGAGGGCAAAGTTCATTTATCTTTACAGACAGACATTTTCCTCATTCCCCACCTGTTGCAATGAGCACAGGGGGAGAGGCTTGTGATGCACCACCAAAAGCAGCTGGAAATGCCTCAATCCCTCCTTCCACTGCAAGTTTGGGCTCTTTGGACACAGCTGAGCTTCCAAGCTTTCACCAGCCATGTGCAATAAGAGGTTTCAAAGCCTCTGAGCTTTTGGAAAAATAGCCAGAAGTAAAACAAGCCACGGATCTCCTCCACCAAACTCCTCCTCTTTGATCCAGGGTATGGGTGATTGACATCAACTCAGCAAACTGGCTGCGGGACTTATTTATATGGGAAAATTCAGCAGATTTTAACTGCAAGAGGCATAACAAGCCCTGAGGTGAATGCCCAGTGAGGAGAGTGCTCACCACTTGTCACAGATGTGAGTGAAAGCAGGAGGGTTTCAGCAGGAAGTGTCAGGCAGTTTGAGCTGCACTGTTAAGAGTTCTGGCTATAATATTGAAAATTTCTCTCTTCTCCTCACCCACAGGCAGGCAAGGGCAAGGTCCTGCCAGGGCAGTAACTCTGACGCTTAGTGCCATTGTCCCCATGTCACCAGGGATCCGTTTGGAATGAAGATTTGAAAATCTGGCCCTCACAGAGATGTTTAAATACTAATACACACCGATATTTACTCACATTTGGATGTTAAGAGGCCAGCTAGAAATAATAATAGCAGCTGTCAAACAGATATCAGTTATAATAACCATAAATCTGGCTGGGCAGGAATGTGTGTTGTGCTTATATGTACACAACTGTGTTTATGCATCTCTCCAGAAGTGGAATTAATTTATTGGACATGCAGTAAATACCGAAATTTGGGGTTTGTGAGGCTTGCTGGCAGCCAGGACATGTGGGATTAATTAGTAGTAACAAACAATAGCCTGGCTGGGAGCTGGGATGGAGAAGGAGGAGGAATGGGAATGTGTGATGTGCCCTTTGGCTGAGCAGCTGGTCCTGATCAACCCCGGCTTTGAATCAAAGTGGAAATCAAAGGGAGCAGTCTCAAGGACATGGCACTGAACAGATGACACACACTCCATTTATTTCAGCTAATTACTGAAGGGGGCCAGAATATAGATATTTGCAGTCTGTGAAATAGGAATGTAGAAAGAAATCCAATTGATGCCAGTGGGTTTGCAATTTTTTGTTTAAAGTATTAGAATCAATATTTGCAAATAGTCAATTCAGGTAAAAGTTAAAAGTATGAATCTGCCTCTTTGCCCTTTAAATGCCTCATAAATTAAGTGGTACTAGGTCAACCTTGGAAGGCAAACAGTTGGATTGACAGGTTTTGTGGATATAAACAGATTTCCATTTTCTAATCCCATCCTTGTTTGTAGAGGCCTCTGTCCAAAGCCCATTCACATCAGTGGAAAGAGTCTTGTTAACATCAATGGTTTTGTTTTATGGGGCTTTTAATAGAGTTTGATAGATGGTGCCTCAGCTACCATCTGTGGGGCAGATCCCTTCAGTATGGGGGTCTGACTACAGGCAAAAATTCATCATCAAGAGATTTATAGGGCTGAGGTGCCCAATAACTACCTCAGTGTTGCCCAAATTTGTCACAATGAAGTCTGTAATTATTTTGATTTAATCTACAAAACTTAAACTTGTAGTCCTTGTAGAGCCATACCTCAGTTCTGCATGTATTTAGAAAATCAAGGAGTGATGTTTATTTGTATGGCAATGCTCAGAGTGGGGCTTAGAGCACATTTGTTCTGTATTTCACAGATTTCCCGGTGTTTGATCTCTGGACAACCCAACATTTGTCTGTGTTCAGCTGAAATCAGGATTTCCTTTGTCTCATCTCATCTGGTGCTTTCCCCAGGCTTGGTGAAACTCCTCAGATGCATCAGTGTTTAATTGCACCATATCTGTTTATTTTTCTACACTCTTGCCACCTGTTGAATAATCCAGTTCTTAAGGGGTTCGGTTTGTTATTCATTTTTAATTCATGTAGTGCATAGGATGGGCCAGGTCTTTTCTGGGACACGTGTGTGAGGAGGAGTCAGTAAGGGAAAGCAAGGAGAGGATAAAATGGACAGTGCAGGCAAACATGGAAATAATCCAGCAGAGAGAATTTGAATCTATAAAAATAGACTGATGGTACTTTAATTGAGATGTTTATCAAGATAATGAAAGCTTGGAGAGAGATCAGTGAGTGAATGAGGAGGGAAAGCTGAATCACAGGGACGTTATTCAGGAAAAACTGGAGATATTTTGGTGCGAAATGGGGGCGAAGATCTGAAGAGTGTGTGAAGTTAAAAACATGACAGGCTTGGGGTGTTGCTGGGCTTTGCGTGGTGATTTTGTTCACTAGGAAGAAGAAATGAGGCATTCAACTGACAGCTGAAAGCACTTGAGACCTGGTCACCAAGATACACCAGCACAGAATTTCTCGTGTGCTGCTCTTTTCTAGTCCTTTGGTATCCCATCTCTTAAACCTTCCTTCCCTGAGCAGCCCAAAGGGGAGCACTCCTGTGACCTAGAATACAGATTTTAATTTTAAAGCTTTTGCTTAAACTTCTCATAATAGGAACTCTAAAGAATGAACTTCCTGGCCCTAGGTGGATATCCCATGAATTTTAATATGACCTGTATTGCATCCTAATTGCCATATGTGACAAGTAATGTGGCTTTTAATGAGCTTGCTTTCATCTACCAGCCTCTATTTTCTCCTCAGCACTTCTAAAGTATGCAGAATAATGAAATGTTCACTATTCCTTTCAAGAGCCCATCCTTTAAAGAATGTCAGGACAAAAGAGGACAAGGGATGACTAAGAATGAACAATGAGCAATAGCCTCAAAATTGGCCAAACCTTTTTGACTAGCATCTTTCCTCACCCATGGCTTCAATGAAAAATGTAAAATGAGAAAGAAAAAAATGGGAATAAACACATTTGATTATGCCAGAGAAAACCACTTTCAAAGATAATTCTTCCAGCAGCCTTCTCTGAATTCAACCCCATGTTTCAGGTGAGAAAAATGTCTCTTTAAAAACACCTCTTTAAAAAGGGAATGATTTCACTGAATAGGTTTTAATAGTCTCAACCTCAGCCTAGAGTTGTTCCTGAAATGCCAGCATATTATGAGACACTCATTAGCTGAATTCAGTCTTGGGGTTTAATGTTATTACCTGTTCAGTGAGTTGGCTAGACAGGTCAATCCCATGGCTCACAACCAAACTTCACTTATTTCTTTAGGGTTTGGAATGAAGATTTCTGCCAGCTCCATGAGCTTCAAATCTGTCAGAGAGATGAAGTAGTGGAAGTGGAAGCTGTGATGTAGAAGAAGTAATTTCCTGAATTTTCAATATCTGAGCTGGGATTTTTAAGTCTTGCCCAATTCACTGTCTGTGTGAAAAGCAAACTACCAAAAGACTGGTGTTCTGAGTACAGAGTTGGGATTTAAGTGTCATATTCACACAGTGGTTGCTTGTGATTTTATTGTTGTTATGCAAAGGATGCTCTTGATTTGGTCTTCTTGTCAGGCCTCTGGTGAGGTGATGTCTTGTGGGATTATTTGGTCTGTGTAAATATAAATCTGTGCCTTTAGCACTGGGTACTCAAGGCAAATGGGAGCAAACAAAGCTCTGATGTAGTTAAAACTACTTGCCTTTTAAAATACAGTTTTAAATTCAGTGCCTGGAAAATGAAATGAGGATGTTCAAACTGGCCAACCCAAAGATGGGTCTCCAACACGGCTGCTGAGTGATTATTTTCCTGATGAGGATTCCTGAGCCACAAATTCCTGCATCTTTCAGGGCCAGGCCTTGCTCCTCTGGAGCCTTCTTCTGGCTATTTCAGCTTCAAGAAGTGTTTGGCGGGGTGTTTGCATAGCTAATCAAGCAATGAGAAACACCTACATTAGACCATTAATAAAACACACTGCAGTGTTAATTCATTCCTTCTGATGCAACCACATTTATAACTTCCTTGTGGCACAGCAAAAGGAGCATTTATGATTCCATTCCCCTGTGGTTTTAACCCCAGTTGTGGGCAGGAACAGGGTATTCTGGCTGCCTGCTCTGTGCTGGGAGGGATGGAGCACTATCAGAGAGGAGCAAAGCATTTTATTCTTCATGCACTCCCCAGGCAGTGCTAAATCAACTTGACAGGTGTAAAAGGAAAACCGTTTCTCTTTTCTACCCGTAGCTAAAAATGGCAACGAAAAAAAAACCAGGTGAGAAAAACAGGGGTAATGAAGAGATGCCAGATGGTGACTCAGGGAGTCAGGGTGCCTGTGAAGGCATCAGAGGGTGTGTGTGCAGATCACTCAGGGCATCCTCAGAGCACTTGGGTTTAGCTGCTAATCCCTCCAGCCCTGCTCGAATTGAATCACAAAGGATATTCTGGTGAGCCTGCTGATAGATATCTAAGGTCCTCTTTTGGACACAGAGTGCTTCCCTTCTGGTGGGGAACATCCTGGTGGTAGCCAGCAAGGCTTTGCACCATCTTATTGTGGGTTAAATGGAGACAAGGAAAGACAAGGGCTTCGTTCCTTTTAAAATTATGATTAAACAGTATGCTAGTGTGGAGCTAGTGCAGATATAATGCCAAAGAACTCTTTGGAAAAAAGTGGACAGAAAATAGCACAGAACTTTTCCTCTGTGACTCTTTCCATGTTTCTGCTCATTAATCCTGAATCAGATTCTTTTCCTTTCCAATTAGGAAGTGGAAGAATGAGGAATTTTATGCTCAGGGAAGCTTGCCTTGAAGCTTTCCCTATTCCAAAGCTTTTCAAGTGCAGAATACCTGCACTTAGCAAATACTTTTGGCTCCTGTGGATGGGAAGGAGGATGGATTCTCCAAGGCACCACTGAAGTTAATAAGTCCCATATCATGACCTGAACTTTTCACATTAACACACTGATGTTTCGCAGTGGAGATGAATCCCTTGGTGTCAATGTGGGCACTTTTCTCCAGGGAAAGGATGTCAAACCTCATTGGTAAAAATTAGAGTTTATCTGAATGCACTCCTGAGCATTCCTCCTTGGGTCCGCAGGCTGGGGAATGCGTTGCCTTCAGCTTGGATTTTTGGGCTTTCAGCCTGGAGCAGGGAGATGTGAATGCAGCCACTTTTATACTCACTAATAACTCAGATTCCAATTCATTTGGAGCTCCTGACACACTTTGCTTTGAACCAGTGAGGCCTCCAGTGTGCTAAATGTGGAGCCTGTGATTATGAACCTTCGCTGGACCACGGCTGAATTGTTAAACAAAGCAGAAAAGATGTTTGGACAGAGTGAATTTTGGGAATCTTTTGCGGGCTGCATAAGACTGTAGGAAGCTGGAATAGGGAGAAAGGAGCTCTGAACACTCAGCCATTTGGGCTGGAGAAGTGCCCACCCTTGGAGTTATTTGTCTGAACCTTGCTTGAACTGCTTTATCTCCTTTGATCCATAGCTTGGAGCTGGAGCTTCACACCAACTTCCCAGCTTAAACTCCAAACCTTCCCTACAATCCTCGCAGATACCCAAAAGCAATGTCTTCCTAAATTTTGGCACTTCTCTTTCTGCAGACAGGAAGCTCAGAGCCTTGAGAAAATGCTGAGTGTTCAGAATTTAAAAGGTAATAACCAAGCTTTCAAGTCCACGGATTCCTGGTGCTTGCTTGGGCTTGAGGCATTTAAAAATTAATAGAGTTATTTCCATAAGGTGACTTTTCCATGATTAGTTTGGAGGCAGGTAGAGAGGGGGAAGCTGAACAGAGAGACCTCTGATATGTCCAAATGTCATCTTCACATTTCATGGACACATAAAAGCTAAAAAGCCACCTGAGAGCTGAAATCCTTGGGAAGATGAGCAAAAACTCAGGGAATCACACCTGATGGAATGTGGGAAAGGGAGAGCCTGGCTGCAGAGGTGCTTTTCTGAGCTCCTTAAAAACCATGCCTTTCTCTAAAATTACTTTGGGGGGAACTGATTCCCTTTGCAAGCTGGGCTCTGTCCTTAGATTTCCCATGTTTTCCAGTGGGATTCCTGTGCTGCCCTGGGGTTTGTGTCCCCTGAGTGAGCCCAAATGCCAACTGGAGACCTCTTCCCAAGGGAAGACCCTACCATGCACCCCTACAGTTCCCCTCCTCTTTTCTTCTTTATTTATTTCCGGGGTTTGGTTTGGGGTGTGGGTTTTTTGGTTGTTGGTTTGAGTGTTTGTTTTGGTTTTTTTTTTTTAATAAAAGTGGGTACTCACACGTCAGTCCAGGCCTGGATTTGATTTTCTTGGGTCTCAGAGTTTTAGTTATTTTTTGAAATGTTGCTTCTTGGTGCTTTGAAATCTTAAATCCTCTGCTACCAGGGCGCTTCTCAAGGGTGCAACAGCTTGGACATAGTGGGCTTTAAAGGAAACAAGAAAGCTCTGTTATATGAGTTCCTAAATCTTTTGCTTTTCTGCACTTCTGGATATATCCGAAGAACCTCTGGTTATTTTCTATGTGCACCTGGCCAGTTTTTTATCCCTCCACTGAAGCAGTTTTCCACTGTTTGGGATTTAAATATATGAGTTACTTCTGACATTTTAGTCCTGTCTTAGAGCTGTGTATCAAAGAATACTCAAGAATTCAAAGAATTCTGTGTACTCAGAGAATACGCAGTCTATCAACTGAAAAATCAGTTAAATAAAAAAGAGTAACTAAATGAGAGGCAGACAACCCAACCAAACTTAGTTTTTTTCTTTTTCTCTGCTGTAGAACTTACAAACTGATTCCTTTTTAAGAGTTGGGAAGGAGTACAAAGCTTGAGTTCAGGTTTATTGTAACCACACAAATCTCTTCTGGAATCACTGTCTGGGCAACAGCTCCAGGCACTGTGAAAACTTCTATGCCTTATGAGAAGTGTTTGGGTTTATTAATTTCTCTTATTATTTCCTAAAAAATAATAACAACAGATGTGATGCTAGAGAAAAAAAAAAAGTGTATAAATGTCTAAACTTTTTAGAGCAGACACACCGGATCTTCATGGAACTCAGACCTTACACTTTTTATAAAAAGTTTTAAAACCAAGCTGGACTGGTTTGAGGTATTTCCTGTCACAAGCTCCTTATATAGGTCGAGTATTTATCCCAGATGTGCAGCCTGGCAGAGGGCTGGGCAGGGAGGGAGAGCAGGGTGACAGCTCCACGAGAGCTGGGGCTGGAGCAGAGCCTGCCAGCGATGCTCCCTCAGTGCTGCTGGGGGAGAAGGGGTGGGAATTCCAAGAGGTGAGGGTTGGCTTGGCAATCCCAGCCCACCTTTGAGGGTGTTGCTTGTGCCAGGAGCTGTGTTTGCAGCCGTGTGTTCACACTTTGGTGTCACCACTGAGGAGCAGCACGTTGTTGGGAGGATTTCAAACCGACCAGGATGAGTTTTTTCCCAAGGCAGCAGAGGAGGAATGATGATCAGGTCAGAGGGATGATCCTCACCCAGGTCTCACTGCAGATACAGACTGCTGCTGGTCTGCACTCTGTTGGCAATTTGAGTGTTTTTAACTTTAATAATAAAAACGTGAAAGATGACATCTCAGCTCTCGGCTGAGATGACTGATGACTCTCGGCTGCCTGAAGGCGCAGCTCGTGCTACTTCATCAGCGTGGCTCTGGAGTTTTCTGGCTTGCATCAGGAGCTAAGTCAGAAAGCTGAAAGGGTAGCAAACAGCCTGTGAAACCCAAAACTGAAGAGCTGAGTGGTTCTAGCCATGATTTACTCGTGTCAGGCTTTGAGCTACATCACTGAAGGAAGCTAATGTGTCTCAGTATCATTTTCAGCTCATTTTCTGCCTTGTTGAGGAGTAAAAAAATATAGTTTTGTCTGTGCTGGAGCTTAACTGGATTAAAATTTGAATAACATTAAACGGAACTGACTGGGAAGCTGTTGATTTCAGTCCTCCTCAAGTGTAAATTTAGCACTTGGGAGGTGACTGTAGCAGTGGGGATAAAATTTAATGGCTTGTCACTGCTAATGAGAACTCTGCAGTTTCTCAGGTTTTTCCTGCTCCGTGTGTGTGGGCTTCACCTGTGTGCTCAGGAGAGTGAGAAGGTGAAAGCTGGGCGATACCAGAGTAGTGCCATTTATTCCAGTGGAATTAGGTGTTTCCAGAGGCTTTCTGAAGCTGTTCTTGTGTATCTCAGCCCCAGGTGAGCAATTCTGATTCTCAGCCCCTTTCCTCTGTCCTCCCACTTGGATACTTCCTTTGAACCACCTCAGATCCGTGGGTTTTTTCCCAAAGGCATGGCTGTGTTGCAAAATCCTCAAAAACCAGCCAGAATTCTCAGTAAATGTGAATGTCTGGGACCAGGAGTTATGGATACTTTCCAATTTATTTATGTTTAAGAAATTTCATGACTATGCTGTCACTCTGCCCAGTGAATGTTCTATACCAACCATGGATATATTGGATATATTTACTGCTGTATGAAATTCCTACTACAGCTCTCATGGAGGGGAATAATTGCACCACAAGCCAGTTTTATACTCATACAAATTCTTACATATTTCTCCTATTTTTGGTAAAATGCGCTCAAATTGCATTGCTAATATGGTTAAACTTGAGCACTTCTGACTCATTTATTGAGCCAGGGTTGTATCTTAAGATCAGAGTTATTTCTGTCTTGGTTTTATACTTGTTAATGTCTGTCTTGGTTTTATACTTGTTAATAGTATTCCAAGGTTTAATGTTTATTTTTGATGACTACAATTAATGCTGTTAGTGTAGAATCTTTGCTCTTGCAGTACACCTCAGTGACCTGGTATTTTTAGCTCTTTCTGGCATGAAGATGTGTTTTTAATGGTAATTTTTGTCCTGTACCCAGCCATTGTGCAAGTGGTCTGCCTCAGTTTTGGTCTCCATTTTTTTTGGCTGAGTCTGTTTGTTTGGCTCTGGAAAAAAGAGGATGGTTCTCATTTTTGATGGCTGTACTCAGTTTTGTGGCTTGAGCTGGAATTACAGAAAGTCTTCACCCTGTGCTTCAGAAAAAAAAAATCAGAGGGGACGTTTTGAAAGTAATAGCACAGAATTCAGCCTTTGTCAAAGCTCATAATAAAAAGCACTGATATGATATTTTTCAGGCTGAGTTCTTTTGGCCACTAATGAAAATATGTTTTCAGAGTGATTAAATGAAATACTTTCTCTGGGCAGAGAGGGGAGATCTTTGCAGCTGTGGGTACAAACTGGAGGGTTCCTTGTGCCACATCACAGCTCCCATCCTCTGCCAGGCTGGTGGCAGCAGAAGGCACTCAGGGAGTGAATGTGATGTCTGGAGTTTAGATGAACCTCCTGAGCCTCAAAGCTTGGCCAGAAAACTCCCAGGCACTCTGGAAACTCCTGCCTCCAGCTGTGCCAGGAATAATAGAAGCTCTTCCTGCTAAATGTTTTGTTGCATCTCAAGCCAGCCACAACCTGGGCTTGTGAGAGAGCAAAAATGTGAAATGAGAGAAAATGATAAAGTGTATTTTCAGAATCTCACTTGGTTTCATGCCAGATCTAACCCAAAGAACCCAGGTAATGCTTCATTTATTCTTTATTTGTTTTTACACCTTCAAGAGCAATCACAAGTGTGTGTTGCAGTGCTGTGATAAATATTTCCTCCAGAGAGAAGTCCCCCATGTTGAAGACCTCAATGCAACGTCTGTTGCTTGTCCTATAAAAACATAAAGTTTCAGTGCAACATTAGCCAGTAATTAATGTGGTCTTAGGATAGGAAACGTTGGCATCTCCCTCATTCTTTATTTGATCTGTGCTCTGGGACTATAATCCAGTATTTCAGTTTCTGTGCAGGGGATTTGTTGTGAGTGCACTTTGCTTGCTTTGGTCTCGCAGTGCTCTGGGAATGGGTTTTCCAGAAAAAGTAAATAAAAGCAAAACGTGTTTGAGGAGATTTCAGCTGCCTCAGGATGCTGCATCAAATGATCTGGGGTGTAGGGTGGCTGGTGGTCTGAATCCAGGCCAGAAAAGAAACTTTTAATTGTTGTTAGCAGCACTTCAGATATGAGCAGAATCAGAAAACCACTCAAGAAATCCATGGACATTTTTTCCAGGGAGAAGCTGGGCCATAGCAACTGTGGAGTGAGTCATGAACATCTGTGGGAATTTCACACTTGCATGATCACATCATCAAAACAGCAACATTTAGAGACCAAATTTGCACACCCCCCCTGCCCAATGCCCTCATGAATAAATAGAAATTATTTATGTAATATATATGTAACAAATCGTTTAGAAAATGGAAAACTTTTTTGCTGTTTAACTCAGCCCCTACAAAGGCTGTCCATCACAGAAGAGTAATCAAAAGATATTTTCAGCAAGGTGAAGGTTGTCAGAAATGTGCTTTTACTGTTATTTCACCTTGCAGGTGCATTGCAGTATTAAAGTCCTTTGCATACCTGTGACCTGAGCATAACTTCAGCCGCACAAATTAGACTGCCAGAGTTCCCATTCAGAGTTTCTGCTGTGGGAAGATGAATTATCAACCACACTTTTCATAGGAAAGCCTCTAAATTTAGCTGCTAGGGCAAAGTGTATGATATGGGTCTCATTAAGAATTTTTTGTGCAAGACCCTAAAGAATAGTATGACTCATATAATGAACATTAAAGTCTTAATTCCTACAAAATATACACTTATTTGTGTGCTTAATTTACCTGTAGCTGTAGGTAAATTCACAGTTTTGCCTCTTAAGTGCATGTTGAAGTGTTTTGTTGAAGCAAGACTTCAATTCTGTATCTCCCCTGGGACAGGAGATTGTCAGGCTGCACAAAGCTGATATTTCTCCATTTCCAGATCCCAGAATCTCTGCTCATGAGGAGTTAGAGCAGCACAGACTTGTAGGAATTGAAGAGGATAACAGTTATGCCTCTTATGATATGGACTGAAGAGAAAACATGATGCTTCTCTCTGCCCTTCCATTTCATCAGCTGAACATATTCCAAAATTGATAGAAAATCCTCTTTAAGTTAAAGAATTGTTTGTCTGCTTTGCCTCTGAAAGAGGACAAAATGATTTCCTAAATGAATCTTTATTAGATACAAGAGCCATAAAGGCAATCTGGAATTATCTGGCATTCTTTATTTAGACCAGGAGGAAATAAATGAATAATATAGGCAATAGAGATGAACACAAGTGTCTTCCCTGCTAATACAGTTGTGTGCTACAGAAGAGCTAAAATTGCAGCACAGCAGCTGTAATTGTACTGCAGGAATGAAGGAAACCACGCTGGCTCTGCAAAAGGGGGGTTTTGACCAGAGCTTCAGCTGAAGATGCTGCAGCAGCAGGACAAAGCCATCATGAGGCTGAAACTGCTTTCAAATATCCCCACGCATGCTGAGATTGCAAATGGAGCCCCTGCTGGCTTGAGCAGGGAGCTCAGCTGCACATTCAGGTGTTGCTCTCTCTATAGGCAAACCTGGGATAAGTGCTAAATTCGGATTTTAAGGGATGAGGTGGAGGCTGAGCTGATTCCTGAGGGTTTCTCCTGCTGATTTTTAGGGACAGGGGATTTCCCACAGTGCCCAGGCACCAGAACTGCCTTGGGGCCCTGGCTGGGGCTCCTGGGAGAAGAACAGCTGACAATAATGGACACTGAGATGTGGCCATTTGACATGGCTGTAGGAAAGCTGTACCAGAATGAAAACCTCACAAGAACACGTGTCCACAGACAAATGTTGTCAGCTCTGAATCCAAGCCCTGTCTCTTTTCACAGCTTGGAATTGATTCATTTGATCCAGACATCTTATTAATGGCTGGTTTCTGAAGTGAATCTATGGCTGCAAATCACACACGAAATCATGCTTGAAAATGGGCCAGGAAGGAAGAAATGTCCACAACAGCCCCTTCCCTGCACCCTCAAGCTTAATGGTTGCTTTTTGTCTCTCTAAGCCAGAAATGCATTTTTTTAGTAAGTTTTTATGTGCCCAGGACTTGCATTTCAATGTCTCAAAGCCACAGTTGAATTCCCTGTGTTTTCTAATGGCTAAATTTTCACCTGGTTAAAGAAACAACCAAATAACTGGGTCATTTCCAGCTGAATCCATTATGCAGTAGATTCACACAGTCTCTGGTCATTCCTGCTGTCCCATTTCTGTAGCTTTCCCCAAGGTTTCTTCAGACTGGCATAGAGAGTACAAAATCATTAAGACAGCTCTACTGATTGGGTGGCAATTTTCATTGTTTCATGAAATATTTCTTCAAGTTAAATAAAATATATTAAAGCAACACTTTAAAAAGTAAAGTTTTTATGAGTGCCATCGATCAGTTTCTTTTCCTGTATGTTTTTCAAAACTTGGCTGTCCTGGTTATCTCCAGTAAGAAGCAGGGGACACACACCCCAACAAAATAATTTATCCAAACTTAAATTCACAGTATGACTCAGATTTTTTTTTTTTTTTCAGTAATGATATGGCAAATTCAGGTTGTATTATAATGAATAAATTTGAGGTAATGAGAAGAGGCTCTATTGAAAAAATTTGTCTCATCTCTGAACATTACAAATTGTTGTTCTGATCTACGTGCTCCTCTTTTCATCCCTTTGTTGATGTTGGAATTCGTATGCATGTGGAAAACATTCATATTCCTAAAGTGTTAATATACAAATATTATGGCTGTAAATGGAAAACATAATTTTATTATAAAGCAAAATCAAAAGCCTTCTCTTGTGGAAAACTGCATGAATCCCATACATCTGAGCTGCTGCAAACAATAGTTTTGATGATTCCAAGAATATAATCCTCATGCAGGATGGAAATATCTAAAAGTCTTTGAATGCAAATCCTGCTGCTCTGCTCCCAGTTTGGGATGGCCACTGGAGAAAGAGGAGCCAACAGTGGAAGAAAGTATTTTCATTAATTTTCAGTCATGTATTGGAGCAAAATATTCATTTTTTTCTTACAAAGATAAAAGAAAAAAAATTGATTTGGTTAGTTAGTGAAGTCACAGCTTAAAGTCTAGAGAAAGCAGGTGTTCTGCTATTACTTTGTATGGATAACTGTAAAAAATGAATTCCAGGATGGTATTGATGGTAAAGATCCTCATGAATTCACTTGGAATATTGCAAGCCCTGAGCAGATTGGGAAAGTGTTGTGAACAGTTCATTGCAGGCTTTTCATCAGTTACCTCTTCTGCCTGTGGTAGTTCCTGCCTGCTCACACAGCCCAATTCTGGTTTCATTGAATGCTAAAATGAGCATTTCCTAATATAGGCCTGGTAATCTGATGCATCCACAGACAACACAAGTAATTCGTCCTTGAAAAATAAAGAGCAGTCAAGTGCCTTTCTCTGAGATCCACATGAACATTTACTATTAAGCTTCAATTTCTCTAGAAACAAACACCAAAATACTCAGGGTTTTTTTTTTCAGCCTGCAGATACCCATCTTGCAGCCTAAATCCACAGGCAACCCAGGAATTCTGCAGCTTTATAGTGAATTAATAACATTTCACTCTGACTAAAACCAAACCCGTGTGGGCAGGTGAATGTCACTGCAGGGAGCCTCAGCCTGCTCTGCCAGGCAGCTGCCAGGCTCAAAAATGGTGCATTTCCCACAGGTTTCACCAAAAGAGGGTTTTGCACAGCCAAGGGCAGTGGTGGATAAGGAGCAGGGATGTGACACCTGGGATGGCTCCATAAACCTTGGCTGCAGTTTGGCAGCAGACAACAGGATGTGGAGCACAGAGACTTTGCAACTTTTATTTTATAACTCCCAGCAGGAGCTGTAGATCACCCCTTGGCTTTGGTAGGGGCAGCATAAACACTGAATTAAATGATGTTTCATGAACTGAGCATGCAAAACCAGCTTGCTTTTATTTTTGTGCTCGCCTTTATTTTCAGCTCAGACCCGGCACAGGTAGTTCTGGGTAACTTTTGAGTGTGGGGAGTGTTGAGTTTGTTCACAGAGGAATATACACCAAAGTGCCAAAGCATTCTCAGGATTGCACCGTGACATTGATTTCCAAACTTGCCTTGAGGACCAAACTTGTTAAAAAACAGACGAGCAAGTTCCCAACGATGTAATTTTCTCCCAGCAGAGATCTGTCAGAGCCTGAGACTTCTTCCAGTTGGAGTATGATGAAAGATGCTACACTCTATAAGGAAATGAAATTAAAACAATCAGACAATCAAACCAAAATCCTCCCAGCTATTCCTTCCTCTGGCTTTCATTACACATCCTGTATCTTCTCTGGTTTGGATAATGGAATTGAAAGCTCTTTGAAATGAGGAGCTGTCTGCATTTCAGCTCTTATGTAAGACTAAGATCACTGTTGGTACTTTAGAAAATACATTAATTTTTAGCTTTTGTCTTTAGTACTTCTGAAGGGAGATATTTGGCCCTGGATTTGTGTGAGAACTTCCTAAGGATGAACAAAGGAACAGGGGGAATTGACAGCCCTGTAACGTTTTTCCTGAGGGATTTTAGTTTGTTGTGAACTGAGGAGGAGTCTGGGAAGTCTCACATCATGCCAGTTTGTGCCTAATAATGCAAAACTTCACCTGGAAGTTCAATACAACCAGGATGAGAGTCTCAGGTACATTCCCACTGTCCAGGGCAGAGTCCCAATCCCTGGAGGGATTTAACAGAGGTGTGGATGTGGCACCTGGGGACAATAGTGGTGAACATTGTGCTGGGGGAATGCTTGGACTTGATGATTTTTGAGGGCTTTCCCAACACAAACGATTCTTTCATGCTTTGATCACCTCATGACATTTTGGTGAGTGGTTGAAAAGCCAAACATTTGTCTGATAATCATGAAACAGATTTTTCCCAGCTTCTTCTCTTCCAAAGCCAGAGCTCCAAGCGCTGCTTTGCTAAAGTAATGGCATTTGCTTTTCTGTCCTCAAGGATGTGCAGAATTTGGGGCTTAGAGAGATGCAAAATTGGTTCAAAACTGCTCTGTTTGTGCTGTATCACCACCTCTGCAGAGCTCAGCTCTCTCTGGGCTCCCAGACCTCTGGAACAGATGCTGTTGTGCAACAGGAGAGACTCTGAGTGAAGTTTCCAGAACAGAATTTAATTAGAAACATAACTTCATACAGTAGCTTGGAATGAGTACAGGGAGGGGGAAAAAGGAAAACCAAGCAAGAGATGAAAAAAGAACCACCAAAAAGGGCATTTTACTGGTGTTTTGTACTGAAAAGCACTTGACAGGAAATACTGTGCGTGTCCATGAAAAACTGAAGCACAGAGCAAGCAGCAACAACTATCTGAGCCCCTGGAAACGGTGTAAATCTGCATTGCCTCATTGATTTTCCTCAAGCTGCCATTTCTCATTGACCTCAGCACTGCTGGGCTCGTTTATCCCAGGGAGGACCTCAGCCAGCTTGGCACTGCCGAAATCCAGAGACTTTGAATACTTGTTTGTTTGGTGTTGTTTTGTTGGTGTTTTTTTTTTTTTTCCCCAGTTTAATTAAAATTTAATCAACCTTTTGTTTTGTAGATTGCCCTCCACTTGGTCTGGAGACATTAAAAATTACTGACTTCCAGCTCCATGCCTCCACAGCAAAGCGCTACGGCCTCGGGGCACACCGGGGAAGGCTCAATATTCAGGTAACATCAATTTTTCTCCTGAGTGGGAGAATGGCTCCAGGTTGTGCTGCTGAGTAAAGAGAACCAGTGGACAGTTATTGGTTCTGACTGTTTTGTCAGCTCATGTAATTCAAATGAAGGGGAAACGCTGGGGTGGTAGAAGTGAGTAAGTTTGATGGATAACCTTTGGGTTTGTGGGCTAGTTAGGGAAAAGTCCAAGCTTGGTGTGCAAATGCAAACAGACCTCTGTGAGCAAGCAAAGGTGGGGCAGCTCCTTTTCCAGCTCCAGATCATCCCAGCTTCACAACCAGCCTGCAAGGAAGCTCTCACAGCAAGTTGCTTTTTTCTTTGCTGTTTGCCTGTTGTTAATGACAATGGTTAATTGAAAGTGTGGTTTCAAGAGAAACCCTTTCCCTAAGGCAGTTTTGTTCAGAAGCAGCGATTAAACCATCTGAAAAATGCTTCAGTTCAGAACTCTCTAACATACAATCCTGTCTAGCTTCCTTTACCTAAAATTAAAAATGTGTTAGGTGCTTTGCAGGACCAAATGCCATTTTCCCACTTCTCACGTTTCAGTTTCCCACTTTATTATTAGGGCTCCTCTCCGAAAATGTTACTTTGTATGACAAAACACAACACTTAAAGTCATAAACGGGATGTCAGCACCGAGCCAAGTTTATTTAATTTGTTATCTTTCATTATTAGACTCCTCCATTTGTGATTCTCCCCAGCTGAAGGGATTTGATGCTTAGGGGGGGCTCTAATGATGAGCTCTAATCAGCAGTGCCATTCCACATTCTGGAAGAGGGATCACCCTCGGTTAAAACCCACTGTGCCTCTGCACAAGCATCACTCTGAGCTTCTCTCTGGGGGAAATACCTGCACACCCCTCCTGATTTGTTTTTTTTCCCAGTGTTTGTTTTAATGTATGAAAGTTGGTCAGAGAGCTCAGGAAACCATTTTTGGAAAAGCCTGCCGTGGGGAGGAGTGGCAGGCAGCCAGGACAGAGGTGGGAATGGGCTCTTCCTTTCCAACCCCGTGGGCAGGTGCATGGGGTTTTGTGCAAGGTGAGGTCTCACCTGCAGCCTTCATATTTATTGTCCGCTGGGGGAGTTTGCTCTTTTACTTGATGTTTTCTGCTAGGAAAAAAAACCAAACAAACAAACCCTCATTGTGACAAAAATGGAATGCAGATGATATTCAGGGGGGTTCCAGAGGAATGCTTGGTTATTGCAGCCTTGTTTATATAAAGGCATAAAACCAAGGACTGTGATGCAAACATCTGAGTTCTCTGTTGGTTCTGGCTACTTATTTTTCATGTTGCTGTTGAAGTTCAATTTATTTAATCACAAGATCACATTGGTGTAGGCCAGGAGTCCATCCACTCCTGTCATCACCAGTAGTGTGTTAAAATAAATAGAGAGGTGATAAATAAATATATTATATATAAATAATAAATAGAGTGTTACCAATGGCTGATGTTTCCTCTAAATATAATTTCCAGAGAATCCAAAGGCACAGTCTTTGACTGGGAAGCAAAACAGAAGAAAAATGCCACTCAGCTCTTCGCGAAATTTCCCAAAGCTTGGATTCGACCAAATTTTTTTTACCCCTACTGAAACTATAGCTAATTCCCTAAGTAATTCCCTAAACCCCCTTGCCACATAGGGTTACTACTACTGTTAAAAAAATTGGGCTTGCCTTTATTTTTCTTTAAAAACAGTTTGATTTGGGCTTAGTTAAAAACGAACAGCACTAAAACCTTCCTAAACCTAGAATCTGCAGGTCCCTGTCACTGGGGTTTCAGTGCTTCATTTCACTCTGCATGAAGATTTCTGAATTTCAGTCATATTTAGAGGGAATTTGCTTCTAAGCAGGGCCAGGTGCAGCAGGTGGCTGATGTGTCAGGTGGGTAATGAGGTCCCTGGTGATTTCTCTTTGCTGCTCAGCACAGGAGGTTGCAGCCTGCTGGGGAAAGGCAAAAGGCACTGCGATTTAAGCTGCTGCGTTTTCCTGCTGCTCAGGGCTGTACATGAAGGAAAGCACTTGGCCCAGCTCAGAAGCACTGATGTGCTGCTGGAATTCTTTGAACCTGTTTTGCTGTGGGTATGGTGACGAGCAATTCTGTGGGCTGCTGCCCTTGTCCAGTGATCTGGATATCGCCACAGAGCTGTCACAATGTTTGTGGGACCGTGGTGTCCCCCCTAAAATAATACAAAATCCTCTCTCTGCCCAACCTCATCATCTGATGCAAAGTCAGCTGAGAAGCTCAGGGCTCTCCCCAGGTAACTGGCACTGCCTCAGTTCACAGGGAATTTGCAGAGTAATTAAGTTTTTCAAAAGCTTTTCAGGGTTTGTTTTGGTTTTCTTTTTCCTGTTTAGATTATCTGAAGCACATGAAATGAATCAGTTGGTGTGTGCTTTATTCCACAGAAGGACAGGCTTAGAATTGGATAAGACTTTGCAGGATCTGCTTCTCTTGTGCCCTTGAATTGTGTGGGACCTGATTTTCCTCCCAGTCCTGCCTGAATGTGGGGATTAAGGTGGGATTTCTCAAGGGCACAAGCCATGCTAGTAAAGCCCCATATTTTGGAGCTCTAACTGCAACAGTGGTACAACCAGGAGTAATTTGACATCATCAAGAGAAATCATGGCTTAAAATAATATTAATTGAGGCTTTCTGCCTTTGGGGATAAAATTCATTAGTATTTGTCACTCATACGATAATTAAGAGTGGTTGAAACGTGAATAATTTGTCGAACTATGTTTCTTTCCTTTCCTCACTTTCCTGGTTGGAGAAATCCAAACACTGAAGATTAACCAAGTAAAGCAGTCCCGTGTCTGCAAACAGAGACATTTGTGTATGAAGGAGACACCCAGTGCCTGAAGGGGCTCCGGGAGAGATTGGAGAGGGACTTGGGACAAAGGATGGAGGGACAGGACACAGGGAATGGCTTTAAGCTGAAGGAGGGGAGATTTAGATGGGATCT
Organism: Hylia prasina; assembly: GCA_013397195.1. NCBI lineage: Eukaryota > Metazoa > Chordata > Aves > Passeriformes > Sylviidae > Hylia > Hylia prasina. The sequence continues at coordinate 428,532 of VYXD01010084.1, read as the reverse complement.
TGGGCAGGAATTGTTCCCTGGCAGGGTGCGGAATGCCCTGGCACAGGGTGCCCAGAGCAGCTGTGGCTGCCCCTGGATCCCTGGCAGTGCCCAAGGCCAGGCTGGACACTGGGGCTTGGAGCAGCCTGGGATAGAGGAAGGTGTCCCTGTCCATGGCAGGGGGTGACACTGGATGGGTTTTAAGGTCCCTTCCAACCCAAACCATTCCATGATTCCATGACTGTCTTTCCAGGCCTTTGTTCCCTTTGAAAAGCTGCATTATCAAACCACAAGGAAAAGACAAAATTATTGAAGATTTACTCGCAGCCTGTGTGTTTTAGTTCCTCCCTACTGGCAGTGGTTGCTATAAATACCTGTGATGAGTAATGCTTTTTTTTTTCCCCCCTCCCAAACTTCCTATGGTAAAATAATTTTTTTGATCATCCTGCTGGGAATGGAAAAGAATTTAAGCAGAGGTGGTTTGATATTTGGCGTATTTTTACTGCTGCTCCAGCTGATTTGTGGCAGAAGACTGGAATTTCTTTCTTTATTTGAATACATTTTGGTAGTATCATCTTTCTCCTCATTACAGAATAAGGCTTTTAGAACACTAGTACTGTGAGCAAGTTTTTATTCTGCCTTGCACACATCTAATTTGGAAGAGAAATGCAAATTAAAATGCAAAGTCATATTATTTGTAAAGGAATTTGTAACCTCCATCTTGTTTTCTGGATACCTAATAAGCAGCTGATTTGGTTTAGCTGAATTACAATTTCGAACTTTCACACTTGGGAATAACTTATTTGTGAGTGACAGATAAAAGTCTCCTTTCCTCTGTCCAAAAGGGTTTTTTGTTTCATAAGACACTGCATATTGAGAAATATTTTTGCATTTGGCTGCAAGTGAAACACAAACTGGGTTAGGCTTGGAGTTATTCCTGAATATTCTGTGAAGGGAAAAAGGATTTGCTCAAGACTTAGCCCTGGCTTCCAATTTTCATTAGCTCCTTCAGTCTCCTGCTTATGAAGATAATTTAAGTACTCATGACATAACCTGAATCTGCTTTTTCCAGTAATCCAATATGGATTTTTAAAATTCAAGGAAACACCTTACTGAGGAAAGGTATCTTGATCTGTATTGTTTGATAGAATACTTGGTGATAATTGTACTCATCTCTCAGGAATGATCATTTTTCCAAAGAAATTTAATAGGACTAATTACTAAATACCTGATGGAGTCTGTAAGTTTTTATTTTATAGAAACAGTTTTTTGAAGTGGCCACAGGGAAATGAAGCACCTCCAGAAAAAAAATATAAACTTGAAGCTTGAGAAGAGAAATTGCATAAATTTCTTGCGTTTTTTTTTTCCTTCAGAAACATTTCTAAAAAGAACTTCTCATTGATTAAACTCCTCTTTTTCATGTACTACTTTGCACTGATTAGACACAGACACCTGCTTGTTTTTACACAGTAAAAACCTTTTATTTTAGGTTCAGAGAAGCTGATGTTAGAAAATAAGAGAGCAGGGAGAAGTAGCAGCATGGTTTCTTATTTTCTTTTTTTTGTTGTTTGGTTTGGTTTGGTTTGGTTTGGTTTGGTTTGGTTTGGTTTGGTTTGGTTTGGTTTGGTTTTTTTTGTGGTATCTTTGTCCCTATTTAAAGCCAGAGTATTTTTTAAGCTGTGGATAACTAAGACTTGCCATATTTGATATGCAACTTAAGTTCAACTTTATTTAAACCCAGTTGAAACCATGGATACCCGAGAATGTAATTTAGGTGGGAGGAGGTTTTTTTTTTTAATTTTGATAAGCACTTCTTTCACACTTTTTTCTTCTGCTTTCCACTCCTTGTTGCAATGTGGAGGACAGGTCTGTTCCCTGATGAGCACACACCAGTGGGAAATATCCTCAGTTTAATAAGGACCAGGGGTTGGGAGAGAGGGGAACTTGTTCTGCAGGAACTGGTGGAATTTCCCAGCGTGAAGGGGATTAGCAGGATGCTGGTTCAAGGTGCTCTGTAGATCTTAACACTTCCTGGCAAGGTTTTAAAGCCTGAGGCTACTTCAAATTCCATCTTATTTTAAAATGCAATGAAACCTTTCCTTGCAAAGGGTTATAACTCAGGTCAGGGTTTGTATTCTGATGTTTTCCCATTGTTCTGCGGAGGTTGAAGAATTTATCTCCCGTTGTTTGTAGGCTCTTTCTCCTTTTTTTTGTTTTTTTTTTTCTTTGACTTTTATACAAACTCCTCCTTAAAATATCAGAGCAAATGCATAGAAGTAGGGGGCTTAATTTAATTTTGATAGATGTAGGAAAACAACTAATTTTTAAACTGCCTTATCTCAGACCTGAATACTTGAGAAAATGAGAAGTTTTAGGGATTGAATCAGTGTCTTGTGTTTTGCAGCACTTCCTTCAGATGCCATCAGAGCCACCCTGGGAAAAGGGATTAACACTGCATCCCCTCTGAGTTAGAGCCACCCATTAGGGTAGAAAAATCTGTAAACCTCTTCACTGTCATTTGGGAAATATTTAACACTCTCCATTCTTGGAATTGCAGGGATGGCAATGATAAATGCACGTAAACCACGGATGAAACACCACAAAAATACATGTAGCCTCAGAGGATTACATGGCAAAGCTTCTGTGCTTATCATGGCAGTATCCAGCTTGGTGCCAAACATTTCCTGGGCTTTGGGAGGAAAATAAATCTCTGAAGGCTTCAGATGCTATGTTTGATTAAATTCTAGTTGAGAGTTATTTGGAAAACAGCCTTACCCAGAATACCTTCAACTATTTCTTTGAAAATGCTGGGAAGGCTGTTTGTGGTGGGTTTCCCAGCAGAAACTGGGATACAGATTGGTGCTCAAGTTGGGGAACAGCCAGACATTCCTGAATTTTTAACCTTTGCCCCCCTTGCTATGAAAATTAATAATTCCGGCTCTGGTGGGAAGTAATGTTACTGTTTCTTTATGCCCTGCACTCTGCTTTGCTGCTTCCAGGGAAAATGAGATTTTCTAAACACTGACCATTATTTACATGGGCTGGAGGTGGCTTTTTAGGACTTTGCAAACTCTGCAGACCATGTGGATAATTTGCTCTGGGCAAAGCCTGTGGCTCTGGATCTGTGGCTCTATCAGGCCACAAGAACAGACTGAAGCTCTGTTTATATTTTCTGACTTAAACTTATAAGTAAACATTCTTAGTTTTCAACGGGACTTCCCAGAATTTCCTGCCTTGCCTTGAGTAAGGAAATATTTTGGTGAGGGCCTCAAGGGTCTTACAAGTGGTGCCAGAGGAGTGAGGGGGAATGAATGATGTGTTCCTTTATTTTTCCCATGAAAGACCTTCAGTTTCTTAGCTCTGATTTATGGTCAGCTTTGCCTTCTTTTCAGGCAGGTGTTAACGAAAATGATTTTTATGATGGTGCTTGGTGTGCAGGAAGAAATGACCCCTACCAGTGGATTGAAGTAGATGCTCGAAGGCTGACAAAGTTCACTGGAGTCATCACACAGGGAAGAAACTCCCTCTGGTCGTAAGTACACTCTGACTTTTCTCCACGGGGTTCTGAGCTTTCAGACCAAGGGATTCACGTCCTGGTGTGCTTTGGTTCTTCAAGGAAAAAAAAACAAACAGAAAGATTGGAAATGCTGTGAGACATCAAATAATTGAATGGGGCAAGAGGAAAAGGCAAAGTCATTTCATATGGCATAAAATAGAAGTTTAAGGGTAGCAAATTTCTGTAGTCATGATCAACATCTGGGCCNTATGATATATGATATATGATATACATGTTACAGATATTAAATTATAATTAATTTTATTTAAAATATGACTTAATTACATGTCTGCAAAAATATGCATATATATATTGTGTATATATATTAAAATACACTATTTTTGAGCTTTCTGGCCACTGCTTGTGCTAGAGGATGTGCTCATGGCACTGGAAAATAATTATTTTGCCCAGATTTGTCTGCATTTACTTCTCTGTGACTGCTGTGGAGTGTGTATGAGGGGTGCAGCAATCAGATGGCAGGAACAGGAATGGGAGGTGAGGATTTGGGGTTTTTTTCCTGCTCTTTACGTCTTTGTTTGGCCTTTTAATTTGTCATTGAGTCTCACAGCTTGATGTGAGCAGATAATTCCACTTGTGCTGCTGGACCTTTTGCACAAGAATGCAGGAGACAGATCCATTCTGGTCTGAACTCTCCCTTAGAAAATAAATGTGATGTGTAATTGAAGGTAAACCAGAAAAAGTGTCACTATATCTTAGAAAAAAGAGTATTTTTATTTTTCAGTTTTCTGTGGGGCTTTTTTTGCTTAATTCCATTTATTGTGGTTGTGGGAGTAGGTGCATATTTGGCAATAAGGTTTCTATATTTATCCCACATTGTTCTGTGGTAGGTAGATAATTACTGTAGCAAAGCCTTACTCTTTTCTTTATTCATCCTCCTGACATTGCTGTTCCTCTCAACGCCAGAGCTGCACTGCTTCATCCTGTCATGCTTCTATTTTTAGTTCAGCTCTGTTAGGAGTTTACAGCAGATTTTGACACTCTATTTATAGCTGGTATTCACAGTCATCTTGGGGNATTTTTATGATGGTGCTTGGTGTGCAGGAAGAAATGACCCCTACCAGTGGATTGAAGTAGATGCTCGAAGGCTGACAAAGTTCACTGGAGTCATCACACAGGGAAGAAACTCCCTCTGGTCGTAAGTACACTCTGACTTTTCTCCACGGGGTTCTGAGCTTTCAGACCAAGGGATTCACGTCCTGGTGTGCTTTGGTTCTTCAAGGAAAAAAAAACAAACAGAAAGATTGGAAATGCTGTGAGACATCAAATAATTGAATGGGGCAACAGGAAAAGGCAAAGTCATTTCATATGGCATAAAATAGAAGTTTAAGGGTAGCAAATTTCTGTAGTCATGATCAACATCTGGGCCTTTACACTCCCCTTGGCTTATTTACTTGTGTTAAACTTCCTCATTCTTTTCCAATATTTAATTTGATTATTTTGGGTTATAGTTTTGGGGAACTTTTTAATAAGAATAAGCATGCCTTTTTGAGATGTCTTAATTCGCAGTTAATCACCAAGCAATTGCTGTAATTCCAAAATAACTTGATTTTTATGTGAGCATATCAACTTTGTAGTACCATAGATATATATTTACACACATACATGCATATATATATAAAATCTAT
>VYXD01010084.1:377413-422343 GCA_013397195.1 Hylia prasina | reverse complement strand
AGAAACACAGAATCACAGAAAGGTTTGTGTTGGAATGGACCTTAAAGGTCATTGCGTTCAAACTCAGTGGGAATTGAGTTTTTGGGAATTTGGGTTTTGCTCTCTTTCCCCATAAAAACTTGGTGGGCAGAACCCTGAGGGTCTGCAGGAAGAGCAGGATGGTGCTGGCAGAGCAGGTCCGGGCTCCTCCTGGGTTACTGCTCAGATTCGAGGAAAACCAGGCACATTTCTGCCTGGCAGGGGCAAAGATGGTTTCAACAGGACCTGCTGTGCTGTGGGGCAGGTTAATGCCTCCTGAAAACACCTCCACAGGACTGAACTGTGCCCCACGGAAGGAGCAGGGGCGTGGGGAGGAACAGCCCCAGTAAGGGACAGAAAAAGAGTGGGGTAGGAGTTGGGGTGGGCAGGTTCCTCTGTGCCTGCTCTGCTCAGAAAGCAAAGGAGGCTCAGCAGCTTCCTCCCCTCACCCTCAGCTCCTCACTGTGAGGGGATCAAAAGGGATTGTTTGTGATATGAAAGCTTGTGCCAAAAGAAGCCCTTCTCTTACCTGAGGCACCTTTATGAGGCTGTGTGTCGAGAGGAGAGTGCTTTCATGACTGATGGAAACATATGTTGGAGAATCTTATTGTAGGTATGGGAGCCAAAAAAACCACCTCTCTGATCTGTGTTGTATTAGAAGTGAAAGCCTGCCAGGCAGGGGAGCCGAGGTAGAGACTTTTATTTAGTCCAAAGCCTTGGAGACTTTCCCAGCTTTATATTTTAAAAATAAAAAATCGAGGCACTGAAGGAGAGCAAGCTTATATTAGATATTAGGAAGGAATTCTTCTCTGTGAGGGTGGGCAGGCCCTGGCACAGGGTGCCCAGAGCAGCTGTGGCTGCCCCTGGATCCCTGGCAGTGCCCAAGGCCAGGTTGGAGCAGCCTGGGACAGTGGGAGGTGTCCCTGTCCATGGCAGGGATGGAACAGAATGATCTTTAAGGTCCCTTCCAACCCAAAACATTCTGTGATTCCATGACACTGGGATAAAGAACCAGCAAACCAACTCTTTTTATTGAACAAGGATCCTTTAACAAAATTTAAGAAAATGTATTTCACTGGAAGATCTGCCTAGATCAGGTTTGTACCTGTCCTGGTCCCTGTAGTTTCCTGCTGCTGACTTAATGAGGACATTTAAAATACCAGGGGAGGTCAGGCAAGGACACCCTGCTGAATCCTCTACCAAACCTTTACTGCAAAGCTGCAACACTTGAGTTCAGAGCAGCGTGGCCTTTGCTCTCCTGTGTGTGATGCTGCAGCCAGAGCTCTTTTACTGGTGCTGGACTCATCCTTTTCCTCCTTTGGAGCAGCTCTGGCACCTGGAGCCTGTTTGTTTTTTTTTTTCATGACAACTCCAATCAGGCAGGGTCTGCTCACATGCAGCTTTCAGGGTTTTTTGCTCACATGCAGCTTTCAGGGCTTTTTTGGGCTTTCTATGCAGTGATGAGCTGAAGGTTACCCTTCACACAATGCAAGGAGCACAAAAATTCTTGGGGTTTCCATTTCCTGTGCCGTGGCAGGAGCTGCTTCCCCTCAATCCTTCCTCTCCTGCTATTCCCTGTCTGTCTCCTCTGCTGGACTGTGGCTCCTCTTGCCCATCCCAGGCTTGGGACAGGAGAGCCTTGAGGAGGAAGAGGCTGAGCTGCAGAAGCAGCTCTTGAAAACACAGATGACCCGATGGGAGAGAAGGAGACTGAGCCTGGCTTGTGATGAATGCTTGGATTGTTTAATCATTTCCTTTGTAAGGAAAAGCACTTCTGAGTCAATTTTTTTACTCTGCTGTGAATTCTGTGATGGTCACAGGGAGTCAAACCATTCTCCTCTCTTTTTTAAGCCCCTAACAAGCAGAAACAGGCTTTGAACAAAAAAATCTGAATTTGAGGTATTCTTTCCTTTACCAGTCAAAGCAAGCACGTGTGCTCGAGGGCTGTTGCTGTTCAGGCACCCCAGTCATTCCTGGGAAACCTGAAATCATGGAAAAGTATTCTTTTGCCACCATAAATGGGCAAATCCACTTAGATCATCCAGAAGATCTGCAGATGATGAATTTCACAGAAAAAGTGGAGCCCAGCTGCGAGAACCAGGACTCCCTTTTGATTTTTACACTGAAGATATCCAAAAAATCAGGAGTGCCACAAGTGCTGGTTAATAAGAATAAAATCCAATGCCTTGAAAGTGAGCAGAATACCTGTTCTTTGGGGGAGAATTAATATATGTAATTCTTCATGTTGCTGCCAATACACCTTCCAGTTTTAGGAACAAAATATCCTTAAACAACTGTTCAAGGCTGTAGAGTGGGACACTGGAAGCATCACTGTGGAATTGTGCCATGGATTTAAAGCAATGATGTGGTAGTTTAAAATATGCACTCTCTTGACGGAGGGAATGAAACTATTAATCACTCTTAGCAGCTTGGCAGGAATTTGAAAAACGGAGTAAACTCGCTTCCCACAAACCAAACTCTCTTCTGATAATTCAGCATCATCTTTTGTTATCAAGAGAAAACCCACATGTCAAAATAGAGTCCGTGTGTGCTGACAGTAATATAAAGCTTCAGACTGTGTGAATGCAGAGGATGTTCTGGTTTTCAGCAGAGGATGTGATGTTGCACTGAGTGAGATGTATTTTCTAAAAGTTAACCTTTCAGTCATGGCAAATTGTGAACTATCAATGCATGCCGTGGAATGACAAAATGACAGCAATAAGAAAAAACATGGATGGAATGATCTGGGCAGAAAGTTGGAATTCCACAGCAAAAATATGAATTTTTTAGAGAAAAATCAAAATAGACTTATTTTCAAGCATGTTCTCGTTAAGACCTTTCAGCTGCATGAAAATATTGAAGATTTTTTACTTTTATGCAAGATATTTGTCTTTAGGATAAAAATGGGGAGGGGGGGGAATGTTAATTTTTCAGGTCTGATTTGGGTCGAGGTTATTCCCTGTGCCTTCCAAAACTGCAATAGCTCTTAAAAGGTTTGAGGAGACTCCAAATCAATGATATTGCTGGCTGGAAGGAAGGACTTGCATGTATTACCTGGCTCTAAGCTGTCACACTTTTAAGCTGGTCACTAATTTTCATTAGTGCTGATGAAACATTTTAACCAGAATCTGGTTTAGACACCGTTGCTGAGTCACTTGTTTGATTTCCCTGTGCTGCTCTGTAGGGAGAGCAAATAATAAACATCCAGCAGATTGGATTCAGTGTCTGATCATGCTTTTTTGCTACAGACAGGATTCTTGTGATTGAATAGGGGAATGATTTTGCAATTTTTTTGGTAGTGCACCCTCGACCTCAGCCTTCCCTGTGTGCAGTGTAGCTCTTCGTGATGGCCCAGCATCCCTTTTGACAAACTGTCCTGAGGGGATTGTAGGTCTGTAACAAGCTGGGTGCCTTCCAGAGATACAGTTGAGGATAAATTTAGGTCAGTGCAATTTGCCTGCTTGCTTCTAATTTCGATGGTACAGCATTCTGCTCTTTAGTCACAAAATGGATGTGTTGCCCCACATTTCAACTTACTGCTGCACTCACTGGCAGTTTCTCAGAAGCTTGGGTTTGTTTTTTAGGCAGTCTCTATGGCAAGGGGGTAATTTCCTTGCTTACGAGGCAGTAAAAATCAGAGTCACAGAATTATTAAGGTGGGAAAATGCCTCTAAGATCATCAAGTCCAACACTGCCAGGGTCTTTTCAGCTATTCCTGGTACTAAGGTCATGGTCTCAGTAGTAGCACTGGCTTCCTGAAGAGATAATCACATGAGCATCTTCAGCATTCCTACAGTAACAGAAGAAAGAGCAGTGATAATCCTTTCAGTGACACTGTGGTAGCATTCAGGAAAGTGGAGTGGATATTCACAGGTGTTTCGAGCTGTTACTACAATCTAAGAAAACAGAATTGGGCCCTGTAGACATGAAGGGTTGAAATCCAGCAGTGCAGTGCTGTTTGTGAGAGCAGAGGAGAATAAACCCTAAGCCCTGTCCACTCACAACAGACAAAGTTGGCACTGACTTTCAGAGCAGCTCCTCCTGTCCCCACGCAGAGGCTGTGAAAACACACCCTGGTGAAACTTCAGCAAGTTCAGTGGCTACGTCTTGATGTTTCATCCAAATCATGTGACAAAACAAACAGCTGCTGTGTGCAGACTCAAGTAATTCTGGTGCATTAAATCAGTGCAAACTGTTACTTGCCCTGATTGGGTGACAGGACTGCAGGGATTATTACATCTTTTCCCAAGTCAGCCTCATGGAGTGAATCGTTCCAAATCCATAGAAATCATTTCAAGTGTATTGATGGGAGTTATAAAACAACCTGAACTCATTGCAGGAAAAGCTCCCTTGAGATAATAATGTCGGCAGTTACATGTTATACTAATGTTTATGATGGGTTTACTCTACTAAGTTGTGTTTTCTCTTGACTGTGTCTTGGTGAATCCTTCTCATGGGCTTTCATGAACCAGCCTTTGGCAGCTGCACCTCCAGGACTCTCCATCTGTTGGTTTAATTTCAGTCCCTGCGATGCCTTAAGTTTTATCTTGCATGTATTTCAGGCTCTGTGCTGCCCAGGGTGCAGCTCTGAGCTCACAGTCAGTGTCACTCAGCTCTGCACAGAGCAGGGACACAAAACAAATCCTTTTCCTGCTGCACACCAAGGACAATGGTTACAAGTTTTCAGGCCCAAAAGCAAAAACAAGGGTGGCTGAAGGGAGGAACAAGAAGGATGGGACTTCGTAATCTGAGGCTGTAATTGGACAATTAAACACAAATATGCAAATGAACCAAAACTGATAAAAGTGTGAGACCTTGTGACCATTTGTCCGTTCTGTGACCATTCTGGGTCCACCTTGGGTTAGCCCTGGCCTGGCTCTTGTCCTGCTCAAGGTGTGTCCTTAAAGGCCTTTCAATAAATACCTACTTTATTCTCTACCTCTGTCCAGTCTCTGTTCCAGGTCAGCCTTCCCAAGGCATCAGCTGTGCCCTGTTGATTTACCAGCTCAATTCTTGTCCCCTGCCCAGGATTTTGTCACAGCCTTGGTCACCCTGATGAGCACTCCCCACCTCCCCTGGGCTCTGGGGAACTGCCCTGGGGACCAGCTCGGGTGTTCCTGTGTGGGTGGGGTGCTGACAGCACACCCAGGGACAGATTTATGCTTTCACAAGTCTGTTTGACAACAATGTCAGGGCTGATCCTGCTCTGTTGTGGGTCTGATTTGTCACGGGGATGCTTTGCCAGAGCTTCTGTGACTCACTGGGAGGGAGTAGGTCACTGCCACCCCCAGGGACAGCTCCTGCCTGGCCACTCTGCACTCTCAAAGGTGCTGAGGAGGGGACAGAACCTGCCCTGCACAGTGAGGCTCCCTGGGGATGCTCAGAAGAGCTCAAAGGCTTTTAACCTCCACAGAAGGGACTGAAAACTAAATGAGCTGAATCCTTTTGGAAAAGGCGACTTCCAGTGAATTTCAGCATCTGCTGCAGCAGATTACTCACACTTACTCATCTGGATTTGTGTGTTTGGCACGTGCAGGATGGCTTGCTGCAATGAGAATGGCTGGGTGGGGGCCACCTTGGGGTCAGCAGGCTCTTTGTCCCTCCACTTGTGCCCTTCCCAAGCCTGTGTCCCTTCCACACTTGGCCACCCCTCTGTGGGCAGAGAGACCCTTCAGCATTGCTGTGAATGTTCCCTCAGCTGTGGACACCAGTGGCAGTGTTTGTTTGCTGGTTACTCTCATGGCCTTTCACTCTCCTGTATTTTAACATTCACAAAGTGAGGCACTGCCTGTAAAGACTGGGTTTTTCTCCTCAAAACCACGACTGATTTACAAAGGTGGGGTAGGCACAAAAAATGATGGAAAATGAAGAGTGCCATGAAAAAGAGGTTCGGAAGAAAAGGCATCACAGCTTGGTTGTGGTCAGCAGATACAGAGGCTCTGGTGCAGAAAGAATTTCAAACTCATGCAGATCTCATTGCAAAGAGTGCCCAAAATGAGGAGTGTTAAGAGCAAAATGTTTGGGGCAGAGGATGTCTCTGACCCTGGCATCTTCAGGCATTACTGCCTGAATGTACAACAGCAAAAAGAAACATCCACAGCTGGCACCAGATTTTGTAGGAAGTCATAAAATTCTTGTAAAAACCTGGCTGTAAGCTGCAGATTTTGGGATGGAAAGGTATTTGCATCCCCAACTCCTGTTTATTGAGTAAAGCTTTGAAAAATCTGTGCTGAATTTGGCTCAAGCAAGTGAAATTCTGGCTCTGAGCTTTTCTTCATAGGGCCTCAAAAGAGATGGATTTCACAGCACTACATTCATTTCAGTCAGCTAGAAGCAATTTTAAAAATTAAACATTTAAAGATTTCCATTATTAAAAAAAAATACCCTTGCTGGCTAGTCAATCTTCATCTCCTAAATCATATTTATTTTAATTAGTTTGCAAAACTTGCTGGGCTACCTGTGGTCAGCCTGAGCATTTTTTGACTTGGCTTATTGGGAAGCTGTTTGGCAGTGGGTGATTTAAAATTTTATCAGCACAAGTATTATTATAGAATATTAATATTAATGGGTTTACATTTAATTGCATGAGAGTACAAATTAATTTTTCAAGTAGAAAGCCATTTAATTGCCAGCATGCTGATTCTGTTGCATGAGTATCATTAAGTATAAGGCTTGTCCAGCATTTTTTTGATTTAGAAATTTTGCTATATCAAGTATTTTGGCGTGTCAATTTATTTATTATTGCTGGGTACACATTTATTTGTCTGACTGGTTCTATTTTATATTAATTTTGGAGGTTTTATTGCAGATAAATCAGGTTAGCCTGACAGCAGAAGAATAAAATGCTCAGTTGGAGCCAGGTCCCTTTTAGATGATGTTCATGGGAACTCTGCTGGTGTTTGCTGGTCTCATTCCAAGAATGTCAGAGAACCATGGAATAGTTTGGGTTGGAAAGGACATTAAAAGTCATCCTGCTCCAATCCCCCTGCCCTAGGCACCTTCCATTATCCCAAGGTGCTCCAAGCTCCATCCAGCCTAGACTTGGATGCTTCCAGAGATCCAGGGGCAGCCACAGCTGCTCTGGGAAATCCATTCCAGTCCCTCCTCACCCTCACAGGGAACAATTCCTTCCCAATATCCCATCCATCCCTGCCCTCTGGCAGTGGGAAGCCATTCCCTGTGTCCTGTCCCTCCATCCCTTGTCCCCAGTCCCTCTCCAGCTCTCCGGGAGCCCCTTCAGGCTCTGGAATTTTCTCTGAGTTCCAGTCCGGAGCCTTCTCCAGGCTGAACAACCCCAATTCTCTCCTTTCCAGACAGGAAGATGCTCCATCCCTTCAATCTTCTTTGTGGCCCATCTCTGCCACTCTGGGCTTGAGCTTCTGCTCACCAGCACCTCAAATCTCCCATTTACCTCAAATCATGTGGGGTTTCCTTACTGTGGAAAAGCTCCCTCAGAGATGAGGAGCAAAGTGTTGGATTTATTTCACTTGTTGCCCGTTCAGCTTTCCATCACTGAGGAGCTTGGCCTTAAAACATTGCATGCAGCAGATGCTGCTCAGACAGAATAAACCCAAACAGTCCCAGTTCTCAGGCTGGAAAAAGCCTGGCATCCCTGCACTGCTTCCATTCAGCACTCGTGGTGTCTTCTCCTGAGCTGGGATTCAGCCTTGGGTCCAGCACACAGAAAGAAAAGTCGGGAATTCTATCAGGGAAGGCACGGCTGGAAGGTGTTTTGTTGTTCTGGTGCTGCCCATGCTCTTTTTGCCTGTGCTCAGGAGCCTGATGCCGTGGTTAGATAAGGAAAAGCTGATTATTGGGACAGGAACCTGCCAAAGCTGTAGGAGATCTGCTTTTAATTCTCTGCTTTGATTCAGGTTTACTCTCTCTGTCCCTGGGCAAGTTATTTAATACCTCAGCTTTTCTTTGTGGATGAAAGTGGAAAAGCAGGACATTTCCATGCATCACAAAAGACTGAATTTGAAATAGAAGGTGTTCAAATAAGCTTTGCCAAAGGCCAGTGCATTACAGATAAAAATCAAGTAGTTAATAATAATTTTAAAATCCACCACATTAAGTGAATTTGAATCTTATTTTGATTTTTGCATTTACTGCCTCTGAAAGGAATTGATTAATATTGTCAGTGGATACTGAGATTTTTCAGATAGGCTGCCTCTGAAGAGATAAGGCTGCCATAAATTTTAAAAGGGATTATTTAAAAGGGATGCACCTGAATAATCCAAAGGATCCCTGTCAGATCTGTAAACCTCATGATCTTTTTCCTGCATGGGGGATATTTGTGAGGCAGAAGTGGCACTTTGGGCAGGGGGTGATGAGCTGGGGGTCACCTCAGACACTTGTGGATTTTCACCCAGTGGCTTCTGTATTGCCTTGCCCTCAGCCAAGAAAGAGCTCAAAAATTAATGCTGATTGCTGGCCTAGGACTTCCCCAGAATTCTGTCTCCTCAGCTCTATAAACCCAACAAACATCTGTATTTTTCCCTTAGGAGTGCAAAGGTAGGTCCTGGGAGATTTTATAGACTGAAACCGTAAGAGCTTCCCGGGAACGACAGCAGGGACATCCCGAGTCTTGGAAAACATTACAGCTTTCTTTCAGCCTTCTTTAGACAGCTTTATTGTTCAGTGCTGATGGGCCCCAAAAGGATTGGACGTGACAGAAATCCCTGTCTGCAAATCCCAAACCCCAGGAGATGGATCTTGGTGCCACCAGGTAATCACACAGATGAATTTCCCCAGTGCTTCTCCCAGCACAAGGCTTGGCTTCAGCTGCCGTGTTCCTCTGATGGATTGCCACAAAAAACCCTTTAGATTTCCGTGCCTGCTTGAATAAATCAGGTGTTCATGGAGCTCCTGGATCCTGGGAAATGCTGTTCTTGCTGCAAACAGGCTGGAGCATGTGCAACACATCCAGCTGCTTCCTGGGGTCAGCAGCCCTCCCGTGCCACACACGGGTGGGAAAACTGCAGCTCCCGGGAAGATTTAGTGAATTGGATGTTCTTGTGCTGGTGTGGAGCTGTAGAAGTGTCTGGAATTTGAAGATACTCAGCCAAAGCTCTGCTTGTTTTAGGCTTTGATAGTTTTTTTTCCAGATCCTCTGACCACAAGAACACACACAAAGTTCCCCTTCCCCAGCATGGGGCTTTTAGGGAGAAGGTGCCATTTCTCAGGGGCATCTGAATTTACAGGAGCCTTCTTAATATTACCAGAAGCTGTTTTTATTGTGGAATTGGGGGAAAAAAGAAGGGAAGGATTGAAGCCCCTGGAGGCAGCTTTGCATGTAGTGCCAGTGAGAGAAGGATCTGATCCCCTGTGATGTTTTCATTCTGCTTCTTCCTTACAGGCAAGCACAGTTAATAGTGTATGGTGTGTACCTTCATACACTGCACTGATTTACCTCATCCATGAACCTCTGAGCTCCTTCCATCCTGCCAGTGTCCAAGACTGGATGCAGTCTATTGGGATTTTATTTGCATTCTGCCTCTCCATAGCGCATTACTTGTTGTCACTCAAGATGGAAAATGTGCAGGACTACTTGTATATGTTTTCTTTTGGGAGAAGTTTGAACTTTAGTAATGGTAGGGAGTGGGGAAAATCAAAACATGTTAAATAAAAGTCTCAGCTTAGAAATGTTACTGTGACAGCAGCATTTTCTCATGCCAGTAAAGCAAGCTTTTTCTTCTAAAACATCCTATATGTGCCATGATTTTCTTACAAAATCTGTTACAGAATCTGTCCATGGTTGTTGTGGTTTTATGTGACTTTAGTGCTGTGTTTGAATTTCTTCTGTGGATGTTGAGCAATGAATATGGATGTGTTGTGTTTGCCCTTGTAATCTGATCTGTGCAGTTGAAGTGAGAGAAGTTCTGTAATACTTCAGAAGCAATGATGTTATTAGGTTTGTGGCATTGCCTCTTTGGGTCATTTAGCCTCATTTTGAGAGATGGCCAAGAATAGTAAAAAAAACCCAATTATGCAAAGCCCATGCACAACCTCGAACAAAATGAGAACGGAAATTAAAAAAAAAAAAAACACCACAAAAAACAACAACAACAACAAACCAAAAAACCAAAACCCCAGCAAAAAGCCCACTATAATTTTATGTGCATTGACTATGTACACTGCCACCAGCACCCTCCTTCAAACCCAGTTTTGCTTTCAAGCTTGTCTTTTTCCAGTAATTCAGAAAAAGCTATTTTCCTCTTTTTTAGAGTTTTGCTGTTGGCCATTTTATAGAATGGTTTGGGCTGGAAGGGACCTTAAAGCTCATCTCATATCACCCCCTGCCTGGGCAGGGACACCTTCCACTGTCCCAGGCTGCTCCAAGCCCCAGTGTCCAACCTGCCCTTGGACTTCCAGGGATCCAGGGGCAGCCACATCTGCTCTGGGCACCCTCTGCCAGGACCTTCCACTCTCACAACCAAGAATTTCTTCCCAATATTTGATCCAAACCTACTTTCTTTCATCACCCATGTCCTGGCACTCCACGTCCTTGTCACAAGTCCCTCTCATTCCTTCTTGTCAGCTCCTTTATTTGACAGGAGTAAATCAGCCTTTCTTCAACTTCAGAATACAGAGACGCTGAGGGAAGAAAGTTCTTTGCAAGAGTCAGGAGAAACTTGTGCTGAACATGCTGAAGTCACTGTTTATTTTGTTGTGTGTCATTTATCATTTTACAGCCAAATTCTAGAGAAGCCAGCATGGCACTTCTCAGCTCTCCAGTAAATCTCCTACCCCAGGAGCCCTTCCACTGAGAGGCAGACAATTAGGATTTTCAGAGTGCTGCTAACTTGTTACAGTTGTTTACCAAATACTAAAGTTGTCTGCATTACAAGTGATAGAGATGTACTCTTCTTTTCATTCTGGTAACAAAAAGTTGTCTGCTTGGCAATAGTCAAGATTTTTCCATTTAATCTAACATGAATGGCAAAATCTATTCACTGAAGGAGGCTGGTGAAAGAGTTGCAAAGGGCTGGTTTAGTGTCTAAAACAGAGCTGGGTTTGTTCAGTTGTGGTTTTTTTGTGGGTTTTTTTTGTTGGTTTTTTTTTGTTTGTTTGTTTTTGTTTTTTTTTTTTTGCTTTTGAGGGCATTAGCATAGAATGTCTAGGAGTGATTTTCCAAATCCTATTAAATATTTACCTCATCTTTGTTTTTAGGTGTGTAAAAAAACCTCGGCCGTGTGTTTTGTACAAGGGTTGGTGAATTGGGGCTGATGGTTTTACTCTTGTTCCATCCTTGTCCCTTTTTTGGTCTTCATTAGAAGCCTGACTCTCTTCAGTGAGCACATAAAGGCTGGTTTATCCCTTTAAACACAGGCACAGTGGGTTCAGTGTGGGGCTGTGTGTTCATAGGTAGTTTGCTCTTGTTAGTTGATTTTAAAAGAAAAAAAACCCCAAATCAAAGTTGTATAGGAGGAGTACAAGGGGAAGTTCTTAGGTGTGTCTGTCCTTCCAGGTACTCCTGGTCTCCAATTTTGATGCTCTGCTGCTTCTCCAGTACCTGCCCCAAAGGCTCCTTTCGTTTTCTCCAGGGCCAAGAGCTTTCCTAACCCTGGTTTCACTCCCAGCCATGGGGCTGTAGCTTAGCTGAGAACCTGCTGAAGAAGAGCAGCTCCAGAGCCCTGCTGGTTGCACATAAATACAGAATTTGATCATCCTGGACTGACCTCATGGCACAAACATTCCTCCAAGCAACAACTCTCCTCCAAGTCCCTGCCTGCTGAAACCAGGTGTTAGGGGAAAAAAATAAATCACTGCTGCTCTTTCTGAGTAACAAATGTGAGAGGAGAGTTGGGCATTACCTGCTCCAGCCTTCTCCATCCCTGTGCACACATTTCCACAGGTAAAGCCCAAGCAGTGTGAAACTCCACAGCTTTAATCCAGAATATAGGAAGCAGCATTTTACATTTCCTCAAACTCTTCTTTAGATGGATCCAGATGAGGCATAGCTGAAGTATTTGACTTTTTCAGATGAAAAGGGATTTTGCTGTAAATCAGATAACATTAGAAAAATCAGCCTGTTGGGGATTGATCATGATATTGTAGAAATGCAGTAGTCCTGTGATCAGTTGTCTCTCTGTCCCTATGTCTTGCTAATAAATACAAGAATAACTGCAGGCACCAGTTATTCCTCTGTTGAAAGAAATGGAAATTTTGCTGGTTGAAATTCACAGATGTTTCATCCTTGAGGATTTATTACTTTTTTCCCCATCCTCTCTGATAATAACAGCAGAACTAATAAATGTTCTACAGCTGAAAAGATGATCTTTGAGCGCAGCATAAATCTGTTCTAGATAAGCCATTTATCCCAAACTCTGCATATCAAAGGCGAGGAGAACAGCAAGTCTCTCACCTCCTGGAATCCCACAATATTATCTCACCAGGATTTTGCTTCTACGTGCGAGGCTTTTTGAATAGTCTGTTGAATCCAGACTGGCATGACTTTGCCAAATGGGATTTCCACTGCTAGCAGCCTTATAAGCTTGATTATATTAAATAACGTGCAGTCATTCTAAGTTATGAAAAATAACTGATTTATTCTCTTTTTCAAGGAGTAACTGGGTGACCTCTTACAGAGTGTTGGTGAGCAACGACAGCCACGCGTGGACTGCTGTCAGGAACGAATCTGGAGATGTGGTGAGTAGGATGAAACACGTTTTGTGAGGAAGAGCAGAGGTGGGCAAGCAGGGGCTGGCCACAGGTTAGGCAGTGGCAGCATCTCTCAGCGGTGCCATTGATTTTAAGAGCAAATCCCAAGGTACAGAATTGTCCAGGGGGCACTGCCATCCTCGGAGAGCATTTCTACCCTGAGCCACCGCCAGCCTGGACCCAAAAGCTGATTTTACATCTCCGCTACCAAAACCACTGCGAGCCAGCTGGAAGCAGTGACGTTGCCATTTCCCCCTGCTTGTGCTGCCCAGGTGTTTGAAGGGAACAGCGAGAAGGAGATCCCAGTGCTGAACATGCTGCCCGTGCCGCTGGTGGCGCGTTACATCCGCATCAACCCCCGCTCCTGGTTCGAGGAGGGCAGCATCTGCATGAGGCTGGAGATCTTGGGCTGCCCCTTGCCAGGTAATGAGAGCCTTTGTTAATTAATGCTGGCGTGGCTGCCCGTGGCAGGACTCATCTCATTTCCTTTGGATGCCTTTGCTTTTGGTACAATATTTATCTTTAGTGAGGAGGGTTATGCGAAAAGAAACAGAAATATCTGCACAAGCCCACAGACAGTATCAGGATAGCTTTTGATATCAACCCATAGTATCACTAAGTGCCTTTATTAATAAAATAAGATTGCCTGGATGGTCTAACAAGATTTTCTTTCTTGTTTGGGCATAAATGCAATGCAATAAATCTTCCTGAGTGCACATGCACAATGGAGACAACAGGATTATGTACTGGGACAGGCACTTGCAGATGTCTCAAGCTTCCAAGGCAAGAAATAACAATTATATAGACTGTTTTGGTTTTTTTTTTTCCATTATATTGGCCATAGGACTTCCCTGAAATATTTTGAAGGCAAATCCTGTTGCTGAACTAGTGCTTAGTTGCAGGGAGGAAGGGGGGGAGTTTGGTCTGTAAGGAATTTATAGGATATTTCAAATCTTATTAAATTCAGCATCATCCCTGGTAAATCAGAAATGAAGGGAAATCGTCCTATACTATGCAAAGCCACTTAAAAAAAGAAACCCAAACCCATTCAATACTGTGAATTCTGCCAAAGCTAGGATTCTGCCAGGCACACTGTGAATAGTCTTGTGGATTTATGTCTTCATTTCTGTGAGTACATGTATATAAATATTTTAAAACCCCTCTTTTCTCAAATATTTTCTACTCATTCCACACCTATCACCTTGTTGTTGTTGTTGTTTTCTTTGATCTCAGATTCTGGCACCATGGGGATTTTTTTTTTTTTTGCAGAGGTCTGTGAATAGTGTTTTAAGAAATACTAGAGCCAGAAAAACCCTGCCTTTCCAGAGCCTTTCATCATTGCTTTTACTGTTCCTGCCTCTGTTCAGAACTTGCTGCCTCCAGTTCCTCTGGTGATGTTGGGTCTTCACATGCCAAGCAGACACAGCTTGATTTTTGTCCTTTAGGTATTTAAACATTCAGGGGAAAAAAAAAATAAACAAAACTGTTTGTGGCATGGAAGGAATAATTGTCTGCCAAAGAGAAGTGGGGGGCAAGCGTTGTCATAAAATTTAGTCTGTGGATGTTTTATCATGAAGCACTGAAATTTAGCAGCACACAGACAACTGCTGTCAGGAGGTAAAAAATACATCTTGGACTTGATGGCAGTGACCAAAGGTGCCCTGTGCATATGAATTTCCCTGTTTTCAGGAGGATTCTGATTTCTTTTAGCTGTGCACCTCTGTGGGTTGCTTGTTTCCTATTGTGATGGGCAATTCCACAGACAGTATTTTCGCTCAGCTCTTGAAAGGACTCTCAGAGAGCAGTGATTTATCATAAATTCCTGTGTGGAAGTGCTCTGTAAACCAGAGTGTGAGGCTGAAGGAAAAGGAACCTTACTTCAGCACCATGGCTTTTTACTGGCACACAGGACACACACAGAGGTCTCCAGGGAATAACAGAGGGGGCACCCAAACTAAGGAAATTTGTAGGGAAATTCTCATGATCCCTTTCTCTCCCTTAAAACTTCATCTAAGCAGGAAAAAGCAAAAATGTCAGTATTTGGAAAGGTGATTTTTATTAAGTGCAGTAGTTTTTTACCCTGGATTCTAACTGGCTTTTTACACCCATCCAGGGCCAAATTCTGCTTGGCAGTGTTGCCATTTGTTACCCTTCAGCTCCACAGGTCTCTGTGAGTGGGTGAAGCTGGGAACACATCTCCACTTTCAGCACTGTCCTGCTGAGTGCTCTTCCAGCTTTTCACAGATCTTGGATTCACATGGAAACAGCATCAGTGCATCCCCCTGGTAGTCATTTATTGAGTTAATTGCCCGCAGTGGCTGATTCAGTATATTCCTGAAAGAAAACACCAGAATCATTCATTGAGAAACACAATGGGAATGGGGTGTGTTCATTCAAAATGTAATTGGACTGAAGAACTAATAGGTTTTGATAAGTGCTGACCCATCTGTTTTAGCTCAGAAAGAGCTGGCATTTCTTTCTCCTTGCTCGTTTTGTTCATCGCACGCGAGGCGTCCAGAACAAAGCTGTTCTTCAGGTTCCAGAGGCCTTTCCATGCACGTTTTCCTCCTGTAGGATGGGACTTTTTTTTTTTTTGCAGCTCCCTTGAAGTGGATTCCTCATCCTTTATTGGTGTCATTTTCTTTGTTCTAAGTTAAATATCTGGATGGTTTGGCCGTGGGAGCAGCGACGCTGCTGCTGCTGCTGTAACACTCTGTGTTGGCTGTGGGACTGGAAATCAAGGGCTCTTCTTTTCTGACAGGTTTCTTTTTCCATAAAAATGACCAATTTTCCTAAATTCATCAAAATCAGGAGGTGGTTCTCTGTTAGTTCACGCACCTCCAGCTTTTCCAAAGCCCAGGGCATAGGTAAATACCCCAGCAACTAAAGGAGGGTGGAAAGAAAGAAACCTATTTTTCATAACTCTGAATTTCTTTTCATGTCTTCTAGACTTGTAATTTTAGGGTTTATGCCTTTATTAATCCCTGAATATATTAAACCATTTGCATTCAGTCTGTGCTCTGTATCAGCTTTCCATCAAGCAAGCTCGCAGGGGAGGATAATAAAGGAATAAGGAGAAAGGATAAAAGAAAAAAAAAACCTGATTGATATTCTAGGAGAGGTTGTTAGCACTGTTGGAATGACATGGAAAAGGCAGCTAGAACCCATTCCTATGGACAGGGCTGTGTCCATAAAACCTGCTGCATGTGGTAGATGGACTAAAAAGTGGATAAATCATGATAAAACACGATTTGGACAACTGGAACAAAGAAGTTACTGTTATCTAAGCAGTATTAGATAAGATAATTGTAATTTTTTATCAGTGAAATGCTTCTATCTTACCCATAACATACAGTTTTGTTGTATCTTAGGCTAGTTTGGGCAAAAACCCTTTTCTAGACTGTTAGAGTAACTCTAAAAATTTTTAAAAATAAATAAATAAAAGCTGTGTTGTCCAGCTATGTCAGTGCTATCTTTGGGCAGGAGAAGGGGTTTGCTGCTTCACCAAGAGAAAGACGTTTATCCTTGGAGGAAACATGCCAGGAAATCCTACCTATAACCACAATCAGAGCTGCCATGTCTCAAAAAAGAGGGCAAAAAGAGGACAAAAACCACAAGCATTTAATTCCCTCTCCACTTCCCAAAAATGCTGGTATTTACATAGAGGGAGGCTGACACACACAATCTTTTGCAATTGCCTCAGAGGGATGGATGTGCTTTCCTTGCCTTCTCTTTCTCAAACCTAAGGGAGGTCAAAACGAAATTGCGTGTGATCAAAAGCACCCAGAGATTGGAGAGAGAAAATTAGTTGAGTTCTTCATGCATTTATTTATATTGTGGAGTATTCAAGGCAAGAGGCAATTATTTTAATGGAATAAATTTGTGATGAAATTGAATTTTTAATAGTTCTTATATAGGAAACTATCACTGGTACCATGATTATGCCATTACTTTGAACCCAAGATGAAAAATGAACTTTATCAGCTCTGTAATGGAGTACTGTGTTTTGCAGTGGCTTCAGCCTTATTTTTACTGCTTCTCTCTTAGTGCCAGGCTTCCTGGTCAAGTCTAGAGTTGTGTTCATTGTTTGATGAAAATGTGACTTTCTACAAGTAGTTTTCATTATAAATGGTCACGTAAACAGCAGTTCTAAATCCAGCATCTACTTCTGAGAATAAAAGGAGAAAAGAATCAGTTTACAGTTGAAAAATATTCTTTCATTGCTGATTTCATGTGTGATGTTAATGCTCATGAGCAATGCTCATGAGGCTGCCGTGAAATAGATCATGTGGAAAAAAAACTTAGGATCACCTGATGTGGCTGCCAGTGGATTTATTTCAAGATTACACATGTGCTGTCTGTTAGATGTTCAATTTAGTGAAGACAAGTCAAATTCACTTAAATTACACGGAAATTAAAAAAACCCAGTCATTTGCGAAACAGCACATTGGGGTTTTGAAGGCAGTCTGAAGGATTTAAACCAGAATATTCTTTTTATCAAAAACTTCTCTGAATCCCTTGGATTGCCTTCATCGTGGCCTACATTTGGAGCACCACTTCTGAGAAGCTGAAACCCGCTGGAAGAAGCATCAGGGCTTCACTGGCTGAGGGGCTGCAGAGCTGTAATAAGTAAAAATCTTTTTTTTCCCCATCAACTGCTGAGCAGTTGATCCTTTCTGGTACTTTTAATGGGCAGTTTTCAGAACCCCCATGCTGAAAAGAAGTTGGGAATTGATCCACTTGGAGTTCTGGGGTCCCCAGCACGGGAAGGACATGGAGCTGTTGGGGAACACCCAGAGGAGGTTTCAGAGATGATCAGAGGGATGGAGCAGTTCTCCCATGAGGAAAGGCTGAGAGAATTGGAATAGTTCAGCCTGGAGAGGAGAAGGTGTTGGCATAATGTAATTGTGGCCTTCCAGTGCCTGAGGGCAGCTACAAAAAAGAGGGACAGGGACTTTGGACAAGGGCCTGGAGTGTCAGGACAAGGGAATGGCTTCCCAGTGTCAGATGGCAGGGCTGGATGGGATTTTGGGCAGGGATTCTTCCCTGTGAGCATCTCTGGCAGTGCCCAAGGCCAGGTTGGACACTGGGGCTTGGAGCAGCCTGGGACAGTGGGAGGTGTCCCTGCCCATGGCAGGGGTGGCACTGGGTGGGATTTAAGGTCCCTTCCAAACCAGGCCATTCTTGGGCCTTATGAGTCCATGATTTAACAGCTTTAACCCCTTGTCCATCTTTACAAAGAATAGAAGGATGAAGGGAACAAGGTGCCTCTACCAGCAAACTTCATGAGCTCTACTGCTGGTGCAAAGATAGATTAGTGGTAGAAAAAACTAATATATCCCTCTGTATAAATGGGAGTGCCACAGTTTTGTGGGATCTTTTCTCCTTGGAAGAAAGACTTTCTCCAGAATTTCTGTGAATAAATCAGTATGTTTCTATTATAACTCTTCTGTGGTTTGAGTTCCTCACTCTCTTATTCTCAGTTTTATTAAAAAAAAAAAAATAATTTGCCAAAGTGGACCCATCCAGCTGTGTACAAGCCTTGTTTGCCTTTGTACATTTTAGCTTTTAATGTTCTAATCTGTATTCCTGCTGCAGCAGAAATCCAGAGATCCAAGCAGGCTGCAGCAGAGCCTGGCAAAGTATGAGTGTTAATTCCCTAGGGAACTGTCAAATTGAGCTCTGTTGTTGAGGAAGGGCCAGAGATACAATCATTCTCACTGCACAGTTTTTTAAAGTTTCCACCAGCTCTACAGCATTCACAGTCATTCCCATGATATTAGTGTTTGATGTATGGAAAAAGAGCCAGGCTTTGAAAGGAATGGGATTAAAGTATCAGGGGAAAAAATCGGTTGCTGTATATTTTGGCTCATGGTGATGCAGAGAACCTTCAACATCCTGGCAGTTTTACGACGTTTATTTTTATATTTTTACAACATGGGGATATTTTTTCAATTATGAAGTTATTCTGTGTGGCATTCAACACATTGTCTCTTTTAAGAAGAAGTGGGTTTTTTTTTCTGATTTCCATTTCTTATCCATCAGCATATTAATGAATAATTTCTACAGATTAACATGGCTTTTGATGAGACAAGATTCTTTTTGGACATTTTTCAGTTGTATTTGTAGAGCAGCCTTCAACCATTTCCTAATCTACAGCATCTCTGCTGTAGATTAGGAAATGGAAGCGGAGACAAGGGTGGGTCATGTTACTGTGAAGCTTAATGGAACTTGCATGTTTCATTTCATAAGTAACTTAAATAGTGCGAAAGACCCCCAAAATGTTAGAATTTTATGGGAATATTTAGTGACTTTAATGCCCGAAATATGAAACTTAAAAATGTTATAAAGTATTTTGCAGTGTTGTGAGTTTTCCATAATTTCATTAAGGATTTGTTGCTGTGGGCTGGTAACAACATAGTTTTGCTACTCAGAATTGTTCTTTTTCCCCCAAAAAAGTCACAGCTGACAGGTGATATTGTTTAAAACCATTTTTTTCCTCTAGAGACAATGTCTTTTTGTGTTGCAATAAGACAGGATGATATTTAGAGTTTTTCGTATTTCTCTTTTCCCCCAATAATTTTAAACTGATGAAGATGATTTTGTGTGAAGGGAAACAATTTTTCATTGAAGCCTGACAGCCACTGGCTTGACAAATGATTACTCAAAATTCCAGACATCCCAGATGTGGCAAGTTAAGGAATGTGTCTGATGTTTTCCAAATAGACTTGTTTGTCTCTGAAAATAAATCATAGTAGATTAGGCTAGGAGCACATTTATCTGGAACTTCAAAGCTGAGCCACAACAGTCTTGGCCTGTTTGTTGTTTTTTTGGGGGTTTCTTTTTTTTGTTTGTTTGTTTGGTTTTTTCCCAGGTGAAGGGCCTGAATGTCAAGGAGGACAAAAGATTCTTTTCTAACCACATATCCTCCTTTGATACTTCAAAATGAACAAACTATAAATAGTACCCATAAATAAGCTAATATGTAAATTTTTAAATAACAAGCACCTCTGACTTCCACAGGAGCTCTTCTGGAAGATAATTAGGAACGTTTAATGTGTACAATTATTCCTTTCCATATTTTGCAAGCAGTGCATAGACTTGGAAAATACTCACCAAGAAAACTAAAATTCCTTGCAATAGTAAATTAATCAAGTGGACACAAAACATTTACTGTGGCTTTTTCCTCTAATTTGATTTTTCTTCCACTCTTTTATCTTGCATCTGACTCATCATTTCCCAATGACTTTTCCCCTCCTCTGCAGCCTAAGGCTGCCCTTCTGCTTTTCTATTCAGGTTCAGTTTTTTGTGCAGAGGAGCTGTCTGGAAAGCTGATTCTTCCTTGCTTTTGTTTGGATCTGTATGAATTGATTTGTGCAGTGATTAGAAATATTTAAAATTAGTTGTTTCTCTGAGTTTTGCTTTTGAAAACCTGTTTTAAGTACACACAGGAGAGTGGAATTCGGATTTCCACGTTCCTTATCACCTCTATGCCAAAGCACCTCTGTATTTCAAATTCCTAAGCACGTGAAAACTCTCCTATTTCTTTTCCCAGACCCAAACAATTATTACCACAGAAGAAATGAAATGACAACCACTGATAATCTGGACTTCAAGCATCACAACTACAAGGAGATGAGGCAGGTAGGCAAAGAGGCTGGTGTGTGATGGAGGGTGGATGGGTCCAGGCTTTTCAGCCCTGTGGAATCTGGATTCCACCTCTACAAAATATTATTAAACTCTGTATCCAGTATGTTTTTTAAATATTTTTTTGTTTTAATCTGTTAGAAGAAGCAGTCCAGTGAAGTCCCAAAGTCTTAATTCATACATAAACTAACCTGAAAGAGGTGACACTACATGACAGAGGAAGTATTTTCATATAATGTGCCACTCTTTTTCTTCCATACCTATTTGAGAGGTGAATAACATAGTGGTTTCTCCTTCTAGATTTAACTCTGATTTAACCATCAGTTTTCTCATCTATTTCACTGGGTTTGGATAATCAGAATAAACTGTAGAGTCCAATTCCATATTGACAGTTGTGAAAATCAGCAAAAATTCACCAGAAAAAAGACTCTGTTAGTATAATTTTAAATCTACCAGCCTTGTTAATCTTGTCCCTTTAACTTCAAACAGCCAGCCTTGTTCGTAGCTTTGTTATTGTTTTTAATCTTGCTTCATATCACCACAGACACAAGTGTGGGTTGTCCTGAAGAAATATTTCTGCCTACTTTCTCTTCAAATATAAAGATAATATGTTTGGACTTGATGTGTGTGATTCACTTGCTGTGTGCTGGATTTTCAGTGTATTTATACTGCATGAATCACCACCGGGTTTTATTGAGCAATTGTGTACTGAGTCACACATTTATTTTGGTAGAGATTTCATGGCCTATATTTCTTAGCACAAAGATTAGACAAGTAGGAACTCAATTGGCATAATTACTGTCAGGAACAATCAAATAAAATGTATTTATGTTGTCGTTGCAGAAAGACAGGTTGGTCAGGTTAGAAATATCTTGGGGAAATAACCACAGCTTTAAACCAAAATGTTTTTGCACTCTTCATACAAATGGAAAATCTGCAACTGTGGTTGACAATTGTGAACTGTGTGCTCTCCCAATTTCTGTTTTCTCCTGTGTCAAAATAGTTAACTTTTTTAGAGCTCATTGGATTTTAATTGCTGGTAGGCAGAATACTGTGGGTTGCATTGCAACAAGTCTTACATTCCCAAGGCTATTCTCAAAAACTCAGTGCAAAATGGAATAATAAGTGTCAGAGTCAACTTCTTATTAAAAACAAACAGACGACAACAATCAAAAACATCCCCAACCCCCAAATATACATTATTGTAATTTTTCGTGGCTACTTCACCACCAACCATCTTAGAAAAGTGCTGTTCTTTGAAGTGATTTATTATCAACACTGAAGGAGGAGGAGATGTTGTTCCTGGGCCATGTTTTGGAGGCATTACATTACATTGCAATAAGTCAAGTATTTGTGAGAGGGAGGGATTTTCTCAGTGTCAGGTAGTTTTGATACAACTCTCTGGTTAGGAAGATGAAATTTACAGCTCCAGTTTTCTCCTTGTAAAAGAGCATTCGATAGTCTTCTTCCAGTCAGTGGGAACACTCACTGTATCTTGTGTGCAAGATTGTTTTACAGCCCAAAATATTTAGTATGTGTTCATTCCTGTGTATGAATTTGTATATATTCATGTGGTACAGAAGGCTGTTACATCTTTGATGTGGGTGTTTGAGTACAGCCTTGGCTTTGAGACAACAAACCCAGATCATAGGTGAAATATTGGGCCATTTGTAGGAAATGGGAATGAGAAGATCAAATATGAAATATGCTAATTTTCAGCACTGTATTTCCATTAACCCCATTGCGTTACATGTTACCAGAAGAATCACAGTAAATGTTGCTACAAAGGCTCTAATGCAGGAAAAGTTCTTTGACTCAGAAAATAATCACATGTTTGCAATTAAAGAAATGATGGGGAGTTTACTGAGGCCAAAACAAATATTTCCACTGAATGTAATATACTTTGAACTTGGTTCTGGACATTTTTCTCACTATTAATGAGCATTTCCATGCTTCCAACCACTTCTCTAAATTGATGTTCCTGGTATCCTGTGAGTACTGCAGTGCCAGGCACGTCAGGAGAGCTTCTGCACATGGAAGTTTCAGAGTCAGGAGTTTCTCTGAAGAGTTTCAGAGGCAGCTCTGAGACAACAGGCTCACATTCCCTATTTCTCAGCTGGTGGAGCTGCGTGGATGCAGGGAAACATCAGCCAGCTCAGTTTCCTTCAATTTGAGGAAGGTGTGAGGAGAGAAATTAGTAAACACAGGTCTGAGTCAGTAACATTATTTGTACAGTACGGTTTTAGCCTTTAGCTAAAATAGAACTGCTTTTAATGCAATATCTCTACTTGCTGGCAGAGTGAAAAAATTAATATTTCTATTAGAGAAAATATTGCAACCCACAAAATGAATGCATTTCTGTGCACTGACATGCTGGGTCACCCCAAGTCCCTTACCTATAGTACCTCACAGAGTGTGGTTGTTTTAATTACTCTCCGTTATTTTAATTACTCTCCATGGCATAATGTTTTAAAAACGTGATAGCAGAGCTATAAATTAATGAACTGAACATAAAGCTTTTACAACTAAGAAGTAATCAGAGAAGCAAATGGAGAGTTTGTGAGGCATCCAATTTAGAATTAACAATTCTAAAGTGGATCCAATTCATAGTGGATCTATTTTGATGCTGCATTGTCTAAATATGTTCTTGTTTTTTCTCTTTTTTTGTTGGCAGTTGATGAAAACTGTGAATAAAATGTGCCCAAATATCACAAGAATTTACAATATTGGAAAAAGCAACCAAGGACTGAAGCTGTACGCTGTTGAGATTTCTGACAACCCAGGAGAACACGAAGTTGGTTAGGATTTTAGTCTTAACTAAATCTGTTGAAGGGGTGTTGGGATTTGGCTTTTTTCCCCCTCCTCTTTCTCTGTATCTGCACTAATTATCACTGATGGAATTATATTCATGGCAGCAAAGATTTCAAATGTATGTGGGAGGAACCTCAGCGCTAATTTCTAAATTGGGAAGAGGAGGGTGAGCACAAATAGAGGACATTTTGAATGTGGGATCGAATGCTTTAATGATCATGCTTCAGAATAATAAAATAAAAGTGAATTTTAATACTGGAGGGTGGATTTTAGTAGTGGGATTGATGTAGAAGTTTACCTTTTTTATGCATTGCAAGCAGGGACAGGTCAAATCTCCAATTAATTTTTTACTTGCGGGGTCTGGGGTTCGGTTTCCTACCGTGATACAATTCTTCAGCACAGAAATTCAGTTTTTGGTCCTTCTCACTGTGATAGTGCCTGGGACAGCTGTTGGAATACAGGAATTTTGTGCTTTGCTCTATCCATGAATACCCTGATAATGTGTTTAGATTAGTGGCTAGGAAAATTATCTTCTAGCAAAGTATTTTTCGTGTGACTTTTAGACCTTTGAAACTGTTAAAAATCTATCTCTAACAAGCTGAAGTTGTGAGTATAATTGTAGATATGTTTAATCAAAAATGGGTTTTAGAGGTTTTACACAGTGGCTTTAGATATCACTAATACACAAGCCTGTTCTAAAATAGCAACAGAAAGCAATTTGTTTCTCCAAAGAGATATTTTCACCTCTCATCAGTGCAGCTGAGACATTTCTCCAACTGTCCTTAAGTGAAATGTTGCTGATTGACATCGATGCCATTTCACAGAGATTTGATTTGCTGCTCTGACTACAACTCTGCTCCGTGGTTTTTTTTTCCCACAGGGGAGCCAGAATTCCACTACATTGCAGGAGCTCATGGGAATGAAGTGCTTGGACGAGAGCTAATCCTTCTGCTAATGCAGTTCATGTGCCAGGAATACCTGGCTGGGAACCCACGCATTGTGCACCTCATCCAGGACACGAGAATCCACCTGCTGCCCTCAGTGAACCCTGATGGATATGACAAGGCGTACAAAGCGGTAATTAGGATTATGAACACGTCAAGGAATTCTTTTCTTCCCAGTAGATGAATCAAAAATGCTCCTCTCGTCACTATTTTCTTCCAAGATCACATTTTACAGGCGACCAAAATTTAAAAATGAAAAGATGGGCATATCAAAGTAAGGGCAAACCATTTTGGGAAAAAGCTGAAAGAAACAGTATTTGATGTGATGTTGGCCAACAGGAAAATGTACATGGAAAGGAGGGTCACAAAGACTGCCAGAACAAACTATCCCGAGGTGTACAGAGCCATGGGAATACCATCATGGAAAATGGAAAATTCATGCAGTCTGTTTCTCACGAGAAACCAGGCTCAGCACGTGAAAATTTGCATTCCTCCACAGCGGAAATATAATAGTGTGCCTTTAAGGAGAGCACAATGTGTTGGGCATCGTAATAATTCAGTCTGGATGAAGACAGACAACCAGGAAAAATTGTAAGGGCTGGTCAAATGCACTGGAAAATCTTCCAGAGCAGTCTGCAGAAGACTGGAACAGGAAAGTCAAAATCATAGTCATGGGAGGAAATGTGTGCTGTCTCCATTGGGTAATATATTTTGGCTAGCCTCACGTAAATTTTCACGGGTTTTCCTTCACCTCATTCAAGATTTCATGCAAAATTTTTTAAAAAGTGCCAATTATTTAATTCAGTTAATTAAATAATTAGTCTTCCATTTCTTCATATAGAATTACCTCTGGCACATTCCCAAACATTCTGCAGGGGCTCACAGGTTGTCTATATTCTTAA
Organism: Hylia prasina; assembly: GCA_013397195.1. Taxonomy (NCBI): domain Eukaryota; kingdom Metazoa; phylum Chordata; class Aves; order Passeriformes; family Sylviidae; genus Hylia; species Hylia prasina. Next base: position 397,358 of record VYXD01010084.1, on the reverse strand, counting down.
TGAGCATTAATTTTTATTTTCTTTTTCTGTTTTTTTAATCCAAGGGTTCAGAACTGGGGGGCTGGTCTTTAGGACGATGGACTCAGGACGGCATTGACATCAACAATAACTTCCCTGACTTAAACTCTCTGCTCTGGGAGTCAGAAGATCAGAAGAAGAGTAAAAGAAAAGTTCCCAACCATCACATCCCAATCCCTGACTGGTACCTGTCCGAAAATGCCACTGTGAGTAAGGCCAGGAGAGGGGACACAAAGGCCGGGATGTGCTGAGAGAGCGAGATTTGCATTTCTCAAGAAATTAATAACCTGGGAGTGAAGTTCCACACCTGATCTAAGTCAATAATTCCCTTTATGTCAGTGGAAATAACGATGCACCACAAAAGGACCATTCCCCCCTAGCATTTAGAGGCAGGTCTTGAGGAAGAAACTGTTTCCTTGAGGATTTTCTTTTCCCTCAGCTATTGCAAGAACCTGGAGGACTAAATACCCAACTTTTAGGCAGCAAGGTAGACAAGGAGAAGCACAGCATGAGCTCGGCCATGTGGATCAGGCTTCTCCCAGGTTCTGTGCCATAGATGAGCTCTTTGAAAACTCACTCACAGATTTGTCCTGGGATTTTCTTGCTTGCTCTTACTTGAAATATATTCTGATCTCAAAAAACACAGCAGCAGATCAGGCATATGCAAACCCAGTGCTGTGGCTTATGTTAAAGTCGTTTATTGGATTGTAGTGCCAGAAATTTAACTTATTTTGGCCTGACCTTTTAAATATAATGGCAGCCATTAATAGCAGCTTCACTGTGGCAGTTTTTAGTACTTCAGAATCAAATAGTCTTGGAATAGTTACAGTTTAAAGGAGATCAGTCCAGCCCCCTGCCAAGACAGGGTCACTTGGAGCAGGTGATACAGGAACTCATCCAGGTGGGTTTGGAATGTTTCCAGAGAGGGAGACTCCATGACCTCCCTGTGCAGCTGTTCCAGTGCCCTGCCACTCTCATGGAAAAGTTCATCCTCATGTCGAGGTGAAACTTCCTGTGTTTTAATTTATGGCCATTATTTCTGTGTTTTAAATCCCTTACTTTTGAAACAGAAAGAGGGGGGGCAGTGTCGTCATCTGACACCTCTGTCAGTTCCTGCTCTTGGCTTCGACCCTGTGTTCCTATTCCATAAATTAGTGATATGCAGGTTTTGTTAGTTCTTGAGGGATGCCTGTGGCCTCTCAAGGATGGCTGACAAGCACCATAATTTAAAGAAGGCCTTCTCCTTACCCACATCCCTTCGGCTGGCTCCTCATGCTCAGGAACTCTTGAGCCTGGTCTCCCTTTGAAACAGAGCTTTGAAACAGAGAGATGTGTTGTAGTAGGACCCATGAGGTGTAATTTTAGATGATTGGCTTTAAGGCATTTACAGCATTGTGTGGCAAAAGCTGATAGGCCAAGAAACGCTTATAACATATTGTAATTAGGAAAGAGTTGGCTTCTAATTGTGATGGCGTAAATTGTAACATCTGTATTGTCTCACCCTTCACATGAGACATAAAATGGAATAAAAGTTTTTACAACACCCCTCAGTTGCCCCATCTCTGGGTCAGAAAAGGGCATGATCCGACACAGGCTGAATCAGAGCCGCCGTTAACGTTTTTCTCCCAGGTGGCGGTGGAGACGCGGGCAATCATCGCCTGGATGGAAAAAATCCCCTTCGTGCTGGGTGGCAACTTGCAGGGGGGAGAGCTGGTGGTGGCCTATCCCTACGACATGGTGAGATCCGTGTGGAAAACCCAGGACTACACGCCCACCCCGGACGACCACGTGTTCCGCTGGCTGGCCTACTCCTACGCCTCCACGCACCGGCTGATGACGGACGCCAGGAGGAGAGCCTGCCACACCGAGGACTTCCAGAAGGAGGATGGCACTGTGAACGGAGCCTCCTGGCACACCGTGGCTGGAAGTAGGTGGTAGAAATGATGCCTGAAGTTTTGGCTTTCGTGTTTTCCACGCTCTGGACTGCATTAGCTTGTGGAGGCCCAGGGGCCTGCTGGGGAGATGTGGGTGTTGGCCTGACTGAGAAGCAGGGCTGACTTCGCCCCTGGTAAGCCAGGCCTTGGCTTGAAGCCTTGAGGAACATTCATCTAACCCAGGGCGAGCCTGAGCTCTCCTCCCAAGATCCTTTGGAGTTATTATGTTAATTAGTCCAAGTTCTTCTCCTCTATTGGTTACTTGTGTTCCATGTATGGTATTGTTTCTAGAACGATCCACCCCCGAGACTAGATATTGTTACTTCTCCCTTGTTTCTGTTCTTTGGAGTTTGTCCCTATACTGTATTCGGCTTTTGGCATCGTCCCTATTTTTAATTCTGGTTAAATTAAATTATTTTCTCGGGGCACTCCATCATTCCCTCTCCTTTTTGCTTACTTCGTGCCTCATTCACCCTGAAGTCAGACGACTCAAAGATTTGTTGCAACCACCCTCACTGCAACAATAACTCTGAACTTCATACTAAGTGTTAGCAAGTTCTCCTCACAGTGTGGTCAGACAAAACAATCCTTTTCCAGCCCCAGAACCAAGGGCACCGCTGCAGCTTCAGGCCCAAAAAGTGCAAACAACAGTGAATTGAGGAGACCAGACTGGGAGGATGGAGCTTCATAACCTGAAGCTGTAACTGGACAATTAACCCCAATATGTAAATGGACCAAAACTTATAAAAGTGTGAAAACTCGTGACCAGGTGTCCCATCTTGGATGGAGCCACGGCCAGGCTCTTGTGCTGCCCAAGGTGTATCCTTCGAAGGCCTTTTAATATATAATTACTTTATTCCTTTAATGCTGTCTAGCCTCTGTTTTAAGTAGCCTCTCGAGGCATCAGAAACTCCAATTACTGTCACCTTGCTAATTAGGGCAAAGTCATCACTGTCTGGTGTACGTTGCAGCAGCAGTGGTGGTAGAATGTGTGTTCTAAGAGGAATATTTCCAGATGTCATACTGTCATTAATACCTGGTGTCTGTGTCTTTTATAGACACAAACTGCAAATTTTCCAAAAATGCACATGCAGAACATCAGCTTTAAGAACTCTGTGCACTCAAGACAGTTTGCCAGGAAGAAACCAACCCAGTCCAAACCCCCACAAAAGGTGACAAGAAGAAAACTGCTGCCAAGCACCACAATCAGTGTCAGAGCTGAAGCAGTGGCTTCAGGGAGAGATTCTGATGGCTCTCCGATAAGGAAATCCTGATTTCAGCCTCCTGCTGACTGAACTCAGCCTCAGATCAGCCCCTACTCACATTCACTCAGGGTTGTAATGAAATGCCATAAAAAGCTACTGTTTGCCTGCTACCCTCCTATTTCTAAACCACCTGGATGTCCTTACACTTAAATTTTGCATGGGCTCCACAGGCATTCCTGCTGCCAGGATAAATCACAGTCTGGATCAATCTCCACACACCTAAGCCTGTCAAGGAGCACAGAGGGGAAGCCATGGCCTGTGGTGTGCCCAAAACCTGGATTTCCAGGAAAGCCCAATTAGAAGCCCATTTTTAACAGCATTAGGCATGTTTGCCTCTCTGGATGTGCACTTGGAGCGGGCTGGGAATCAGACACTCTGCTGATTCATCACAGTTCTGCTCAAAATCCTCGTGTTTTTCTAAGTGCATCAGTCAAACAACATATTCCCTGGAATGAGGAAATGAGAGGCATCTGCCACCAGTGGGCTGTCAACAGGAACAACACTGATGGCAAATAGATGCAGGCCAGTGTCTCTGAAACCCAGGTTTGGCTGAATCTGGCTTGTGTTTGGGACTTGCAGGTACTTCCACTGCATAAGCATTTTGGGATTTTGGACATGGCTTTTAGGGCTTTTATGTTGGCCCACGTGGAATTAGTGCTGCCCAGCCTTTAAAGGCTACAGAGAATTAGCTTTTCAAGTATTTTTTTCAGGAGGTTAAAAAGTGCTGGGTGAATTTGGGGAGAAACCTTGAACTCTTAGGTCTGACAGCACATTCCTGCATTTCGAATTTCTGCAAATTCTAAAGCATTCTCTGAGAGCTAACTTAACCACTTAATTATCTAATTTATGAATTTAATTTTCCTAAGTGCAACAAGAAACATCATTATAAATTGATCCAGAAAAGACAAGTATGGTCTTGTCACTAGCACCTGTCACACTGTTAAGTAAAGATGGACAATATAGATACTGAATAATACCCTGATTTCTTAGGACCAATTACATTCTGTTTCATCTGATTTGTTTGATTTCTTGATGATGTTTTAATTATGATTTATGTCCTGCTCTGTTACATTGTGGTAAGACCTCCAACAAAGTGCTTGCAGAAGCTCTCCCACCCCTCCTTTTGTGTGGGTGGCACCTCCTCACTGTACCACTCCTGAAACTGCCCATCCCCTCTCTCCTCATCCATCTTGCTTCCTTGCAGTGGTCCTGCAAAGAAAATTCTTACTGCTCATGCCATGGGAAAATTTAGATGGGATTTTTTAGATTTCATTTCAGTGCCTAGAGAAGCCTGTGCACCACAGATACTCAAAACCTCCTTATGCCTTTAAAACCCAGCCATGATATTTCCTGCTCATTATTTTGACTGCAGTGAATGCAAGTTCTTCAGCAATTTTACATATAAAGTTTCTGCACTGGGTGAACTGCACAGAGGCAAAAAAAGAGATTGATTTAATTTTATTTCCTGTGTTTTTGAGGCTGGATTTGCATGTTCAGGCAACTAGGAAAGAGTTGCTCTTGGCAACACAAAGCCATTTTCTTAAATACATGTATTAAAACTGAGCAATTACTGTGTATGGCAAAACATTTCACAGCAGATTAATCAGGATGTTATACAGTATGTGAGGGGAAAATAATTGTGACTGTTTCTCAAGTGGAGGGGAAGCACATTTATGCAGAGTAGCATATGTCACTGGCTGATGTTTAGGTTTTCCCCAACAACAAAAGTGAAAATTTAACATCTGTATTATATAATCCTCCTGCTCTGCTTCCAGAAGGCACCGAGGGCTCATTAAATACTTGACTACTGCTCTGTGCTAATTGGGCAGGAACAGGGATTTTGGTTTAACTCTTCTTGGTCAGAAGCACTTGGTGATTGCAACTCCTGCTAATCTTTGCCATTTAAAACATAACAATTAATGACCATTAACAAACATATTTTAAAATATTTTCTTATTAGAAATGCAGGGGGAACAAGAAATGAAGCTCACAGAATTTCTTCCTCTAGTGTTCATGTTCTGTATCTCGTTACCTGTGTGAGAGTGGAGAGCTAATAAGCAGGGAAAATAATGGTGAGGAACAGGAGAGAAACCTGGAGGATGGAAATGTTGGAGCTCTGTATGTAAAGACAGTCCTCCTCAGTGCTCCAGACTTTTGCAAAGGTTACAGTGGTCTCTCTAATGCAGAATTAAACTGCAGCTCCTCAGAGACTGGGGGCACTGAGCTTGACTAGGACACATTTCTGATGGAAATCCCCATTGCAGAGCAACAGTGCAGCTCCCAGTCTTCTGCAGCACCGTCATAGGGGAAAAGAGACACATTCCTTACAAACTGCAGACACCATATGTAACATAAAATAATTATTGCTACCTCAATATTTCTGGCTTTTCTGTCAGTTAGATTACTCAGGGAGGAGAGCAGACAGAGGAACCCTTTCACCAACTGCTCTGATAAATCACTTTTACATAACAGCCCCTGTGAGCACTTTGCTCTGTGCCCTGGCATTCAGGGTTCTATCAGCTGGGTAACGAGCTGCACCTCCCTGCCACCCAACACAGACAATTCCATTTCTACCCAGGGCACTCACAAGGGAGAGCTGCTCTGTGGGCAATGTCCAGGATTAGGGATGCATAGTGCTTTGTGAAAAGCACAAATTTTTGTTGTAGAGAGAGATCTTTTTCCTGGTTGTGTCCCCATCTTCTCCATCAATAGAATCCCAGAATGGTTTAGGTTGGAAGGGACCTTAAAGCCCATCTAATTCCACCCCTGCTTGGAGCAACTTCCCACTATCCCAGGTTGCTCCAAGCCCTGTCCAACGTGGCCTTGAGCACTCTGGTGCTTTGTTACAGAACATTTGGCATTTCTAAAACCTTTTTGCCCTTCCAATTCTGCAAGCTAAGCCAGCTGGACGAATACCCAACTTGTGTTTGTTGAAGTTACATTGATCTGCATAAAAACTCAGATCTGATCAACAGATTAAAAAGGATATGAAGTTGTTGCCTTTTTCCCCAATATTGACAGGCATCAATGACTTCAGCTACCTGCACACGAACTGCTTTGAGCTCTCCATCTATGTTGGCTGTGACAAGTATCCCCACGAGAGCGAGCTGCCAGAGGAGTGGGAGAACAACCGCGAGTCCCTGATAGTTTTTATGGAGCAGGTACTCACCACAAGTGTGGCTCCTTTCAGACTGAGAGATTCGGGCTCCTGCTGTTTTTCTTGCATGGCTAATTATGTGGTCATTGGTACTTTTGATAGACATATCACTTCAGCCAGGCCGGTTTGACTTCAGGGGATAAAATAATGAAGCTTCTGAAAATTTGATGTGGGCGCTGGGCTTGTGCTGGAAAGGGCTGCTAGAAAAAGACCCCAGTGTTGTGTCTGTTGCTTCATCTGTTCTTTTTATCTATATCTTGAATTTGATGCCTCAGGAATCCTAACAAAATTCACAAGCTGATTCACAAGTTAATGCCTGAAGGGTTGCTGCAGTGTTAATATTGATATTCCACAATGTTGTGAGCCATAAAGTAGGAATATAAAAATAGAATTCACTTATGGAATTAATGATTCATTCTAAGTTCCTAGGAATACTACTGTTCATTGCTGTGCAATATTTACTTGCTTTTTTTTATTCTCTTCACAGGTCCATCGTGGCATCAAAGGTATTGTGAAAGATGTGCATGGAAAGGGAATCCCAAATGCTGTTATTTCAGTGGAAGGTGTAAACCATGACATTCGTACAGGTAATAATAATAAAAAATTCTAATAAAAATACAAAACATCAGTGCAAAAGAATAGATTTGTGGTTCAAAAGCAAACCCACTAAACCATGTTCCTAAGTACCACGTCCACATGTCTTTTGAATGCTAATTTTATGTACTTTTATCTCTTTACTGGTGTTCTCTGTTCTTCATTTGCTGCCTCTTCCATGTGTTTTGCCACTGAGGTACAGAGTGACAGATTTGGACACATAAACTGACTTCAGGCTATGGAATATCACAGAGCTTTGTGACTTACAAATCTTTAATGTTTGCCAAAAGAGGTGATCTGAGCCGGTAATGAAACTTGGAATATCTAACTTAGTTTATGATTAATTTCAGTGCTACTGTGTCCCCATTGTAAAAGAAAGCATTGAATGACAGATAGTTCATTAGGCAATAATGATTCTGCCTTAAATATTTCAAAATGGGACCACTGGGAAATGACAGTGAGAACTAAAGTAATCAGCTGTTTTTTCTTGTCTTGGAAGCCTTGGCAGTGCTGAAAGTCTGCCATAAAGTGTGGGTTGTATTACTCTGTTAACAAAATTAATGTATTGCTCTGAGTTAATGCAATATGTGATTAATCTCCAGCTCTCTGTACTCGGGATTGTCATGTGGAAAAAAAGTAAAGTGCAATAAATGTGCAAGATCCCAAAATCCACCTTATAACACTTGGGGAACCTTGCAGCTATTTACATCTTGACTTATTGCTGAGCCTCTATGGCTCAAGGCCATCTGCACTTGTTAGTAAAAATAAAAGTACTTATTTCATTCCCTTTAATTTTTCTTTTTAATGAGACGTTTAAGCTCACACTCTGGAATCACTGTGGAGATGGGAACATAAAAGTTCTATCTTGTTTCATATTATCCAGGTAACAATACACGTCTCATTAGTCCCTGAAACCAGAGGATTTATGCCAGAGCCAAAAAGCTAAAATGACATGTATAACTCCAGAGAAAGAAGGCAAATTGTCAGCAGTCTTCTTTCATTTATACCTTTTAAAATGAAAAATGTGTCCATTTAAACCTCTGAGTTGCCTTGATGTAAAAATAGGCCAAGCAGGAGAAGAATTATGGCCACTATCTCTATTCACATAAGTTTTGTTTCAAGTGAGCTGAGCTCTGCTGTTTCACTGATACATTAACGTGGTCAGCTCCCCCTCGGAGCCAGACAAAAGTTGCCTGTAAAAGCCCTCTAATAACATTTAAAGGTTTCAGAAAATTCCTTCCCTTCTTCCTGTGGACTGAAATAAAAGCCCATTGGTTTGGCTTTCTCCTGGATACAATATCCCTGATGGAAGGAGAGGGATGCTGACATTCAGCTAACACCATTAATGGGCTAATTGGAGGCATTGATTCCAAGAGCAAGAACTTTGTGGAAAGTTACTCCATTTTCCCTCAATGCAGATGTAGCTATTGATTAAGTCTGAGTGATTCCATGTTGTTACAGTCAGATATGGGCTGGACTCTATGAGGAAACCTCTGCCAAAAGAGTTGAACAAATGCACTTTTTCCCCTCCATGATGCAAAGGCAGCTTTGGGGGTTGCTTCCTGTAATTTGGGAAATGAGAAAGTAAATATTGATGGAGAAATGTGCAGTTTTGTCCTGGTGAAACTCTTCTGTGTCACAGCCAGACTTCAAAGACATTTCTGTGTGTCTTTTGAACCAAAGCGTAATTAATTTAATTTCACAAAATGTCCAGAGAAATTTTTATGGATGTTTTGGTAAGTTTGCTCTGATTTCAATATACTTTAGGTACCAAACTCCAAGGATTTTGAAGTACCATTTAGTAATATTTATTGTATTAAATATATTTATATATCAAAGATTTATTTAATTAGTCGAAACTAAGCATAATTCTGGTATTACAGCTCTCCTGCCTCACTCCTGGCTGCCTGGTCCATACAGAAAAGTTGAGTTTCAGTTGTTACATGCTTTGGATGTACAGGACTATGGCCAGGTTTCCTGGAGAGTCTTTTGTTGGTAAAAGAGCAATAGAAAGATTTTTATCAAGTATTTAAATCAGTGCAGTTTGGAACATTTAAATGTGAAAATTGCTTTTGCACTTCTACAATTACTTAATTGTAACTAAGGTCTGTCCTATCAGGCCCAAAGGACATTTCTCTTCATTGCAGAATTTATGGAGCAATCTGACATATTAAATTCATAACAATGCTATCTTTGTCCTTTAATGCATTGTTATTTTATCTAAGCAGACATAGCAATCCTTTTCCAGCCCCAGTAGGTGGATATGGATGCAGTCTGCCTCCAGCCTGCTCCCACTGGAACCTATTATTTCAGCAACCCTATTATTTACTAAATTTATCTGTGTTTTTAATTGTGTTTCTTTTTGCCATCTGTTCTGAAATATTTTTTTTTTACCTACTGGTTTTAATCTGATTTTCAGAAAACCCCAACCTTTTAGCCTGGTATTAAATTCTGGGCACTGACAGCTGACAGAAATACTCCTGTCTGCTTCAAAATGGAAAGGAGGGAAAGTGCATCCTGCTGAAGGCTTAATACCCAGCTTTGCCATAAATTCCCAGTGGGGTGTGAACGTGTAGGTTTATTCCTGGCCCTGTGTGGGGTTGTGATGAACTGACTGTTGAATGTGTCAGAAAAATGTGGGTCAGGTTTGCAGTCCTGGGGCTAAAGCCAGGCTGGGAGCAGGGATGTGATCACAGCCACACACGGGGGGATCCAGAGCCCTGTGCCAGAGCATTTACAGCTGAAAATGAGCCCTTGGGGACAAATAGAAGGAGTTTGGGCAGATTTATGGTTTGGCCTTTTGTTCAGCTTCCAGCAGACCCAGTGCTGAGGGAGAGCTGAATAAAGAGCCTCTCTTAGAGCCTTTCCTAAAAACTCCCAAATCATGAGAAACACAAAATTTGGACCTTATTATCACCCCAAATGTGATCAAATTGGCTTAAACCCCCCCGATCATGCTGGGATGTAAGAATGGACCTGATCGGGTATAGCTGTGGCACACTCAGAGGCTGCACTATCAGGGTAGAGTCAATATTGCCATTTGTTAACGCTTGCTGTTTGCAAACACATTTTTTGTTTTAACCAAACCCTAAATTAAAATGCTCTTTCTTTCGACAGAGGCTGACCAGCCTGATCCTTCCCCAAATATAATATTTTTATGCAAATCATCTTCAGTTTTTGCTGCACTCTGCGCTGCCAGTGAGCCGAGGCTGGTGTTAGTAAGGCTGTCAGGTCTCATCAGTGCTAAAAAACCCCAACCCCTCTTCATGCAGGAGATGTTCCATTTCTATTTTTACATGGAATTGCATATTTGAATATGTACTTTCATTCACAGGGAGTTTCTCCAAGACAGAGTGCAAAACTAATTTTAGGTAATAGTTTTTCCCCGTTTTCAATTCACAGCTAAGAATACTTGGTGGTTAAAATCATATTTAAAAGAAGCCTAAAATGATCCTGATGCACATATGGGTACGTAAAATGGGTATATTGGAGATCACTCATGGGGAAAAAGAAGAAATCAAAAACTCCTGATTCAATGAGGTGTTAAAATACATTTTTATGAGTAGTTTAGTTGATTACGGGAGCTTGGTTTGTGCATTTACATTTAACCAGGTGGTTAAACGTCCTGGTGAATTTACTTTGTAGGAAAATCAGTGTAATGAACCCCAGTGTAAGGTTTTACAGAAGGGAATATTGACTTACACCTCAAAGTGAGTTGATATTACATATTCACACACTTTTCCTAATAAATAGCACCAAAATCTGTGTCCTGACAGTCTGGTCAGGGTTGTGTGATGTGAATATTTCACTGGGGTTCCTCTGGATCCCTCAGTTAGGACTAGTTTGGGAAAAGGTCCTTTCTACCCCGTGGGAATCACCAGATTTTGTCTCAAGCCTTTCCAACTGCCAAAAATCTACAGCTGGATCAGAGCCTTTTTTCATCACTTGGAAAATATGATTGAGGTGTGTTTTTCTCTAGGGTTGGCAGGATGAGGAGGGGCACTTGTGGTGGGGGCAGCCCCTTGGACACCCTCCTGGTGTGAGGATGGAGGGTTCTACCTGTGGTGTCATCTTATGCATGGCCATGGACTTCTCCTGGGGATAATCCAGAGCTGGGAGTTGGGCTCCATGATCCTTGTAGGTCCTTTCCAAATCAGCTTATCCCTTCTGTGTCCTCATTTAATGGACTCAGGTTGCCCCAGGAAAGGTTTAGATGCGCTGTTAGGATAAATTTCTTTGTGGAAAGCATTTTCAAGAACTGGAGCAGGCTGCCCAGGGATGTGGTGGAGTCCCCATCCTTGGAAGTATTCAAAAAAATGTGTGGGTATGGCACATGAGGACATGGTTTAGTGGTGAGCAGGATGGTGATGGTTGATGGTTGGACTTGAGGATCTTAGAGATGTTTCCCCAACCACAGCAATTCTGTGAGTTTATAAACATGTCTTTCCTCAAGGAGAAAGGACCAAAGTCCTGAAAACCATCTTTTATATTATCAACACCTTAATGAAGGGATGGAACCACTGTTGAGCTAAAAAGGATTTCTTACTCAGATAAACATCAGCCTCAAAGGCCATGAGATTTTAGAGGAGCAAGAAGACAGCCATAGTTCAAAGTAGTCACAAGTTTCTTTGTTACAAGGCAATATGTGACATTCTAATCCAATGGAAAACTGCCACAGAGTTTATTTGGTTTTTCTGACCTATTACCTTTTGCTTAATTTTGCTGCACTGCGTATACTTTCATCCAATGGGCTACTACTACACGTACACACATATGTTTCTATTATAACAACTAAACTCTTAGCCTACTCTATACAATTACATTACTGCACTGTAAAACCCTTCACCATCTTACCTAATACAGTTTCTTACTTACTTAAGGCATATTACTTACAATTATAGAAACGTAAGTTTATAATTTCTCTGCTTAGTGTCTGTGCCCTTTTACTTTTACATTGACCCAAGGTTCTTCCAAGGCTGCAGGTCAAACCCCTCAGTATCCGTGGAAGTTTCTACCTTTCCATTTCCCACATTTTTTTCCCCCACCAGGAGCCGACGGGGATTACTGGCGTCTCCTCAACCCGGGCGAGTACGTGGTGGGCGTCAAGGCCGAGGGCTACACCGCCGCCACCAAGACGTGCGAGGTGGGCTACGACATGGGGGCCACCCGGTGCGACTTCACCATCTCCAAGACCAACCTGGCGAGGATCAAGGAGATCATGAGGAAGTTTGGGAAGCAGCCCCTCAGCCTGTCGGCGCGCCGGCTGCGGCAGCGGGTGCGGCGGTGGCAGCGGCGGTAGAGCTTGGCCGCCGGCTCTGCTTCTCTCAGCCTGGCTGTAGTCGTAGTGAGAGTTACGTAGCCCATCTCTTCATGCCTTTTTCTCTGCACGAGGCCTTTCTGTTAGTGGAGCTGGATGGATGCTGTGGGGTGGGGAGGTTCTCATTTTTGGTGGGAAAAAAAAAAAAATCAGAAATGAAGTTCACGTCGAACCGAAAGGAGCCCCCGGTGGAGGGGAGAGACAGGGAGGATGGAGGAAGGTGTTTTGAGTTGAGCTGGAATTAAATGTTTTGCTTGTTGGGTTGTTTAATCCTTTGTCAATCTGCTTGCTTTAAAAATTGAAGAGAAAGGATGAAAAGCAGCAGCCACAAAAAAGAGATACTTATAAAGGGGAAATGTTCTGAATGAAAAGCTGAAAAATGTATCTAAAGTATAAAATTGGTATATTTTTGCAACTCAGAAAAGTTTTGACACTCTTTATGTTTTATTCTCATATGGGAGGAAAAGTTGAGAGGCGACAATGTCTGTTTAATGTGATTAAAACTTGTGTCAAAATTTCTCTCTTTCTCTGAAAATTCCCCTTTTCATAACCACTGTATTTCAGGAAAAAAGCATGCAGTGAATAACCCACCTTTGCTTTCCTGCTTGGGTTGTTTAGATTTAAGGATGCTTTGTGCTGCCAGAGTTTAATACTAGGAGTGTTTTCTCCTCTGGCTTTTTAAGGCTGAAATTTTACTCCATGAACTAAACCTGACAAAAAGGCTTTGGGATCAGGACCACTCCAGCACTGTGGTGTGGCTCTTCTTCCCTGATGTGGGAGAAGGACCTGAACAAAGCTTTTCCTGAGGATACAACCTGAGTTGTGTCATGTATGAGAGGAGAGGCTTAGTCACTGAGAGGTGCTTAATTCACAAATCCACTGATACCATCTTTTTTCTTAATTTTTGGCCTGACTTGAAGTGCCTTTTGTGCTCCTGCAGATCTCATGCCACTGTCTTCTGTGACATGCAGGGATTCCGAGTTCCTCTGCAGGCCTGCTCATCTTGCTGCTGCTTTTCTGGCCTTATGCCTCTTTGGGAGCAGGATTTGTGCTTTATTGTTGGCTTTTGAGCAATAAAATTGTACTGCAGGACAGGACTGAGGTTCAGGAAAGACACAGAGCGCATCTAGGAAAGAATCAGCTCTGGGCAAAGTGCCAGCTGATGAAAATACAACTCTGCTCCATTAGTTTCAATGTTATGACCTAAATTATGTCTAAAAAACAGAGACAGCTGCATGATTTTAGCCACACACTTGGTAGCAGACTGCCGCATACTCTTCCAAATACAATTCTGTTTTAAACACTTTGATTGCTATTTACAGTTTTTGCCAGTTTGGTAGGATTCTTGGAAAAGACGTTCAGCAAAATATCATTGAAACTGAGGAAAAAATAAAGCATGAGCAGAAAAGTTACTGTAAAAATACCATGTGCCATCTGTATCAATTATTTTTTTATCGTCAAGGAATGTAGGAAACACATAAAAGGTAAAAGACTGCAGAATGCAAAACATAATCATGAGCCCTTGCATAGTAAATAATCATATTCTTAAATTTCCTTAGGCAATTTCAGCCCATGCTTGTTCTGCAGATACCATTAAATAACAGCAAAGGCTCCAATAGGACAGAAGAGTGCACTTTCAATTCTCTGTGACAAATTATGGAACACCTCCAAGTCAGTATCACTTCAATTAAGGAATAGAAGTAAACAATTCATCCAACCATTCCGTCATGTGGAATTATATTTTACTAATTTCACCCTCTGTACCACCCTTACAGCATCCTGTATGCCATATATATTTTTGTATAGCAAATGCAACTTCAGTCTGTCAAGAAGGGATATTTTTTTTCCTGAGAGGTGAGAAGGGATTAATGATGTCTTTGTGCAGGTAACAAAGTGAAATAATTTTGGAATATGGAGTAATGACAGCAGACAATTTGTTTGCAGTTGAATTTGACTTGTTCACTGGCATATGTAGGTTTTATGACCATCACGATAGATCAAGAGCACATGAGATTTTTGGGTTATGAATTGAGTTTTTTGGGTGGATTCTGTCTGAAGTCCTGCAAACCATCTTGCAGGGTGGTTGGAATGCACTGGCAAAAGTGGAACAAATAGCCAAATTTAACTGGAACTGAAGGTGGAAACCACTGTTTTAGTCCTGGCAGGTGGCTTCTTTCTACCTTGAGATAATGGTGTGAGAGTTTAACTTTACACACCTTGAGGTTCCTGTGCTTTGTTCTCAGAACTGAGGTTCTTTCTCTGAGAAATTATTTGTCATTTGATAACCAGAAATGGATTTGATGGGGAACTCTTGGACATCTGTTAGCTAAGGCTGGATGGACTGTGATTGCTGAAGGCCTCAGGTGCTGGGGACAGTGGCTTTGGTGTTCTTTCCTGGCTGTCACTAGTGCTTACAGGAGTTTGGGCACAGCAGAACTGGGACTAATGCAGGTGACCTTACTCCATTTTAGTCCAGGCATTCCTCAATAAATGGCTTAATAGCTGTCAAGTGGACTTGTCTGTGCAATTATTTTCTGATTGTCCAGCACTGCAAAACACTCGAGACTCCAAGGAATTTTACCAGGAATATCAGATGCGTGAATATCTGGGTCTGAGATGTTTATGCCTGCCCTGGATGTAATGTTAACAAACTGATGTGTGCCCTATTTACTGCTGTAGTTATGCACTTGGGAGTTAAAATGTTCCTTTCCTTTGAAATACACAGCACCATTATTTAACCTTCGGACACATCCAAACCACAAACCAGTAAACCTGGATACCAATGTTTCCTATTTATCTGCCTTTTCCACCTCTTTAGGACAGGTAATTTTTTTCCTAAAGTCTTTGCTTTAAATTTCTTTTCCTTTTAGTGTTGTAGGAGAACAGACAACCCTGCAGAGATGCCAAGAAATAAAACTTGAGGGTGGATTCAGCCCTTTTGTAATTACAGATCCATTTGAACAGTTGTAGCAGCTCTCTTATGTGAGAACTTTGCTAAATCTTGATCACCCCTGATATAAAAGAGAAAAACACAATCCCTTCCAAGTAATAAAAAATTCAGCTGCGCAACCTCACCCACACAGGAAAGGTTAAACAAATGGAAGGTTAAAACAGGAGAAACTCCACTCTGCTGGATAATACCAACCATCAGTCATCTGCTCCCATGCAGAGCCCTGACAATCATAAAACACAGTGGGAGCTGCCTGGCTTCTCCTTAACTATCCCTGTCAGGTTATCCAGCTGTTCGTTTGCATTGGTTTAATTATCATCTGGGTTTTTCTCATCCAGTCTGATAACTACAACTGCAGTAACCACTCAAAGACAGCTCTCCCTGCAAATCCCAGACTGGTTTGGGTTGGAAGGATCTTAAAATCCATTTCATTCCACCCCTGCCATGGGCAGGGACACCTTCCATGGTCCCAGATTGCTCCAAGCCCTGTCCAATCTGGCCTTGGGCACTTCCAGGGGTGGGTGAATCAGGTTGGGAACTTAGAGAAACATTATCTGCTTACCCACGTTGGTATAAATGCAGTGCCATTTGGTAAGCTCTGATCCAAGTTTAATTTGCTGGCAGCAGAGGAGTTTTAGGAATATCTGAGTATGACTTTTACCAGGAGGTTGAGCTCTGTGTGGGCAAAGCACTGATCAAAATGAAAGAGAATGAAGTCATTGTCTATGCTAGATAGAAAATGCATTTTTTTCATTGGATGTTTTAAGCCTCACACACATTTTCAGCTTCTGTCACCATCTACTTTCCCTTCTCTTGTCCATGTACAGTTGTGGGTTTTTTCCTCTAACTTCAGCTCATTATTTTCACGGAATTTGGGACATCTCCCCACAGTGTGGATTTCAGCAGTGACTGACAGTGATCCAGCCAGATTTCCTTGTCTCTTTTAGCACTTTGTGGCAGGTGGTTGACCTTTATGAGAAACACCAAAACAGAGATGAAGAAACAGAACACAACTGGATTCACACCAATGCCTTCCACTGGTTAACCTTTAAAAACTGGCACCAGATACCTTTGCCGTGGGTCTGAAAAAGCCCAGGCTTGGAGCTTTTTCAGCCTTTTGTTTTGTAACCAGGCTCTGAGTGAATTTAGGCAGCAGCCCTAAGCCTGAGGGGGAAGTGTAAAAGCAGGGACAAGTTGTATGAATTGTGGTGGCATCACCTCCTGCTGCAGGGCAAAGCTCTGTGCACTCCTCCCAACCCTCCAGCCAGAGCCCAGGGAAGCTCTGCTGCTTCACACTCGCTGAGGACACAGCTTTTCCAAGCCTTTTCCCTCTCCTACTGCAGCAGTTGCACACATGGAGAAAGAATCAGGGATTTTTACACTTGATTTCATGGGTAATTTTAGGGCCACTTTTGCTTGAGCTGCTTTGTGTTATCGTAGATACAAACAGGTTTTTTGGCTCTTTCCAGTCCTTAATAAACAGCTATGAATCCTTTTGGCTTCAGAGGTTTTAGTGGTTTTTTCTGATATCTCCTTAATATTCCAAGTTTAAATCATATCTATGCACTTAATCTGAAGTGTTTACTGTGATCTTTAATTTCTTTTTGAAGGTCATTAAACTTCAGATGACGTTTTTGTGTTTCACTCTAAGGTAAGATTTTTTAGCAGAAAAATTTGCATTCAATGAAGCCATCACAGTGAATGCAACCTTGTCAGTAAATAACCATTCTCTGCCATCTTCCATTGATTAAAATCAACATTTTGCAGCATCCACAGTCACTTTGTAGCTAGGTGAGATTTACAAATCCACACTGAGATTTGCAGGACAATTTGTTGATCACTTTAGTTGCTTTTCTGTCCTCTTAACCTGACAAGAGACTCAATTTGATTTTGATGGAGGTTACAGTTTCCATTAAAATTTTAAACATTGCTCCCATGCTCGTTATCTGCTCCTTGGGCAGATAAAGGATGTTTTTATACATTTCACAAATTTCAGAGGGAACGTATTGACACAACAGTTTTTGGTGTGACATTTGAACTTAATACATAAATTAGTGTTTTCATCAGTAAAAAATGACAATAATTGGATCTTTCTGACAGCTTGTAAAAAAAACTCCAGGCAGTGAACACAAAGGTACTTTACAGGTGCATGTTTTTGATACTAAAATCTGTGTTTTCAGGTGTTTTGAGTGCTTTTGTTCACCTGCTGGGGTGTCACACTCAGAGATGTTAAATCCTCCTTCCCCTCACTGGTGATTTCCACAGTCTGGATTAACCAGTATCCCACAGTTTCCTGCTCTTTACTAAACTGCTCTTCAGCCCAGACCCCTTTCAAGCACTTGCCTCTCCCAGGAGAAGGTCCCTGGAGCAGGTCTGGAGCATCCCACCTGGAGGGAACACTTGGATTTTCATGTCACAGCAGCACTTTTGAAACTGGTTTTTTTCCCCACCAAAACACTACAAAAGAGCATTGCCCTGTGGATTCTGAAATACTGGTGGTGTTTAGAGAAAAGAGTAATAATTCCCACTTATTATGATGCTAAATAATCTCAACCACCTGATAGTTTAATTATTCTAGTCATTAACTCTCTCCCTTAATTTGCAGCAGCTGCTTTCTAAAATTCAATACATCACTTATGTCAACAGCACAATCATTCTTATTAACTCTGCTGTCCCAAAAGCAACAAAAAAGAGCATTCAGAGTAAACTGTCATTTAAAGATTAAATATTCATCCAGCCTTATTGTCAGCAAGTAAAAATATGAAAAATGGAATTACTTTTTGTGGTTTAGGTGGGACAGAAATTCAATACCTGGGTTAATAAGGAGCAATGGCAGCACAGTCTCACTTAACCAGACCAGGGGGATTTCAATCTGAGATTTCACCACAAGGATCTGGGTCTGGTTCCATGGCCTCAATGTAAAAAGTGTTAAAATCACTTTGCTATTTATTACAGTTTTGTGAGCCCTGGAACTCACATGTGAATGGAAACATTAATTTGGGTTGGCCAAGCTCTGGCTCAGCTCAGGGATCATCTCCTGGCTCCAAGGTTGTCTTTACAAGCAGAACAGGTGAATTTACAGAATAACTGCGAGAGGAGTGGGAAGTGAAGAACAGATTCTATTTCTATGATCTACCCTGACTTATTTTTCTACATTTGGCTAATGAAGGGCAGCTGGAGCCACTGTAATGAACATAATGATTTCTGGGAACATTCAAACCCCACTGATTGCACTGAAGGACCAAGACCATCCATCAGCAGCTCCACCAGAGAGACATAAGTTGTTAAATCTCCTTGCTCAGTTCACTTCTAAATGGCTTTGCTACTGTTGGTTGCTGCATGGTCATTTTTAAATACTAAAACAAATTCCTTGAGTGTTAGAACTTTGAGAGTCGTTCTTCAGAGGTATTTATCTGCTTTTACTTGCACAATTTCTGTGACTTTTGCCCTAAAAAAGTCATCAAGGACCAGTTTGATGACTCTGAGTCACTGTAAATTTGGCTACTGATGGTCCTGATACCAGCAGCACCCTCAGTCGATGCACCCTCAGCATTGTGTGCAGAACCTGCCTGATTTGGAGAAAATCCAGCATTTTAAAATCACTTTCTCACTAATGAAAGTGTCCATAGAAATTTCCATCTCAGCTTCAGAAGTAATGTATCATTCCTAAAGCAGTACCAGTCTCCAGAGGGTGCTTTTCAGATTATCACAGTCTTTGGATGTATTATTAAGACCTTGACTGCTGCATGATTGATTTAATAGAAATATAAATCAATAGAGATCTCATCCCTGTCTTCTGGAGGCAACTTGGTAGATTTTTGGGAAATGAGACCAGAAAAAAAAGTGAGTTTAGGGTGGGAGAAACAGAACTTCTATTACAGAGGGAAAATTGAAGGATGGAAAAGAAGATTCCAGTTGGAATCTTCTACTCCCCTGTTTTTCCTGAATAAAATTTGCTTTTTCCTGAATTTTCAAGTAGTCCTTGTTCCTGAAGCAGCCACTGAGGTGAACAGCAAAGGACATCATGAGTGGTGGCAGTTCAAGATTGCCAGCCCAAGCCAGAGGGTTCAGAAGCAAATGGTGGCAAATTATATTTCAGCAAATGCTGATAAGGAGTTTATCATAGAACAGAAAATTACTCTGAAATTTGGGATCTGGCAGAAAGCTGAGTGGGTATTTTTCACCCCAAAGGACCTCAAAGCTGATAAAAGCCCAGGGTAGAAAATGGGATGGTCAGAGTTCCTTCAATGAGTTTGTGCTTTGACAATCCACTGTTGATTGAAATGTTGAGGATGTTGAAATCACCCATGTCCAATTTAAAATAAAATAAATGCCTGTTATTAGGAAGAGAAATATAAACTATGGAGGGGGAGGAAGGAGCAAATCAGGGTGTTAAAAATGAAGTAGGAATGAATCTCTGTGACCCACAACCAGCAGTGGGGTTGGTGTTTGTGTGGGCACACAAGAAATGAGGAGGGCAGGCAGCCCTCAGAGGGCACCAGCACTGCAGAGCTGCCAATTGTTCCACATTAGAAACCCCAAATTGTACAAATGCAGCCCTAATACAGTAACAATCAGAGCAGAGTGTGGGAGTCCCCAGTGTTTTTCAGCTTCCCTGATTGCACCTCCTCGAATTTCAGTGAGCCTAAGAACTCAGTATGTAAAATAGTGGTTATAACATCCCTCCCACCATCCAAAAAAGAAAAAAAA
>VYXD01010084.1:317657-377370 GCA_013397195.1 Hylia prasina | reverse complement strand
AAAAAGAAAAAGAAAAAGAAAACAAGCAAAACAAAAGCTCCACCCTGCTGATGAAACCCGAGAGTCTCCTGTGACTTGTGTATCTGAAAATGCTACCTTGAAATATTTGGGAATTTGGCCAAAGTTCACGCGAGGTTGTAAAGAGACTTTAGAGAGGAAACAAGATTCTCATCTGCTGAAACCATACAAAGCCTGCTGCTGCCACGATAAAACTGCCCACCCCTTTGTCACTGCATTTAAGAGACTTCCTTATCAGTATCCCAAAGCTTCCAGGAGTTACTCTTTATCTGATTCCCACTGGGAAGGTAGGAGGATTTTCTGCATCAAAGTTCATCACCCATCCACACCTGGATGTTTATAAAGGGTCCAGCACATTGTGGGTGCTGCTGGAAACAAACTACTAATAAAAATGTAATTTGAACTATCTTCTTAAATTTATAGAGCCTTTCATGTAAGAGAATTGTTCAGGCTGGAAAAGCCCTCTAAGATCTATCTTTTTAAATTTATAGAGCCTTTCATGTACGAGAATTGTTCNAATTTGAACTATCTTCTTAAATTTATAGAGCCTTTCATGTACGAGAATTGTTCAGGCTGGAAAAGCCCTCTAAGATCTCTGAGTCCAACCATTCCTCCTGCCAAAGCCATTTCCCCATGTCCCCAAGTCCCACATCTACAGAGCTTGCAAATCCCTTCAGGGATAGGGACTCCAGCACTGCCCTGGGCAGCTATGCCAGGGCTGGACAACCATTTTCATGAAGAATTTTTTGCTGATATCCACCCTGAGCCTCCCCTGTTCCAGCCTGAGCTGTTCCCTCTGCTCCTGTCCCTGTTCCCTGGGAGCAGAGCCCGACCCCCCCGGCTGTCCCCTCCTGGCAGGGAGTTGTGCAGAGCCACAAGGTCCCCCCTGAGCCTCCTTTTCTCCAGGCTCAGCCCCTTCCCAGCTCCCTCAGCCCCTCCTGGGGCTCCAGACCCTTCCCTGCCCTGGACACGCTCCAGCCCCTCCATGTCCTTCTTGTGAAGACCCAGAGCTGGACAGAGGATTTGAGGTCCCTCAGCAGTGCCAGCACAGGGGACAAGCACTGCCCTGGTCCTGTGGCCACAGCAGGGACAATAAATACATTTCTTTTAAAGGCTTAAACCTCAGTGCTCTGTCCAGAGAGCCACTGGCTAACACTGAGGCTGTTCCTGTGGCACTGCTGCTGAAGAAGGCTCTGTGCACACATGAATTATTGATGATAGGAACTCTGATAACCTCCTGAAGATCAGGCACTGCCACCAGCAGAGGTGCTCCCTACAAAGTGCCCTGTGGCATTTCAGCCACCATCTGTCACCTGAGCTCTCTCTAAAGCACAGTGCTCTGCCCCTCTAGCCCAAAACACCTGAAATATCTTCAGTGACTCAGCAGCTCTGTAACCCTTCAGACAGGCAGGGGGTAATTTGTGAGCACACAGACCTAAATTCAGTCAGCTGTTCACGACAAATGATTTGAACCTCTCTGTGTGTGCAGCTAAAGCGGATCATCCTAATGTGAAAACGAATCACTTGAATGGGATGATCAAGAGCTGTGGGCTCCTGGGGAGAGTAGTGCAGTGTGTGCACCTGCATCCATGAAAAGGAGCAAAATATAGGGAATAACAAGCTCCAACTTCCCATCTGTGGGGCATGGGAAGAGCTGGTGGGACCTGGGGTGGACAGGGAAAAGAGGAAATACAGGGTAAGACAGCCTAGGGTGGGGTGATGAAGCTCACATGGGGCCACGCTGGATGTTTGCCTCCCTCCTAAAATTGATGGAGATTTTGGAACACACAGAGAATCTGGGTTATGGAGGAAGAAAAAGTAAAATTAGAAAGGCACAGGTAGTATCCATGCCACTTAACTCAATCTGCTCATTTTCAGCATAACAAGAATATGCCTCAGTCCCTGGAAGAAGCCTGTGCTGGCCAAAAAATAGAGACGAAAACAATCCAAAGTAACTACAAGTTCTTCTGAGATGATCTCACTGCCTATGTATATTCATTGTTTGCAGAAATATTCTTTCAGTCCTCTTGACGTGGAAGAAGTGGAAATTAGAATTACAGAATACCAATATCTTCTATAAAATTAATCGACCAGTTTTTAACAGGTAATAGATTTTATTGCCTTTGTAGCATTCCTTTGGAGGAATATGTTTGTAAAGCCCTTACATATTTACAGGTGCCACAAATATAAAGTATATAAATAGGAAAAAATATGTATATAGATATACTCCCTTCCTCTTCTTTCTTTCACATTGCAAAGAAGGAACAAAATATGAGGAAAAAATATCTGTAACAAAGCAACCCAGGCTGCAGTAGCTGTGTTCAGGCTGCCAAGGTCACAGGAGAAGATGATGTTTTATGTGACAAATATCAACACTAATGTGAGTTTATTGACAAGCACAATGGCAGAGAGGGCCAGAAAAGTGAGGTACAGGCCCTGCAGCACACAGAAACTGATAAAGTGATTTCTCAGCTAGTAAAGGATGCTGGGATGTCCCTCCTGGATTGGGTGTATGTCCTTGAATTATCAGGCAGCACTTCTTTACATGGAACATCTACCTGCTGCTAAACACACCATTATTTAGGGAATGGTGTGAGTTCATCATCATTTACATTTTTCTTTAGATTCAGATACCATCTGCTGCTCTGTTTGCTTTTGCCTAATGTCACAGTCATAAGCATGCAATTACCATACTCCTACTCATTTTTTTCCATGTTCTTATTCATTTCAAGCTTAATTTCAGTCAGTTTTTTTCCTTGGCTTTCTTAAACCCTGCAATTATTAGAAGACAGTTAATGGGATCAACAGCAATGTTTCATGCTGCAAGGATAAATTTTGAAATGGATTAAATGAGGACAGATGACAAAGCACTGAAAGCAATCTTTAGATCAGAAAAAATGGAAGGAAAAAGTAGCCTTGTAAAAACTAACAAATGATGACTTTGTATGTATTAAAAACTCTAAATCTCAGGGTTTTCCCTCATAGTGGTAAAACAAGAATTTGCAACCCTGAGAAAGTGTAGGCCTTTGTACAAATTAATGGAGGAAAGTGCAACCCTACTCTTCTGTCCAAGTGCAGAATAAACTCATCATGGATCAGTTCTGGCCCTCAGAGTCCTGCCAGGTTTGCTGTTTGTTTCTGGGTTATTCTGTGGCTGAAGGGGGGTTATAAAAGTGAGGGAGAGGGACATTGCATGCGGGCAGCTGGTGACAGGACAAGGGGCAATGCTTTTTCACTGACACCACCCTCCCAGGGAACAATTCCTTCCCCGTATCCCATCCATTCCTGCCCTCTGGCACTGGAAGCCATTCCCTGTGTCCTGTCCCTCCACTCCTTGTCCCAAGTCCCTCTCCAGCTCTCCTGGAGCCCCTTTAGGCACTGGCAGGTGCTCTGAGCCCTCCCTGGAGCTTCTCCTCTCCAGGTGAGCACCCCCAGCTCTCCAGCCTGTCCCAGAGCAGGGGGACTCCATCCCTCTGATGAAAATGGATATTTCTGTGATGTTTGCACAGCATATTCCAACACGCCTGTTGGAGAACGATCTGTGCAACCACACAAGGATGTGGAATATCAGTTTAGGTCAGCTGCTTGTCATCAGATGTTCCAGAAGCCACCAAATGGCTCCCACCCTTTTCCTTTCAGAGACCCCTGGTGCTGCCCTGAGATTTGATGTGCTGCTCCAGTGCCAGGGACCAGAGTGGCTCAGGGACATACCTGAGCTCTTCATTTTCCCCTGGGACTCCTGCAGCTCTGGCTGGGCTCCTCTTCTACGCTGCAGGTGCTACTAAGCACAAAGGATTCAAATAAATATTTGCATTGTTTGAGGTGCCTTGCCATGCTGGGAATGTGCCCGCTCTCTTCCTGGCATTGCAGCTGCTTTCCTCCCAAAGCCAGGCCAGCAGAAGTTGGCACGAGGCTTTTAACTTGGTTGAGGCTTTTAACTTGGTTCTAGCATGATGGTGGCAAAAGAAAAAACTTCAATAATGATATGGATGGCAAGTCCTTTGAAACTACACTTCCTTGCATTTTCCAGGGTAATTATTCTGTCTCCGCTAAATCTCCAGGCGAAACTTTCCAGGAATTAATATTCCTTTGCATTTGCCTTTGTACCGTGGAAGACAATATTTAGGTCCTTCCTAAGGGATGAAAAAAAAAAGGCTGTAATGGAGACCAGAGCAAAATAAAACCTCCCACAGATTCAGAGAGGGAACAGCGTCCCAGAATTGCTCACGTGGTGTCAGCAGCTTCCCTTTGCCTGTTTGGTTGAGCCTGGAGCCCAGGATGGAGCTGTGATCCTGGGAAATGCCTTTCCCCCCCATGTGAGAACATGATTGTTGTGCTGAGGTTTGCACTGCCAGCTTCTCCTTTCAAAGGTAACAGTGAAATATTTTCATTTGGAGCCTGGTTTTGTGCCTTGCTCTCAGTACAAATTAGGAGTGGCTGCAGGCTGAACGAGAATAAATGATTTACCTCACCCAGCCCTGCCAGACTTTGTGAGAGCAGGGTGTTAATGTGTGGAGACTCCTGTTAATGTGTGCCTGGCAGGGAGGTGGGGCGTGCACAGAGAAAGGTGGAGAAAATAGTAATTTAAAAGAATGGGGGGAAATGGGAATAAAAGATGCAGCACAAAGTAATCGTGTTGGTTAAATCAGAAATTATTTGATATCTTGAGAATTTTCAGCTCTTCTGGGATCTCTTCTGCTTTTCTACAGTGGAGATTTAACACCTGTATGGGAAGCAAAAGAGCCCTTAAGAGGCTTAATCTGTGCACTGGAGTGGAATTTAGTCTTCAGCTCAAATCTCTGCCTGGAGACCACAGGGAGAGGACTGGAAATGCTGCTGATTCCAGGGAGTGAAGGTGTCTGCCCATGGCAGAGGGTGTGGAATGAGAAAACCTTTAAGGTCCACACCAATCCCAACTGTTCCATGATGTTGTTAATAAAACTCATCATTCATTATTCAAGTATTAATCCCTGTAAATCAGGAAAACCCATTTGGGGTGCCAAGAATTTGGACTTTAGATGTACAATGGAAGACTCTGCTCTGCCAGGACCAGAAGTTTTGCCCTGTGCAGGGTTTGCCACTTGGGTGGTGTTGGGGAAGAGTCTTCAACCCCAGACCTTTCTGTGGGAGCTCTGAATGGGGGAGGATGTTCAGGGAGCAGGAAAAGCCCCTCAGCCTTGGGGCTTCCAACACCTGCCCAAGATGCCAGGGAATAACTAAACTTAAGTAGAATCATGTGCATTAAGGCTAAACATACATTCAAGAATAGACATAAGCATTGTCTATTCAGATTCTCCAGTTATTCCATTTGTGTTGCTCATATTGGGATGAAGTAATATTCCATTGGAATGGACTTTGTAGCTGTTTTCCAAAAAATGTGAGGGACTGACCAGGTTATATCATTGCAATCACACCACAGGCTTGACTTTTGCAACAATGAAGTGAAACAGACCTTTTTAAAACATTAATTTTATATGAAAAAATAGCTCATGCCAAGTCATTTATCATAATCACATTTCATTAACAGTAAAGTTAACAAAATCACAATATACAGATTTAGTATGTATTTATTTATATATGTCACTTTGTATTTACCATTAACTCTATGTAATAAAAATATATTACAACATCTGATATGTATCCACAAAGCACAAGCCATTGTAAACAGAACAGACAGCACAGGCCCCATTATTCAAAATCTCAACTCGGGAAAAATATTTATTTTGTTGTCTTCCTTTAAACCATAGACACAGAGGATTTTACATGTCTGCCTTTGCATTAAAGGATGTGATTCCCTGGAATATCTCTAAGGAGATTCTCAGAGTTTAGTTTACCTGGGACCCTAAAATCCAGGTTAACTCATGGCACTCTTAAGAGTGTTGTCATTACAAAGAGGTCTGTGCATCCCTTTATCCATGCAATTTAGAAAGGTTTCATTTATATTCCCATTTCCCCCCAGAATAAATAGCCCCTGCAATTACACCCCATTGTTATACAAAAATGTTAAATGCAATAAATTATAGTGGAATATTTATAATAATATAATCAAACATGCCCTATCTACAGCAGCTATTAATCTGTCTCTATCAATCTTCCTTCAGACTGGCTCTAGGTGCTTTTAGAAATAGGAAACCATCTATTTTCAATATTGGCAAAACAAAATAAATACTTTAACTACACAGACTGAACTTCTTATACGTCTCCTGATATGAATGGGCCTTACCCAAGCAACCCTACTGTCCTCGCAGCAAGGAGATGTAAAACCTAACAACTTCTTAAAAATTCAAATTATCTTCTAATAGTCTAATCTAGGGACAAAGGTTTACATCAAATTGTATCTGGAGGGATTGGTAATAGGTTACATTCCTGCAAGAATTCAGAAGGAAACGATTAGTGGTTGCCAAATACATGGAAAGTTTAATCCTAAAATAATCCTCAAAAATAAAAACGCTGTGAAAAAAAAAAATTCTAAGGATTAGAAAAATGCCCTGTGTATATAAATAAAGTTAATCAAGGCACCTCTTAGTTACCTATTTCTATTTTCCAAGGCAATATGTGATCATAGTTTTCTTATCTGGGAAGCCCTATGGTTCCTGCTATAAAAAGACCCATTCTTTAGTCTGGCTGATGCAGGTGGCTTTATTTTACTTGGATGAGGCTGGGCACAAAGCACACAGAACTTGTCCCCAGCCTTGTCACATGTTTGCTGTGTGACCCTCAGGGCACCCAGCATTTTTTACTGACTTTTTCCTCACAAAAGCCACGCAATTAATGAGATTCCTTCCTTTGTGGTTTTTTTTCCCCTCTCTTGGTCATGGATCCCATGAGCAAAACGGGAGGAGAAATTACCTGTCTGTGCACAAGGGTTTAGTGGTCAGGAGGTAAATTAAAACACTTTGGCATCTGATGGGGCTTTTTGACGTTTTTGTTCAAGATGTCAGAGTAACACGAGTGCAGCACAGGGCAAGACAGTGGGATGGGCAGGAAGGGGCAGGCTGCAGCCAGGACCTGCTGCATTCCCACTAATATCTCACTGGGGTGCCCTGGCATTTCATTAAAAAGCACTGGATCTAAATCCCAAGGGAATGGGGACTTCTGATTTTTTGCTCTTCGCATGACTTTTAAAAAAGGGGTTTTTTAAAAGCTCTAATTGTAGAACTACAGTGACTAGAAAACAATTCTCTAATGCCAGAAAGATGGAGAGGAGCTTTGGACGAGAGCAGGGGGTGACAGGACAAGGGGAAATGGATTCAAACTGACAGAGATTTAGATGGGATATTGGGTAGGAATTGTTCCCTGGGAGGGTGGGAGGCCCTGGCACAGGGTGCCCAGAGCAGCTGTGGCTGCCCCTGGATCCCTGGCAGTGCCCAAGGCCAGGTTTGGCTTGGAGCACCCTGGGACAGTGGGAGGTGTCCCTGCCATGGCAGGGGTGGCACTGGATGGGCTTTAAGCTCCCTTCCAACCCAAACCCCCTCTATGATTCCATGAGTCAGTAATAATTCCAAATGGAAATCCTTTTCCTCACATGACTCTGTGTGTAAATAATCAGCCATATGGGCTCATGCCTTTGGGTGTATTGAAACCATGTGAAATAGCATTTTGTCAACAACAAAAAAAGTTGTTTTACTCCCCAATTGCCATCCCTGCTGTCGCACCCCTGATGCTTTTGCTTCTTGGCACACACATTTCTGAAGGGCACTTAGAGCCTGTAGGGCTAATCCTCCTCCCTAGAAATATAGATATATATGATAAACTACAGCAACTTCTCCAGTTCATTAGATCAGCAGTATTTGCTTAACAGCTGACAATCCTAAATACATATTTACACCAAACACAGCAGGAGTACAGGTAAGAAGCTGACATTTTACAAAGACATTTTGCAGCAGCTCTTTTCTCCATGTAAACTTTTATACCCTCCCAACAGGGACAGCTGCCTTTTGGAGCAGGATGGTTTTCCTAAAAATAAAAACCCCAACACTTCACCCATCAAAAATTTTCACTATTTTGAATGCTGAAAGCATAAAAAGCAAATTAAAACCAAATAGATTTAAGGCTATGATGTCATTGTTCTCACTTATTCAGATCTGGGGAGGTTACAAAGACAAAATCCCTGATTGTGCAGACACAAAACCTGTGCTCAGCCCTCAGAATCCAGCAAAGCAAACACACAGTGACTCTGAGACCAGGATCTCACTGAGCTTTCTGTGCTGATCAGTGATTTTTAGAGTCAAGGAACAACCAGCTGACAGAGGTGTGAAGTCTCTGTCTTTGCTTTTAAGCTTTGTTTAATCAACAGAGATTGTGGGGAGAAGACAGATCTAACAGCAGTGAAAAGCAATTTCCAAAGGGTTGTTCCAGAGATATTCACTGTACACATCAAAACATATAGGACAGGATATTCTGAGCCTACTTCATTTAGGATTAAAAGAGGTGAGGGAGCTGTGAAACCTTAGGCATGTAGGTCCAGAAAAATTCACATTCTGCAAGGGACCTAAACCTCTTGGACTTTAAGAATTAGACCCTCTGGTCATTCAAACAACTTGAGTAGTTTCCATATAAACCATCTGAAAACCCAAAGAGTCTTCCCAAACCCAAAAGGATCCCTCTCATGGCAGCTCTTGCAGCCTCAGCCCAATCTATGGCACAGCTACAGGGCTTTGAGAGAATTTTCACCTTTTTCTTTGGAATGAGTGAGAGACTTGGAGAGCTCCTGAGGTGGAAACAGGGCACTGGGAAAAGCTCACTGCAGCCAAGGAACCCCAAACCATCGCAGCAAAGCCAGTTTGTACTTCCCAGCCTCCCTGAGCCTCAGCCTCCCAATCACATTCATTCCTGCCTCACTTTTGGAACCTCTTCAAGATGTTCTGATACAGCTGTTTCTTGTAATTTAGTCTGAAGTGTCTTCTCAAAGTTATATTAAAAAAAAAAAAAAAATCCTTGCCAGAAGATTTTACTGTTGACCTGAAACAGACCAATTTCCTAGATGCACTGGCAAAACTGAGAGGGTAAATCACTGCCAGAGGCAGGAATGTGGCTTTGGGGGGCTTTTGGGGGCTTTTTGAGGTTCTTGCCAACCTCAGCTGGTCTAGGATGCTGTGATATGTGTGGCTACAGCTGCAGCAGTCATCAGGCTCTATAAGGATTTGTCTGGAGCATTTTTAATCTCTAGGGATTTGTTGTTTTGGTTTGTTGTTGTTTTGTTGGGTTTTGTTGCTTTTTTTTTTCCCCCCCAGACATAAGGGAAGTTCTAAAATGTCTCATTTAGGGTTACTGAAAAGAGGTTTTTAGGGTCATCTTCTCAAATGGTAAGAACAGGGATAGAACTTAATTAGTTATGTGGTTGCCTGACATTGGAATTGAGCATTTGCATATCAGAGAAACTCCCTAAATCCTGTTTACATCCTTCCCTTTGTAAACATCACAAAAAAATACCACATAAGCATGTTTGTCTGTGCCCTACACATAGAGAAGAAATCTATAAACCGAATCCTCAGGTGAAACCAACATTCTTTTGATTTATGCCAATAGAGGGACTGGTACTTAATAACTGTTCAACAAACCCTTTTGAGTCTCTCACAGTTTTTGCCAAGGGCAATTACCCGGATCTTCACATTCAAACTGGCTCAAGAGCGTAACAGAAACCAGGATCACAGCTCCCAGTCAGGGCGCTGAAATGATGCAAAAACCGCTAAAATGAACAAAGGAAAAAGCTCAGAATCCACAAAACAACGTCGTGGACTACATTCTCTTAATCATCTGCCAGTGCTCTGCCTGCCAAATTTACAAGATATGAAGGAAATGTTAATTGAACATGCATGTGAGGAGTAGATATTGCATATGGGTCACAGATACAACAAACAGAAAACTGCATATTGCCTAAGCAGCTGCCCAGATTTTGCACATGCAGCTCCAGATTTTTGGGCACAGGTTGCAGCCAAACTTCACAAACTTCTTCAAAAATATTTAAGTAACGAATGGAAATTCCCCCACCCCCTCTTGCACACACGTGTGTTAGACAGGAGAACAGTTCTGCTTCATGAGCAGAGATAATAAACACTGTGCATTACATTTACCAGCATTATTTTAACTCACTCGAGTCAGAGTGTTGTATAGTACATATAATACTCAACAGACAGATAGTTACTCATATCTACATTCATCACTGAGACACACATTTTAGAAAATTTTGCCAGTTGCCTATAAGGATTCAGCTGAAAATCTAGCACTTAACAAGCCACAGTATCACATTTTGAGTACCCTATAAAATGTCATCAGGAAATGTTGGGGTGGTATTTTTATTTCGTGTACTGAGGCAGTTTGTCAAGCACCAGCATTTACAACTCCTGCTTGCTTCAGATGGTCAAAATATGACAGAGAGCTGATGCAAGGAAGGGGAAATTATATCTATTCTCTGTTGCAAGATTAATTATAGAAGAAAGGCACCATGAAAGAGAGACAAATTTTTAAACACATACAAGGGGAGAGATTTATTGCTTATGGTGGGATATAAACCAACCAGTGACTGACTGTGATACACAAGCATAATGAGACAAGTCCAGTGCTGTATTCTCCATCTTTTACTAGGCATCCTAAATGGATTATGTTTTTGGGTTTTTTTTCTCCTGGGAAATTAGTTTACTCTCTTTGAATTTGAAGGTTTAAGTGTTTCTGGAGCTGCCCTTGTTGACATACAAACCTCCCAGTGACTTTGGCATCAGCTCCATGTGTAAGTTTACAACAGCTGTGGACTTTCCTGGTGCAATTTGGTAAAAGTGGTCTTAGTCCAATATGCTCAATGTAGAGCTTTTAATCTTTTTAAACTCAGCAATAATCAACTTTCTAACATCCTGTATTCTTGTACAATCCAATCATCAACATGTCTTGAATTTCTTAAGAAACAAGTATTGAACTGGGTGTTTTTATCTATTACACCTGAGAAAATTATGTTAAGCCTAAGAAGCAAAATGATTATGATGAGGTAGACTATTTAATCTGGCTAAGGGCTCGTTTGAATGCAGGGTTTTAAAAGCTTTCTTAAATTCTGTGGCTATAATTACGTGTGGATTTTATTGTAATTATGGTCTTTTTTATAACTGAAATTAAGAATTAAGCTGAAAATTTTTGTTTACATGGTAGCTGATAACCTTCAGACCATAACTGAGGTGTTACCCCACATTCACTGACTTTGGGGTGAAGCCCCTCTCTGAGTCCTCAGTCTGGGCTTTTAACCAGAGGCCAGAAAATTCAACAGTGGACACTTTTTGCAAGACACCAAGCCCTTTCCTTGCGTGAGAGAAGGTGGCAGCTAAAAAATATTCCCCCATTTTTTACAACTTGAGGCCTTGCTTCCTCAGAATGGCATTGACAGTTGGAATATGAGCAGGGATAGATGGCAGAACAGCCAGTTGTGTCAGCTGTTATTGAAGCTGCCATTTGCATTCATGAAGCCTAATTAACCAAGCCTATTTTAAAATCTGGGCAGGCATCTGAGTGCATGGTAAATGTTAATAATGTTCCTATGCAGAACTGCAGTCCAGAGCTATAAAGATTTGTACTGACACCTCCAGAGATTTGCACATTCAGATGTGGATTCAGATTATTGGCTCCACTTTCATGGCGGAGAGGGAGGTCTATTATTTGTGCTCCACTTGCTTTGGAAATTATACTTGAAACTCAGATTTGGGCTCATCTTTCCTTTAAGTAGGGAAAAAACCCCATGATTAATAACTCCCCAGAAAAAAGAGATTTGTTATTTTTCCTCCTGGGCACAGGGCCCAGATCTGCAGCTTTGGGCAAAATCCAGCTATTAAGAGCTCAGATATGTGGAAGGTAGGCAGGAGGCATCCTGACCTTTCCACCCTGTCTACCATTTGTATTTTCCTGAAATTTAATGGGGACAATATTAGTGGGACTCTATGTAAACTTTTGTTTTTTCTCTTCCTTCAGTGCTACAGGATTCTTCCTAAAATACACATCAGAACAGGCTGAACTGTGTTGGGCACTGGATCAATATTTAGATTTTCTTCTTTTTTTTAGCTTTTCCCATTAAGATATTTTCTACACACAACCTTCTCAAGCCACTAGGATGGGGTGGTTTTTGTAAAGCCACGTTGGCAGCTACATCAGAGGGAGCTTCACCTGCAGC
Organism: Hylia prasina; assembly: GCA_013397195.1. Classification (NCBI taxonomy): domain Eukaryota; kingdom Metazoa; phylum Chordata; class Aves; order Passeriformes; family Sylviidae; genus Hylia; species Hylia prasina. Next base: position 365,207 of record VYXD01010084.1, on the reverse strand, counting down.
CAGTGACAAACACGGCACAAATAAGCCCGTGCAGCTTTTTAGAACAATCTCACTCCAGCAGCGGTTTGCTCCCGTCACTTTCAGGAATCCCTCTGCTGAGGATTTAGTTTTTTATCTCTAGATGCAGCTGCTGATGGAAATCAATGGGAGATTTGTATTCGTGGGGCCTGCAGGCCCACGGATCGATAGCGCTCCTCCAGAAGAGGCCCAGAGCAGCCTGGATGTTACGTGGGCTGCTGGAGGGACACGGTCTGGGCTTCACCCTGCCCACAGCTGCCTCCCAAAACCTGGACAGCTGAGGAGAGCTGCTGGGGATGGGCCAGTTCCTGTTGTTTCACAAATAGAGAGCACTTTGTGGGTCCCATACCAGGCTCCTCACTCGTTCAGCTGCGGAAGGTTGCGGTTGTGCGCCTCGCCCGCCAGCGCCGAGGAGTTGATGGAGCTCCTCTTGAGCATCTTGTTTATGATGTCCTTCCACGTCTTCTTGTACTGGTGCCGCAGCAAAGAGTACACAAAAGGGTCTGAGACAGCCTTGCTGTATGCCAAGCACTTGGAAATGATCCCCCAGTGGGCGTTGATGTGGACCACGGAGGATAATTCAACGAGTCTGGGGAAAAAGGGAGGGTGAAAGGGTGAACATTAAAAATTACATTAACCCACCCCAAAACCCTCAAATTATTGCTGGGCAATTGCAACAAAACTAAAGGAAAGAAAGCCCTGCTCGTGAAAATGTATATGTTGTCCTCCTCTTACAAGTTTTAAAGACTGCAAATGTAAACCTGAGGCGTGTTTGCCAAAGCCATTGCTTGGTCCCGTGGGAGTCAAATTCCTCTTCTATGGGCAACCTAAAAACCCAGCATCAGTCTGAACTCATGGTTCTAGGTCCCCTCTAGAGCATCTGAGTCACCTCACCAGGGCTACCCAGCTCTCTTGGCCAGTCCAGCTCCTAGAGAGAGTTCCATGCCTTTAAACAGTTTGTCTGGGTCACAGAAGCACACAAGGAAAATTCCTCACTCAGAGATGGCCTATTGTACCTTGAATTAAAAAACTGGCCAGTTCAAAGGGCAGGGATTCACATTTGCAACAAATTTGGCCAGATAAAACTTTTAAATCTTTAGGGGAGGGAGAGAGGGAAGCGCTTCATATACTCCTTCATATACTCCTCATACCTTCACTAGCCCAGATAGTTCACTATGTACCGAGAGAGCATTTTTGACAGGGAAATATTGATAACTCCTCATGTCTTTGAGCAACATCAAAGGGCAGCTCTGTTCAATATGCCTCTATAGCTGTTAGAAACTATTGATTTTTATAGAGGTCAAAGAGCCACGTGTGCTATTACAGAGCCCCACACGGCAGATCAGATCTTTGCTGGACCTGTCTGCAGCAGCAAAGGTTCTTAAATCTGCCTGGGAAATACTTCAGTTGCTCATGTTTCTCCAGGCAAAGCACCACTCTCAAGGAGCATTCTGAAGGGTGGTGCCTGCAGCAGTAATGACAATAATGTTGGTGCTTCAAGAGGTTTAGAGAGGAGGATTTTTTTTTTCCTTGGTCATTTTATTCCCATTCCATAACTTTTCACTACAACATATTATTTAAAATAGTGCTGGCAGATGTCACAGTCCAGTCAATGTGAGGGACATTTCGGGTGACCAGAGAACTTCACATGAAAACACTTGGGAATTGTTTGTGCCACTCCACTGGTGCTACTTGGCTCAGCAGCTCTGAGGTCCCAAAGAACCCTCATCTGTCCCATTTCTCTCTCATCTCAACTAAACAAATGTTCTTTCAACCTCTCCTTGTAATTCATGCTCCTTATCTTTCCCACACAGATCAGATCTGAGACATCATTTTCATCTGCTTGAATTTCCAGGTGGTCTCATCTGGTGTATTCTCTCTTGTATAATAAAATGCAACTTAGGGCTTCCACGTTAATGTGCTCTAAAATGAGAATTGACAATTTGGAAATTAACCATCATATTTGCTTTGTAATCCACCATGAGCCATCCTCGTTGTTCTCCACTTGATTTATTTGATGCCTACTTCACGTTTTGAATTTCAACATGTTGAATTTCCTTTGGATGATTTATTTTTGCTGAGTGCTTTACAGATGTGAATGTGATTATGTTTAATTAAATTCATCGGATGCCTTGAATAACCAAAATATGACAAATTTCTGTCTGAGGCTCTGTCAGTCAGTTCTATGAGACATTAACCATCTCCATTTAAAGCACATCAAACAGACACTTGAGGGTTGCAAGCCTAGACTTGCTAATCTTACCTTCATTGACTGATCAAATGAAAAGCCTACACTTTTATTAACAAAATCTTAAATATTTTCCTTGCGTTCTGTAAGCTTCCTTGGCATTTACACATTTTTCAGTTCTCATGTATTATTTTTTGTAGCAAATTACATTTACTGTTATCAAGCAGCAAACACAGAAATGTAGCCAAAACCTGAGCTATGCATTTCCATTTCATGTACAAACAATTAAATGTCAGCCTTTCAAGGCATATCACAGACTTTATTGCCTTTGAAAGGTTTTGTTTCTCATTTGTGAGGGAAATTATATGCACAGCTTCCATTTTCATGAAACCTTTCAGGCTAAAAGAAGACATCTTCAGTGAACGAGCGTTAATATTTCAATGCCACCTGTAAATTAAATTTTACAGTACCAACTACATGATTCCCTGGCTTGCTTTCATAAGCCTCTCTTCTGCTGTCTGGTCTTCAAACCCTTTTTATTTCAAACCTGTAAGATCTTTTTCTGTGAAATTTTGTTCATGTTTTAGAAACTTACAACTCTATAGAGTTCACATGGCTATCCAATTATTTTATTTCCCCTTCAGTAAACAAGTGAGGATGCCACGCTGAAGAGTGTGACCTTGATCTCTACACACATAAAGCATACTGGAAATCCTTTATTTACATGTGCAGTTAATCACTGCACTAAAATATTTTACTGAACGTGTTCCCACCCAGCTGGGATGCTGAAGAACACAAATTGCAGAAGAATTCTGAGCTTCTTGTGTGCCCAAGCAGAATCTGCACATGCAACCAACAGTTTAGAACCAGGGTCTGCTCACCCCCTATCCCCCAGAGATGATACAACAGAATTTTAATCATCTTCTGCCTGTTTCACCATCCTCCTCTGTAACCTGAGGGCTTGGGACTATGAACTTCTGCTTGCTGTTACTTCAGGATTTTTAATTTAGGGCCAATTTCCTCACACATTGACAGGACTTATTAACTTACATGAGCAAAGTTCTGTATTTCATTATGAAATGCCTGGAGTTGGAAATGAATATTAGAAACTTGTATGACTTACCTTCATTTTTCTTATGAAGAAGTTGCTTGGAGAAAAGAGGTTTGGGACAAGTATATTTAACTGCACATTGATAAATATAGCAAGGGAAGGGATGTGTACCAGTAGATTATTTTATAAAACAAGACATAGGCTATGCCTGGAAATATATAATATGGGGGATTACACCTGTCATGCTGGTAAAGTGGAAGCACTGGATCAAAGACAATCAGATTCTGATATACTACCTAAGGTCATCCACTGAACTAATTAAAAGGGTGTTTTCTTGATAAACAAAGTGCCTGATCTGGTTTTTATCTCAATGTGATCTGAAAAACTCTGGTTTACCCAGAGGAGCATTTATCTGTCTGGGGTCATGAGCACAGCCCCTTCACTCCTTCATGGAATATTTTTAGTGTGGAAACAGGAAGATATTATAGTAAAACCTTGTGATTTGCTGTTGCCAGTTCAGGGAGTATTTAAAAGCACGTTTAATTGAAATTTATTGCTGATTAGGAGAGGCTGAGTAAGGCACTCCTTCTCCTGACTTCTGTCCACAGCTTGAACTGTGATTGATTATGTCTCTCTTGAGGATGCAAAGCGCTGGACATAGTCCAGAAATTACTACTTGCTCACACGATTAAAATCAAATTCTCCCAATGTGAGGCCCAGGGAAGGTAGGGATGAGTGCCTGGAGCACCCAGCCCTGCAAGTGTCCAGCAAGGTCTCTCAGGGAGCTCAGGAGGGCATTCTCCTTAGCCTGCTGTGCAGTGATCCTTTTACACAGGTCAGAATTTAAAAGGCCAGGAATGTGGGAGACTTCAACCCTCCTTTCGTGTCTGACCAGCTCCCACCCTACCCCAAAACATCCTCGTGCATCCAGGGCCCTGCATTTTTCCTCTCCTCACCATCACCCTCCCTGAGAAGCTGCCCCTCAGCAGGAGAACACTAGAGTGATCCTTGTACAGGCTAAAGGGAGGAGGCTCAGGGTTTTTCTCCCCCTCCTCTGTGTCTTAAGGCTACTGGGACACAAACTGGGATGTGAGGAGGAGTGAAGAGGAGGTGGGGAGGTGCTACCTGAGTGCTGAGATGCCTTTGGAGGAGCACAAAAACACTCCTGACAGCTCTGGTTAGAGCACTCAGTGCCACTCAGGATGAGCTGCCAGTTATTCTGTGACTGAGAGGATTTTCATTAAGTTCAGAGACCCAACATGAGATGAAAATTAACCATTTGCACAAAGACAAATACCTTAACACCTTACAGCTTGAGAATTAAGGCTGAATGTCCTTAATTACTAGTCCTTTCATGCCATTTATATGTGTGGCTTGCAGTGGTGTCTTCTGGCCAGTAAGTGAAAGTGAAGGTAATTCTAGTAAATCACTTTAATTTTCTAATTCTGGAAATTCAGGCTGTTACACTGAATTGGAAAAGCTCAAGGTTGGCCAAATGTTCAATTATATTGACTATTAGTCCAGATTTTTCAATGATTTTCTCAAGATAGATCTGAGTTTGACTGAGGTCAGCCTCACTAATTTCTACTTAACAGTATTGGAATAGGAGATCCCTTAAATTTTTTTTCTCTTTTGTGCATAGCAGCATCTCAGTTTTTCCAAAATCTCATAATAAGGAATGCAAGCTGTAAATTTCCTTCAACAGCTAGATAACATTTTTTTTCTGGATGTACTCACTTTCTAACACTTTTTATTTCATAGGAGTCATTTGGTGTTTCCCACAGGAGCTATTTCCAAAGATAAGCTGGTGGATAGGCATCTACCATAAATCACCAGAAGATTTTTCAGTTATGAGACAGCACAGCTTTGATATTTGATATTTATGACTAATAAACCCTCCCCAATCAGACAAAACTGTTGTTTAAGTCTGTGGACCATGTTCTCACCTCAGCTGAATCTTGTTGACCAAATTCTTACAGTCTGAGCTATTCAGGAGAGTGTTTCCCTGGAGATCAGCCCCTGGGCTGGCAAGTCAATCAGAGCAGCAGGTGAAAACAACAAAAAAACAAGTCTGCAAAACCTTGTGGACTGAATTCCTAAATCCCTCCCATGCAAGCAGCACATTGAGTGAGCAGAGTCTGACCCTCAGACTGCATCAGGGCTGTGACATTTCACATAATTTGTTAGCTCAGTAAAGGCAAACCTCTGTCACAGGGGTGGAAACGGCGCATCACATTTTCCCAGGAGACTGGAATCCTGCTCTGGCTCAGAGTGCCCAACTTCCCCGAGCCAGGGGAGCACCTCAGCAGCCTTTCCCAGGATGCAGGCTCACACTTACCTTGTGATTACATAAGGTGCAAAGCAAAGGATGAAAGTGCCAATAAAGGTACTTATTTTCTTCGTTGCCCGCTGCCTCCGCCTCCTTTGTTCCTCGAGACAACGCTCCCGCACGCTGTGTGACATTCAACACAAACAAGAGCATCCATCAGAACACCAGGCAACAACTGGCAGTGGCTTCACCATGGAGTGATGGAGAACAATCTCTTTTAATTGCATAAACCACTAACAAATGCATTTAAATGGGACAAAACCAAATATTAATGCACTGTCTTGCTCATCTTACCCTCCACAAAGTTGCAAGTACGTGGTTGTGTATTTATGTGCACACACCCCATTATATCAACTGATCTATAGAAAAATTGGTGGAATTCGTCCTTGAATTCAGTTTGCAGCTCCTTTTTGAACTACTGTAAGCTGTATTTGCAGGCAAGATGATACTCAGAGATTTGGAAAATGTCCAGGGTGGGATAGCGCAGCATGCTTCCTCCCCAGAAACAGCAATTCCAACACCACAGTCTTGGAGAGGAGAAACTTCCCAGCAAGAAAACCAATGAAACAACAAAATCATCAAGGGAAAAAGAACACTCTGAACCTTCAGCCCAACATGGGAGTAATCACTGTATCCCATAGCTGTGGGCTGGCCATAAACATCCCATCAGATCTGCAGGGCTGCCGTGCTGAATGCTCCACAAAGCTGGAATTGTTCCACAAATCCACAGTCCAGTCCTGGGATATCCTCATTCCTCACCTCAAACCAGCCCTGTTTCTAACTAAACAGGTGCAAATTAGTCACACCTTGGGGTTTTTTTCCCTACCTGTGGTATTTTAGGACACGAGCGTTTGCTTTGAGTTTTCTCTTGGTGGTCTCAGCCACCAGAGAGCACTGAATCCCCTTGGTGTGCCAGCAAGGAGAACAAGGCTGAGACCTTGCTTTCAGTGCAAAAAAACCCTGAAATCTGCACATCTGCTTGTGAAAACAGTGATTAATGTGAAAGCCCATCCTCTTCCTCTGTCTGTTTGAGTGACTCCTGTGCTCCCTGTGATTTTTGAGGGAGTGGGTGAGCTGCTGTCTACTCCAGGCAGGTGGATTGGGCAGCACTGGCATCTCCCACAGTGCCAGGACTGCCTGGACCTCAATAAATCCCTTTGGAAAGGGCACAGCAAAGCCAGGCTGCCATCCTGAGCCCCTCTCTGTGCACATGGGAGAGCTGCCATGTGCTGACTCCTTGCACAGATCTCACAGTCACTTCTCAGGCAAACTGAATGGGCTGGCCCATGTCCTGTACTTATATATTTTTTTCTTTTTAAAACCCAACTGTTTGGCATTGGTCTTTCCATTTTTGTTGTGAATTTTTAATTGATGACTCACTCTCCACCGCCTCACAGCTCTGAGGCTCATGGCCATAGCCTTACATTATTTACTTCATCTGTAAATGTTTCATCAACATCCAAACACAGGTTGTGTCCTGAGGATCTCAGTGTGCTTCAGTGATCTCTGTGGCAATGAGTTCCTCTGGCTGTGTTAAAGAAAAAGTGGTTTATCCCATTCTAAATTTGGTTTTACATGGCCAGGCCCCAGAGCAGCTATCACGATGTGGTGAAATAAATACTGGAGGAAGAGTTTGTTCTTCTAAAGTTTGTTCTAAATTGTCTTTCTCTTAAAGAATATGACACATTTAAAGGTGTTACGTGTTCTATATGTGAGTTATTTGCAGCTAGAAATGACAGCTGAGAAGGGGAAAAAAAAATCCACCTTTTCAAAGGAACCTATGTGCTTTCAGTTCTGCAGGAGCTGGGGAACTTGGAGTCTTCTTATGTGCAGGAAAATGGTCTGAGAGTTTCATAAGCTTTGTTAAAGACCTGTGTTCTTAAATTCATAATATCCCAGGCCCATGGCAATACAGGAAAGTGAATCTTCAAAACAGGTTCAACTCAGGTGTTAGGAAGGAGAGGGTGCTGGATTTTTTGTCTCTGTTTCCCCAGTTACATCTTTTCCTTTCTGGCACATGCAAAGCTGTCTCTCACTCCTGGAGCTCACCCACGACTGTCCTGGTAGACTCAAACCCAGTTCTTTTGTTCAGACTTTCCAGATGTAGCCAATAAATACCACATCAGAGAAGAAGGCATTTTATCTCACTCCTTCCTGTAGACAATGTACACAGATGAATATTTTTCTTTCTGCACACACTTTCATGCACTAAGATAAGACACAGATGAGTTCTAGCAGTGACATCAGTAATAGAACAGGATTATTGACTAAGCTTCCATTTAAAGATTTTAATATCCCAGGAAATCAGAGCTATATCCCTTTGAAGGTTTGGTATTTTAAACAAAGTTTATGGGATATTGGACCTTAAGATGTGTAGAGTTGGATACACCAAAAAGATAGTATAGATAATTTAAATTAAGAAATACATGTGTTAAGGACTTAAGTGAAGTTTTGCCCAAATCTCCCACAGTGTTTTGGTCTTAAGAACAAAGAAAAAGCAGGATCCACTGAAAAAAAAAGCCTCAGCTCACTTGAAATGCCACATGCCCTCAACATTCACACAGATTTGTTGGGCATTTGGAGGTTTCCTTTGTGCTCGACTTGAATGATCTTCAGGAGATCACTCGTGCCTTTCTCAGTCACAGGTAATAAAGCCATCTGTCACAATGCCTGTCACTAGACCCCCCTAAGGGTGGCTTCTGAGTCATGGGAAGCAGAAAATTGTCTGTACACATTTCCCAGCGCTGAGACTGGACCCTGCAAAGAGCCAGAGGAGTCAGAGCAGCCCAAAACAGGATTGCAAAACTTTGTTCCCTCGTTTGGACTCTCCCAGCACCCACGGCTGTGCTGCCAGGTGCTACAGGGCACCCCGAAATTGCCTGTTACATAATGCAAGTGATGCCTTTGCTATGTCAGACATTTCTGAGCATCACTGACTCTCCCAGCAGGGCTGCAGCCCCTGTGCAGGAGGGAAGGTGACCTGAGACCTGCCCCTTCTCAGCAGCAGGAGCTGGTTCAAGCAGCCCCTCCAGGGGTCAAGTCAGCCACCAGTTGTGTAGGGTAAAAAAGAAACTAAAACTCTCCTTTCTTCAGAATAAGCTGATGGCAGAGGTAAAGGCAGTGGGGCGGGTTGCTCACAGAAAAGTGCCTGCACAGCTCTGTCACCCCTGAAGAAAGGAAGCGTCATTCCCACAGTCCCACTGAATCCATCCTGCTGAGAGAGGATCAAAAAATGCACAGACACCCTGAAATCAACCTCAGCCAGGAAAAATGCAGAGGAGGAGAAGCAACAGAGATTTTTTGCCCTTTTACTAAACTTTGCTGTGCAGTCCAGGCATACTTTTAGCATTAGGCAAAACTGGGGTTTTGCTGGGGTTTCAAGCAGAGCTGGTGGGTTCATGGCACTTTCCTGGGAGTAACCACCACATCTCCTCATGCTGCAGGAACTGAGGCAGTCGAGGCACAGTTCATCAACCAGACAGCACGTAGGGCAGGAGGGTGTTTTTTCCTCGGTGTGACTTGGTGAGTAAGGGAAGATTTATACCTGTATTTCTCAAGAACAGGAGCAAGACTTGCCCAAAGTTCTGCTCTGCATTCTTGGTCAAGAGACAGCTCCAACAGCTTAACAGCAGAGTTCTGAGCAAATGTTTCTGTTCCTCTAAAATGACTTGTCTTAGCCTCAGGCATCCCCAGACCATGACCTGTGTTTGAGGACAGCCACATGTGCTCTGTGCCCTGCAGCTCTGCTCCTGGCTGGCTGCAAATGGAGAGGCTGGTGGAGCAAAGGGGAGCAGGATGGTCAGATGGGATCTGTGCCGTGTGATTGCCCTCTCTGCCTGCTCTCCTCTCTTCCAGCCAGATTTCTTCCCTGCATCACACACCAAGCCTGCATCCCTTCCACGTCTATACATCGATTATTCATGCAAGATTTATGGCTTGTGCATAATCCCTGGCGTGACTTTTGCACACATTCCTCTCCCTGTTTGGCTCTTGCCCTCCAGCCCACAATGCTGCCAGTCCCTGGGGACTTTTCTCCTCTTGTCTCAGGGAACAAGGGATTTGCCTAAAGGCTCTCGTTTGAAATGAGCTTTATACATCCTTTGTTTGTCACATTAACATTGCTACAGAATTCCCTCTCACTCAGGGTTTAAGTACAGGCATTCGAGCACATGAATTTTGCAGATCTAATTCCCTTAAGGATCCTGCCTTCAGGAATGATAAAGTTAGAGAGCGCAGCAGTGAGGAAACTGCTGGGAAAAGGAGCAGCAGGCAGTGCTCAGCTTCCCTTCCAAACTCCAAGAGACATGTGCAGCCTCCTCCTCTCAGGGATCCAGCAACGAGTTTTGGGCTGACAGTGCCCAAAACGTGCAAAGCTATCGACCACTAAATGAACATTCAGAGACAAAGGACAGTGATCTGATCGCTGTCTCAAAGGGAAGTGCATGCTTAGCCTGCTCATTTTCCTCCCTCCCAAAACAAGTCCTTTAGCCTAACGAAAAATGAGTTCTGCAATCAGAGAATTAAACACAAGTGAAAGGAAACATGCAGAATAGAAACCAGCGGAGAGGATGTTTGTTTTCTCCCCCTCCCCATCCCCTGCTGTGAGACAGATCAGTTTCTATCTACCACAACACTGAGCCCCCTGCTCACTTCTTCTGCCCTGAGCAGTTGCTGAACTCAGGGGAAGCTCACCTGGGATGGATGTCCACAAGCAGCACCAGGGTCTGCATGGTGATCACGTCGATCCGCTTGCAGTGGAACCGTGCCACCTTCAGCACTTTGAGATACGTGAAACACAGGACCACGAGGGAGAGGAGGAAGCTGAGGGCGTGAAAGACCCCAGTGAAAATCACAAACTGTGTCCTATCCTCTGGTCTCTTGTTGTAGAGCGTGCAGGAGGCGTAGAGGTGATGGAAACCCACCCAGGAGAGAGAAGCTGCCACTATGGGGAAGGACGCCGAGTGCAACCACGTGTAGCTCAGGATGAGAGCAGCGTCTCGGAACCTCATTTTGGAGTGGTAACTCAGGGGGAAGACCACAGCAATCCACCTGTCAATGCTCAGAGCTGCCATGCTCAGCATGGAGTTGGTGGTGAGGAAAGTCTCCAGGAAGCCCACAACGTGGCAGACCTGATCTCCTCCCGGCTGACTTTTGTAAATGATCCCGGCCAAGGTCAGGGGCATGCTGGAGACGGCCATCAACAGGTTGCAGAAGGTGAGGTTGAGGATGAACAATCCCGGGACCTGCTTGCGGATGTCGGCGCTGTACAGGAAGCACATCAGCACCAGCACGTTGGCCAGCAGGGCCACGAGCATCAGCACCACCACCACGAAAGCCAGCAGCAGCTCCCAGATGCTCATGGTGCGTCCAGTCACAGCAGGGACATCTCCGAGACTGCGCCGCGCCGGCACCGGGGGACCATGGTGAGAGGTGCCCCCACCTCGCCCTCCTCCCCAGCCCGCTCGCTGCCCTGCATGCCCTCCGTGTTTCTGGAGGAGCTGCAGTTTTCTCCTCCAACCTCCCCCTCCTCGCTGCTCCTTTCCACGTCAACGCTTCCCGAGACGTGCACAAAAAGCACTGGGAATGCCCATCAAACTGCAAGGAGGGCTTAAAAAATATCAGCAGGGCTGAACCACTGCCTGCCGTCGGTCCATTCTGAGGAGGGCGCGTTGTTCTGAGAAGCTGCTCTCCTGAGATGCCTAATTGTCAGCCCCAAGCTTGCAAGCAATCCACCGAGTGAATCGTGCTCTCCTTCTCCCTTGCTTTTCTGCCTCTCTCTCTCCCTCTCTGCCTTTCTCTCCCCTCCCCTCTCCTCCAACCCTCGCTCCCTTCCAGGCTGAATGTAACCTGCTTTTTATGATCACAGATAAAAACCCCATTAATGGATTAAAGCATGCACACTGCTGGTGATTCGCAAACGTGATTATGTCATTCCTGCTCCACAACCCCTCCCCTTCTCCTTGCGACCGTGACTAGACTTTCCTCAAGAGAAATCCCATGCTTTCATTAAATTGAATTAGCCATTAATTTGCAAACAAGCCTTGTAACAGAATTCCTGCACTCCAGCGCGGTCCCTACATTTCAGTGCATCCCTTGCAGCGCCGCTGCTTGCTCTCAGCCAGGGCAGGGGCTTTCTTTTCTCTTCATTAGCTGTGCTTAAAGAGATGGGGGGGAAATGGATATATTCTGCTACTTCTCTGGAGCTGTCATTAGGCTACGGGAATGGTTTTACTGCTCGGGTTCAGCACTTGGCAGTTCGTTGTCTCCAAACACCACGCGGAGGAGGAAACTGATTGCGTCCCCTCCTGCTTTAAAAGCAGGGGAATCAAAGCCCAGATGCCAGAGCCACATGCCAAGGTCACAGAGCAGGTGAGGGGCAGAGGCAGCATCGTGCTGCAGGTACCTTCATCCACTCATCTCCCGGAGTTTCTCCTTCCACCTAATCAAAGCCTCCGTCCCCGTGAGGGTGAGCACCCCGTGAGATCAAAACTAAAAAGCAGCTTGGCAAAGGAAATAGGAATGATTCTGGCTTGCACATAAGTAGGTGTCAAAATTAAGTTTGTTTTGAAGGATGGAGAGGGAGCTGTTTTCTCATTGCTTTCCCTGTCTCTTTAAATCAGTTTTAACTGGGGAGGCTGCGAGTTTGTGAGCAATCAGGGCAGCTTTCTGATCAAGGCAGCCAAGCTTTAATCTCTGCACAATAAGAAGGCAAAAGATACCCTGCAGCACAGTTTTGGGGCTCAGTAAGTGCCTCTGCACGTGTAGGAGAGCTCGATGCTCAGGCAGTTTTCCCTCGGAGCCCTCTGGAGCTGTGCATCTCCACGAGCAGCAGCTGTTCCCTGCAGCTCAGGAGCAGAGCTGGCACCCTGCACGCTGCCAGAGCTTGGCACGTTGGAGAAAAGCCCTCTTTCACTTCAGCTTTTGGTTTGTTTTGTTTTCAAAAGCCAGGCTTTAAAGGGCTGATGGAGCTGTCAAAGGAGCAGCTCAGGGTGCAGAGCCCAGGTCTGTCCCTCAGCTTGGGGAGCTCCCTGCATCCAGAACACAACTCCTCGTGCTGAGGGGATGAGGAGACAACTACAGTGCCTGTCTCTTTTCCAAAGTCAGTGAAGTGGTGGAGTGGCCATCCCTGGAAGTGTTCCAAAAACGTGGGGATGTGGCCTTTGAGGACGTGGCTTAGTGGTGAACGTGGTGGTGGTGTTGGGTTGATGGCTGCGCTTGATGATCTCAGAGGGATTTTCCAACCTTAGATGCTATGAGAAAAGCCTAAAAGTGACCCATTCTTTAAATACGAGGGGTTATTACCCTCTTATAGGAGATGGACTAAGGAAATGAGGGAGAAGATGAAGGTTTTGCTGCTGCTTCACAGCCCCAGAACCTCAGCAATTTTCCTCCTTGGGTAGGAAGCAACAGCCCCGCTGGGAGGGGTCTCCTGTTACCAACAGCCTGAGCAGGGTGTCCAAGGGACAGTCTAAGCCTAAAGCCTTAAAGCTCAGCAGGCAAAGGCAGCTGCAGGACCACAGGAAGGTGCTGTGTGAGCTGGGAGCCACTGTGAAGAAAAAGGTGGGAAAACTTGTTAGGAAGAACAGGAGGGGAAAGAATGGGAAATCCTGGTGGTACATGTATGAGAGGCAGGAGCTCTGTGACAGTGGTAAAGGGGAAACTCACCCCCACTTGGCATCAAGGTGATTCCTGAGTGATTCCTGACTCTTGTTCCCACACTCAGCCTCCTCCTGGGCTCAAATGAGCCCTGCAATTCCCCATCTGCTCAAGGACTGGGGAATTCAGGCTTTTCCCCTGCCTTCACTGCATGAGGCCATGGGTTTATCAGGGTGGTTTCCTGACACAGCATGCTGTTATCCCTTCAGTGAGCTGTGGTGTCTCCAGGATTGAAAAGCTCTTCTCCTGAGTAATTCCCTGCTGTGATGGGGGTCTGGCATCCGTGTCAAGCCTGGGTGAGCAGTGGGGGAGGAAATTCGTGCCTGGAGAAAAAGGATTAGGGATGACAGTTGGTAAAAGGGGATTCTCCCTAAGTGATAGATGTGAAATAATGGGAGGCAGAATGAGAGAGTTCAGTGAAGCTGTGGTGGAATATGGAAGGTCAGATTTGGGGGGGGAAATCTACAATCCAGGGGAAAGCCTTTGTAGATATCAGGAGGAAGCTGAAGTTTTCTCTCAGTGAACAATTTGACTCTCGCTGTGTATTTTGTACTCTGAAGGCCCCAGTGATTTACATAACTAATTCCTCTGTTGCTAATCCCTGCAGCAGAGGGGGTTTGCTGAACACTTCTGGGTTTATTTATCGTGTGTACCCAAGGGAGCATGATGGACCCATGAAATGGCTTCATTTTGCACAAACCAGGAGGAAAAAATCTGCTGGGCATGTGTCAAGGGCTAACCCCAGCTGGCGACTGAGCACTGCTCAGTCACTGCCCCTTCCCCAGGGGATGGAACCCTGGGATGGAGCCCTGGGATGGAGCCCTGGGATGGAGCCCTGGGATGGAACCCTGGGATGGAACCCTGGGATGGAACCCTGGGGTATAACCCTGGGATAGAACCCTGGGATGGAACCCTGGGATGGAACCCTGGGATGGAACCCTGGGGTATAACCCTGGGATAGAACCCTGGGATGGAACCCTGGGATGGAACCCTGGGATGGAACCCTGGGATGGAACCCTGGGATAGAACCCTGGGATAGAACCCTGGGATAGCATCACAGAGTCATTTGGGTCAGAACAGGCTCCAAGACCATGGAGTCCAAGGAAGACAAGGAAGCTCCTCAGGCACTCGTGTGGGTTAACTTTGGCCTCTCTTCGGCCAGTGCTACACAAACCCTTGGCAGAGCTGCTTGATGGAGACAGAAGCCACAGGTCTGTCGCTCTTTGGGGTGTCAGAGGTGACCTTTACACCTCCCCTGTTACCTTCACTGACCAAAAAACAATTTACTTCATCCCCTACTCTCCCTAGCCCCAGATAACAAGCATCACTCAGTGCATTCTTGCCTGACTCCCTCCTCTACACTGGGACTTGGAGTTCCTGGCCAGCCAGAGGGTTTCTCTTCACTCTGGGGATGTGGGGAGAGAAAACTCCACTGCTTCACCTCTCAGCCCTAGAGCTGAGAGTGCCAGGACAGCTCCACAGCTGCTCCCCAGAGCCCTCCTGGAGAATTATTCATGCTTGGGCTGTCGCTGCTCCTTTGCTTCATGGAATTAAAGGAACATCAGGTCCACAGGCACGTGGCTGGTGCTCCTGGCACTTCTGCCTGCTGGATGGGATTTTAAGGACTCTTAGGGCAGCTGAGGAAATCAAATCAAGCCAGGAAGAGCAGAAAGCCGTGGGAAGCTTTGAGTCAGGGAGGTTTGTGGGTGGATGTGTGTGTAGGTGGATGGCAGAGCTCTCTCCTTGGAGCCAGGTGAGCTCTTCCTTCCTGGCCACCAATTAGGGGATGAGCCAGCTCAGTGACTTGGTCCCTCTGTGTTATTCTGGCAAATGCAGGATGTCAAATGACGTATTCCAGCACGGGCTCTGGTTCACAATTCACATTTTCGAATCACTCCCTATCAGCACCATCAGTGATGCAGATATTGAGTCACACTTCATCTTCATATGAAGCTCTGTTAGAACAGCATCCTTTTAAAGGAGACACTGCGTGGATGTACCTGCTCTATTTGGTTTACCTCAAAGGCAGAAAGGGGTGCTCAAAATAGAGCTTGGGCTTTAGATTTTAATTGCACTGCCATTTCTCACCCCAGGAAATATTTATTAACAAAAAATAATTAGCATTTTAATGTTTTTAAAGATATAACAGACTTCTAGTTTGGTTTTCTGATTTTTTGTTGTTGTTGTTGTTGTTCTCAACCTATTTTTACTCCTCACTTCTTGCTTAATGCTAATGAATAAAAGAGTAACTAATGGGAAAATTAACATGTTGAAAAACTCCAATTAAACAAACAAAATTCCGTCTTGTTTAAATGAAATCAAATTTGTATATCCATAATATTGTAGCCTGTAGAATTATTCAGCACACACCAACACCCTTCCTGTTTCAAACTTTTCTAGAAAGAATGATTTCCATCCTCCAGGCACTGTTGAAATATTATTATAGAATCTTAGAGTGGTTTGGCTTGGAAGGAAGCTTAAGGCTCATCCAGTCCCAGCCCCGGCCATGGGTAGGGACACCTTCCACTGTCAGTCCCAGGCTGCTCCAAGCCCTGTCCAGCCTGGCCTTGGACGCTTCCAGGGATCCAGGGGCAGCCACGGCTTCTCTGGGCACCCTGTGCCAGTTTCCCATCTCCCTTTCTCTCTGGGATGCTTTTTGCAGCAGCTGAAAGAGAATTGTCTTTGCACTCAGAGCTGCCTCGTGAATTGATGTAGCAGCCTGAGCTTTGCTTCGCCTTGGCAAGTTCGTTCTTGTTCAGGGGACCTGGAAAGGGTTTGAAGAGATTTAGAGATCTGTATCCAAGTGGGAGGGTGATGGAATTGGAAAGTTTTTATTCGGGGAAAGGAATTAAGCTCGGGGTGACCTCTCATAATGTCACCTATGATGTGCTGTCACTGTGGGATTTAAACTGTCCTGGGTAAAGCACTGGATATTTGAAATGCAGAGGAAGAAGGAAGACAGTTGCTGTTTTAAAGACACCAAATATTTTTGGCTGTCTGAAGACAGGTAAAGCTAATTAATTGCCAATTTTTTAGGAGGAAAGGCAGGACTGAATTTGCTAGATGTTACATTTTATATTGGCCCTATATGTGATATAAGTGATATAAGTGACACCTGTCACATCCACACTGCTCTAGATAGAACTTGTTCCCTTTCCCCTGTACTCCTTCAAAATGTCAGAGCAGAAATCACTTTTGTCACACTTGCTCTTTTTAGATGCGTGGTATTTCAATTTCCTCTTGTTTTAAACTGGGCTGGCTCCTTCTCACTCAGCAAAGATGAAAATAGAGGCTTGAACAGAAGGCTTTCAAAATGATACGTCGATGTCAGTGCCTGCTTCTATATAAAAAGTCACACATGAGCATGCACCCTTGTAAACTTCCATTTAGCAATTAGCTAAGTATTTTATTTTTCATTATTTCCTAGTCTATAGTAATTTTATTTGGATATTCTTATCTATCCACTTCTTTGCATGGCATGTCCATTATTAATCCTGTTACCTTGTGATTGCAATATTTGGTCTTTGCATCTGGGTTGGTTTGGGTTTGTTTTTTTTTAAAAAAACTGAACAGAATAGCATTTCTGCTCTTCCTAATAAGTTCTGCAGGGGAGGAGGTTATGATACATATGGGGATGATCTAACCAAATATGTCTGTTTTATTAACGAAGGATATTTGGATCTTTACCGCAGGCTGGGCAGAAGTGTTTGGGTTCAAAAATACATTTAATTTCCATCAGCACACACATTTTTTGCAGAGCTTGGTTTTGCTTTGCCTCCCTTACTCTGCTGGGATTTTGGACTTCAGGGCTCAGCTCCTTGTGTGTCACCTGCAAATTCTGCACGACTAATTTAAATATACTGGAGAGCTTCTTAATGTTATTCTGGCTCAGGAAGGGAGACATGCAATTCATTCTCTCAGAGACTAAAAGGCTCATTGCAAAGCAGTCTATTAAAGGCTTAAGTTATGTCCCTGTAACAGCTCTTTTGGGGCTGTGACTCCCTTGGATCTGTGATATATTTACAAGGTTTCATAAGGCTTTTTTCACTGGCAGCGTTTCTACAAGTCCAGTAGGTTTAAAGACATTGAAATTCTAATTTTAATTATTGATTTAACTGGCTTACTGTGGTAGTGAAGGAATTATGCAATCCCTTCAATAAACTCAGCAGCCTTTTGCAAATACATAAGTTATTTCCAGGCCACAGAATGGGAAGCACTATTAATGAGGTGTGGCCTGCCCTTGCCATCAGTTTGGCTTTTTCATTTTAAAATGTTATTAGTGTAAAAGGGTTTTGGTTAGAACCTGTAAATCTCAGTCAATATTTTACGAGCAAAATAGAATCACAGAATGGTTTGGGCTGGAAGGAACCTTAAAGATGATCTCATTCCCTGCCATGGGCAGGGACACCTCCCACTGTCCCAGGCTGCTCCAAGCCCCAGTGTCCAACCTGGCCTTGGACACTTCCAGGGATCCAGGGGCAGCCACAGCTTCTGTGAGTACTTGGAGGGCAAAAGGAGGTGAAAACTCACCACACTTGGTTTCTGTGTTAATGCCAAGCAATCGTGTGTCCTTCAGCCATAACCAGCAGGTTCTGAGAGGGACACTGGAAATCACCAGCCGTGCAGCTGTACTGGCTTTTCCTTGTGACCCAGGAAGATGGATCAGTGGCTGCTCTTTGAAAACATCTTGTCTCCTTGACAAGATTATTGAGATCGCAATAAACTGGAAGAGCAAATCCTGAGATCTTTTATTGACACCAAACAGGACTTTAGCTCTGAGATATCCCATTTGTAGCTCCACCAGCTGCTTTCTGCACCAACCGTGACATTCATTTTATGGCAGGTCACGTGTGATGGCTCTCCCCAGGCCTGGAGCAGAGCACGTTCCATAAAAAAATACAAATGCAAAATTGATGAGTTGTGTCAAATTCCACAAGGGTTGATATTATTTTATTTATTTTTTTTTTTTTCATTTTGTAGCTCAGCCCAAAGAGTTCTGAGGTCTGGTTTGAGGAGTTTTGTCCTTTGCCAAGATGCAGCTGCTGCAGTGTTTGTGTTCAAGAGCTCAACAACGTCTCTCATCTCTCTACTAGTGTAGAACACAGGGATAAAACTCCTCTAAAAGAGTCACAGCCTTTCAGTCAACTCTAAATCTGCCTTGTCATCTTTAATTATTTTTTTTTCCAATGCAGTAAATGTTTAAAATAACCCAATCAATGAAATAGGAAATACTGACCAGTTTCTACAGTTCCTCTCAGTCATTGGTCCCTGTAGGTTACCTGGAATGAAGGAAAACTCAGACAGAGACAGAACCAGCCTGGTGTCCAAGCTCAGCAAGCTCCTGATGGAAAAATCTGGAAAACTACCCAGTTCCCAGCAGTACTGTGCATTTATGAGCTGTAAATGAGCAGGGATACCTCCAGTTTATTTTTACCAAGGACTCCTGACCTGTCTCTAGTGAGCTCTTCCCATGGAGAAAGTTGATTGAATCCACACTCATGTAGGCTGTTTCCATGTCTACTGGTTAATCCATTTGTCTTTTTAAAATACTCTCCTGATAAAGGTTCAGAGAAATCATGAGAAGAGAAAAAAGCAAACACATATAAGATTTGTGGAAGGAGCAAGTGAGGACAGAGGCTTTGATGTGAGCTGTTATATCCTTTATATAATAATATTCTAGATTTTTTTTTTATTTTTACTTTTCTTATATTAAATTTCACCTGAGAGCTGAGATTCTAGCAAAACCTAATTATAAGGCAGAAAAGAAGAAAGTGGTGAAATTCTGTCTGTCCTTAATCACTCTTTGATTTTTATCAAGCCAAGGCATAACAAACATCACCTGTAATTATCTCCCACGCAGAAAGATGACTTCCTTTTTTGTCAGGAATACCTTTCAGCCAGACCCAGGAGCCCTGGGGTTTTTATTACTTGGTGCTCCAGGAACACCTGCATTTTCTTGGCAGGCTCTGGAGATGAAAATGCTTTAACAGTGTTCATGTTAAGAATTTCCTCTGCAGTCCTGAGTGCCTCGTTGATCTGGTGGCTGTAAAGAGGGAAAAATTAAAGGAGTTGCTGACTGATTTCTTTTCCCAGTGTTGAGGATCTCCTGCTCTTCATCACAAATTTTAGCTTTATTAAATTAACTCCAAGTCCCCATTTTTGTTATTTGTGTGAAAGCCAACCCCCCCCAAAGATTTGGACAGAAAGCTGCAAATGGGGATTTGCTTTCCTTACAAAATGCTGATCATTTTCTCTCATGTGAAAGAAAAAATGTTAATTATCACTAGCAAAATGGGTTTTTTTTAAATTTCCATTTGAAATCAGTGTAATTCTATTAGCTTAAAGGAGATATTCCTCCTCATCCTGTGGGCGTGGGAGGTGAGGAGGCAGTGCAGGAGGAGCATCCCTACATCTGGAGACACAGGAGATGTCCCTCATCCCCACAGCCAGGTGATGCTGGAGCTTCTTTTTACTTCCAGGTACACAGTTTGAAATGGAAACAATGGCTTCTAAAATGGCTTTAAGTGCAGAGAAATTAAAGTTGTCTTATTGCAAATCTCTGCAATATTTCCTCATTTTCAAACAGAGCTGTTGCCTTGGATTTCCAGCAATCATCACCCCTCCCCTCTGGACATTGGCTTCTCCCCCTTTCTGACTCCAGCAGTGTAAGGTCACACTGGATTTTGAATTTATTTTCTTCTAATCTTTCTTGCAAACCTTCTGACACCTCTTCCCTGATAATGAAGGGAAGCAACCAAAACTCAAACCTGTGCTGCTTTACTTCATTTTTTCCCTCATCAGAGCTCTTTAACATCTGACAGCCTGCCCTTGGTGCTGACTGATGGCAAGGGAAGAGCATTCCAATGGGTGATACTGCAGAGCACACACACAGAATAAAAAAAATTCAACCCAGTTAGCAGAAACTGCCTGTCTGCCCCTCAGGAAATCCTCCAACACACCCTGGCAGGGCAATGAACCCTTCCAGGTCATGGGATCACAGAATGGTTTGGGTTGGAAGGGCCCTTTAAAGGTCATCTCCTTCCCCACGTGTTACATGGAGGTGGCAACAGGATGGAAAGGGCAGAAAATCCAAACCTTTTGATTTCAAAAACTGGATTCTGAGCTGATTTCTGCCCATGATTTTTTTGGGTTGTTTGGAATGATTTCCAGAAAGAAATCTTGTAGAAATTTGCCCATTTTTGGAACAAGTCAAAACTGCCTTAAAAAGATTTGTTGGGTTGTTGCAACTAGAGGAGATAAAAAAGCAATATTAAAACAAGTACTGGGGCTTTATCAACAAACAACTTGCTTGGTCTAATAACGTGTAATTCCAGAGACAGCCAATCTCCCTTTGCAGCAGGGACACCCAAACTCTGTATTCCCAGGCTTCCCAAAGCAAGATAAAAGCTCCTAATTATCCACAGAGCCAGGAATCAGTTAAAATTGATATTTTTATTTCAAAGTATGCTTTGGGATTTATTTTTTTCTTTATAAGCCTCGCAGGATGAGGCCTGCACTGCCAAACCCCAGCTTTAAGATGATTTTTTCTGACAAGACATGCATCACTGAGAGTCTTTGCCTGTAATGGAAGTGATGGCACAGGTTTGTGGCACTGTGAACACAAACCTGCACTGACAGAGGCTCAGAGGAACACTCTGTGTTCCCCATGTGTGTTCCTCAAAAGCCATTTTACCTTGGTGATGCCCCACGAGGGCTTAGCCCGCAACAAATTTGAGCCAAACTGTGATTTTCCAGCATTTAATAGAAAAGTCTGAGCTGTGCTGGCACAAAATCCCTGGTGTGGATGGTGATCCTGGATGTGGCAGTGAGAATTTACTGCCTTTCTTTGCTCACATCCTATGAGTGCAACTGGTGAAATCCTTTCTCCATCCCAGAAAGGACTGGAGGCTCTTTGCAGCCTTAATTTGCTCCCAGTTGTGCACAGAGATCCCAGAATGAGGAAGGAGGTAAAAAAACCCCTCTCTTCTCCATCCCTGAGCTGACAACAGGAAAACTGGATTTGCAGTCTTGTTCCTTCTTCTTACACCTCTCTCTTTGCTGAGCTTGAGAATAACAACCCTGGCTGCTGTAATTGTTCTTGGAAAATTACTGCAGATAGACAGAAATAGAGACAGAAACACAGATAAATCCATGAATATTCCAGGATATTACCTTTGTTCACCAAAGGACAGGATTAGTTGCTGTGCAACTTTATTAAGCACTGTGGTGAATGACTTTCACCAGAGAAAGCTGTATTTTAATGGGGGTGAAAAACAGCATAGGACCTACAATAAAAATTCCAAGAGGCAACACATTATCCAAACAGAACTTTCTATATTTTTAGGGATTCTGGTAGCAAAGTGTTTCATCCTGTTTCCTTATTTTTTTTAATTGCCCCATTGTAGGATGCTACACTTGTCATTTAGAGAGCCAAGGAGGGATTTTCTGATAATTTGGTTTAGAGAATAGCATGGAATATATATTTTCACTGCCCAGCTCCTGGGTCAGTAGTATCATATTAGCCCCAAGACAAATTAAGAGGAGGATTTTCCCTGTATGGGTGTTAAAGGAGCATGGATATTGTGAAGGACTGAACATCTGTAGGTATAGGTGGGTGTGGACTTGGAAAAGTGGGAACTGGGAATAGTGACACTCCTTACAAAAACCATGTCCTCCTCAGACTTCCAGCCATCCCAGCTGGGGATATAAATATATAACTTATATATTATATAACTTATAAAGATATAACTCATATAAAATATAAAGATATAAAATATAACTCTATCCTTGGATGACTTGGGCTCTCTCCTGATTGCAACCACCCTGTTTATCTGCTGCTGCCTCTACCAGAGGAAACTGCTTTAAAATTCTCCTTTGGTGATTTACTGAATTTATATGGAAAGGGCTTCCTTGGAATTTTATTTTATTTTTTTTTAATAACAATATCCTTGTTCTGTTTTCTCTAAAGCTGCTCCTCCTGAGTTGGCTGCCTCTGTTAGCCCTGAGCATTTCGTTCCCAGATGAGTGTGGCAGCATTTGCTTCTTTCCTCAATGCAGCAGCATAAAAGGCACAAGCAAAATGTGGTCTTTTCTAATAGGATCTGAAAAGCTGCACTTTCTGGGTTAAGGTTGCTTTTTGTCTAAAGAAAAAAAATCTCATAGGTAAGAAAGACATGACAAAGAAAAAGGCTTTCTGAGCTGAAACACTGAAGAAAGTGTTCAGGAACAGTTAATCCCCCAAAAGATATCTCTTGAGCAATTCTGGCAAGAATTGATAGAAAAGGCTATTACTGATGTGTCTTGCTGCTATTTGCAGCATGGGCAGGAGTTTTCAAGACACAGGTCTACTGCATTTCAATATTTTAGGTCATTCTTTATGCTGGAATCCGGATTATTTCTCATTCATGTCACTTCTGTTCCATGCTCATTATTTGGTTTAGACATTCATCCCTATAGCACACAATATTTAAGGCCTGACCCTGAGCTGGCTGGTGTAAAGACTTATGTAAAGGTCAGTGGGAAGAATTTGAGGCCTTTAATTAACCCTTGTTAAGCTTTTCAGCAAACAGGGGAAGACTTCCCAAACAGGCAAAAATAATTGGCTTTAGTTGCCTTCCTGCATTAATTGGGAAAGAGTGAGCACTTCCCAAAGTGGCAGACCACAAATCAAGCTATGAAACTCAAATATTTAATGTATTTATACCAAATAAAATGAAAAAAGTAAACCAAACAGTCAGTTTGCAGTCAGGACATTGAGGTTTGTGTGATCTCAGTCACCCTGAAGCAGATAAACATGGAGCAAGCCAGTGTTTTCTCAGTGTTTTGATGGGATTGCAAGATGAGTGACAATTCAGCCCTGTAAGTGCCTGATTTAAAGGCTTCACCCTCTCCCAACAGATCTTTGCCAGCAAAGTGTCTGCCAGCCTAAAGGGCTTTCTCCAATCAATTTTTACATTAATTGTTGATAATTGAAAATCTTCAGCACGTGTCTGTGGCCATCTCTCCATCTTTTCATTCTTCAGGGGAGGATGATGAGTTCTTGTCTCAGACTGGGTCCTTGTGTGTGTCATCTCTGCTCCAAGGAGTGTCCTGTGACCATGGACAGCCCTGTGCAAGGTGTGATAAAACACCCTGATCACCATGGAATGTAATGTGGAAAATGAAATTCAGGAGGATGCTCTCTGTCTTAGCTGAGTATTCAGGCATAGGAAAGTAAGACCAATCTAAATTTGAAGGCCAGTCTGAGACCCCTTTTAATAATTTGACCTCTTATTCCTAAGAAATGTCCCAAGAAAAGCACATTAATCCTTTCTGTGGACTATGACACGTTTCAGAATGGGGGCAGTTGTGTTCTCCTGCTTTCATTTAATCTATTGCCCCGACAGGCAGAATTATATGCAGTCAGATTTCTTGGCACTCTAATTCTTAAAAAATTAGTTTCTGCTCATAAACATGAACAAACATTCTAAACAGCCATCATTTCTTTAACAGATAGATTTTTACATTTCTGTGGCCCTTGTTCTAATAATGACTTTAAGTAAAATAAAGAGACTGTAGTAGGTAAGATATGTTACAGTCTTTACAGCTAATTAAGCTAGTTAATTATACATATTCAGCTTCTTATCAGAAAATTATCAGCCTGGAAATAAATACTCTGTAGCCAAGGTAATCACTCAATATTTAATAAACTGTGTAGGCATCTCCTGCCATTAGAATTCAATGGCAGTGGAATTTCAAAGAGCATTTTGGATAAGGGCTGATACACACCCGAGTGGTTTGTGCAATACAGACATACAAGGAAAATTTTCCAGCTCTGAGGAATAAAACAGGATTAGGAATCCATGACAAATGATCCAAAATAGGGTAGAAGTCCCAAACATCATCTCCAGTGTAATGCAAGCTCAGCCAGCAGACTGGTTTAGAAAACACTCTCTCTTCTCTTATCAACAGCCCAAAGACATTCACCTCCCTCCTGCTACTCTGCCCTTTCCTTGAGGCTGCCATGACATCAGAAAACTGATTTTCAGTGTGATTTATCTCCTGGACTTGAAGAATCACAGTGATACCAGCTTGGTGTCCGTGAATCATCGTGAATCCAGGGAAACAACCTTCAGATGTCGTGGGCATCCCGTGTCAGACCAGGCTGCAATCCAGAGTTTCGATTTCATTTAACAAGTCCAAATTACATGCTTTGACTTGGGCCCATCCAAACCTTTTGCTTCCATTAAAAGAAGTTAAAACCAAATGTTTTGCTGTATCCATGCTGCCTTCAACTTTCCATTCTGCAAATCACTCAGCTTGCTGACTTCTCAGCTGGACCTGGGCAGAAAAACATCAGGTTTTTCACCGAGTGGAGAAAGAGCTGGGGGAAAAAAAATTGCTTATGCTAACCCTAATTGGCAGCAGGGAATAATATCAGATTTCTGAAAAAAAATGTTTATGTATGACAGCCCTTGCTGCTTAACTGGCAGAGAGGCTGAAAAATGCAGCAGCATGAGCTGTGTCAGACTTTTCAGCTTGACAAACTGGGGACAAACATTTTAGTGGGTCCTGCCGCAGTGGGACAAAGGGTGATGGTTTGGAACTGAGATCAGTTTAGATCAGATTTAAGGAAGATGTTTTTAACAATGAAGGTGGAGAGGCCCTGGCACAGGGTGCCCAGAGCAGCTGTGGCTGCCCCTGGGTCCCTGGAAATGCCCAAGGCCAGGTTGGATGGGTTTGGAGCTCCCTGGGACTGTGGAAGGTGTCCCTGCCCGTGGCAAGGGGTGGCACTGGATGAATTTTAAGCTTCCTTCCCACCCACACCCTTCTATAATTCTTTGCTTTTCTGTGTCCCAAACTCCTGGCTTTCCTGAGTAAAGTGGCGCTGGCTGACACAGATGTCAGATCAGCATCAGGGAGGGGACTGAGGAGTCAAATCTTTCCCAGTGCTTCTAAAATTCTGCTGAATAACCAGAACCAGGAGCTTTCCACGGGCCAGCTGCAGCTCCCCCAGCACAGCTGATGAGCACACACGTCCTTATGTAAAAGCTTCTGCTATTTAAGGAGTGCTCAACTGTACACAGAAGAAATCCTCTGTGCCACTGCATTTTCCTGCCTCTCCAGCCCATGAGAGGATTCCAAGTGGCAGCACCTCTGTGGTCTGTCAAACCTCACTGTGGTCTTATTCCATATGGAAGCAGTCGATTGTGTTGAATGCAATTAAATTCATGTTTAAATTAGAATTGGGAGTAATTGACGGTGAAAATCTGGGAAATATTTCAGACAGAAAAGAAGTGGTGAGTTTTGCTTTCCCATAAACTTCCTAAGGGCTTAAATATCACTGTGCTCTAGGAGACTTTGGGTAAAATGTTATGTTTGATTCTCAAAAACCAACATGAACATGGTATTTGGAAATGGGAATGTTTTTGTTTTCACTATGAAATCCTGAGCAAACATTATCCTCTCCTCCTTGGATTTGTGTGACAAGTTTCACTGGCTCAAATCAAATGTGTTTCTTTCCAGAGAACCCGTTCAGGAAAATTCTTTTGAAATGAGTTGACTTTGGTTTTTATCCTACACTTTTTCATTTTTCATTAACTTGACTTTTAACAGCTGGTGTTTAATGAATAATTACACAGTAATGAAAAATACATCTTGCATTTAAAGAAAGCTTTATGCAGATTTGCTAATCAGTTTAGACGCTGTATCTTATTTGTTTATGGTACATCTCCCAGTTGGAGTGTAATTATCAAACTTTGCATCTATATTTAACTGTCTAAATTGAAGGAAATAAAACAGAGTTGAAGCAACTAATTATCAGTGTTACCAACCAATTAGTATTCTGAAAGATTATTCTGTTAAAGCTTTTCCATCCAGTGTAACTCATCTTAAAGACCCCTGGGGTTTGGTGTTTTGTCCATACTCTCCAGGTATTTTTCAGCTCTAAAAGCAAATTGTGGAAGAATATGACTAATAAGTCCCTTCAGCTATGAACATGAAAATTTTAGGTAAATAAGTGAAATTACAGATTAATTCCCAGCCTCTTACTTCTTCTAACACCTGAGATGGGTTGGAAGGACTGAACATTGTTATTTCTTCTTTTTTTTTAAGAAACAGATATTATAGTTGATCCAAAGAACTGTTAGAAAAAAATACTACAAGCATGTTTCGGGTTTTGATTTACAGCAAAAGTAAGAAAGAAAAAGAACTTGCATTGTTGCTGTTCTAAAATGTGCTGCTGATAGTCTACATGACATCGAAAAGCACTTTTAAAAGGTCATTTAGCACATTAAATAAATGTAACTGGAGGAATGTCTGCACCAAGAAATCCAGACAAATTCAGCATCATGTTCTAAAGAGCAAAAAGCTCTCGCTCCCTGGTTATAAAATGAATTTAAATAAAAATAATTGAAAGATTGGGTTTTCTTCCTGTGGTCTGCTGTACTTGAAAACTGCCTTGTTTTCTGTATTATGGAGGGTTTACAGCCCCTTAAAGTGTTCTAAGGAAGAAAGATTAAACATAAAGAAGGAGAAGTTCCTGCTGTAACATCAAATGGGACACAGCAGCTGGGTACGGATATGGAAATCAGTGAATATCTGAAGTGACAATAACAATTGACTTAATGTAATATTACTCCGAATACAAATATGCAGATTAAATGAGCCACAAGGGTGACATTTCTCCAAGTCTCCAGGAATGCAGCACTTCCCAGTAAAACCAGAATTTTCTCAGAATACGAGTTCAGAGGAACCCAAAATTCCAGGATTCCCTGGAAGAGATGAAGAGAAGTGCTCAGGCTGTGCACCAAGCCCCAGGCATGGACATCACTGATCCATCACAGACTCAGGGGGTATTGCTGCCAGCCTGAGTGATGCCCAGGAAGGGATGGGTCCAAAGGAAAGCATCAAACTGCCCAAACCCCAGGAATCTGCTGTTGGGCTCTTCCTCCCTCCTTCTCCAGGGCATGTGCTGGGTTTTCCAGGTGGTAAAATTTGGGCAGCAAGGAGCAGGCATTGCAAAAGCTCCCTGGAGGGGCTGGGCTGGCTGCCCATGGGGGAGCATTGCTGCTGCACACCAGCTCCTTGTCTTCTGTGCCATGGCAGGGAGCACAGTGGGATTCTTGGGGTGTCCTGTGCAGGGCCAGCAGCTGGACCTGATCCTTGTGGGTCCCTTCCAGCCCTGGATATCCCATAACTCTCTGATCCCCTGGATCAGAGGAGCAAAAGCCAATATTGACCTCTTCCCACAGTGTAAAACATGGAAAACTCTGCCCATGTCACTTTTAAAGCATGTGTGTGAAATAGTCTGGAGGTCAGCAACTTTGCCTGCAGGGTATCTCCAAGAAGTGGGAAGGAGTCAGGGAAACACTGTGCTCCACTCAGCTCCTGTAGCACAGGACAGATATTTTGTGCCATCAAATAAAATCACTCCATACAAGCTAAATAAGTCCTGTGTATGCAGTATGAATATAGGATATAGTGGGTAGAAATCTTTTTTTTTATTTATGAATTGCTACTTTTGGCTGAAGACAGGGGCAGTGCAGTAGGGGTAGCTGTTGTGGGACAACTGGGGACAGAGCAACCCAGAGAGATCAGGATTGATCCAGATGGATTTGGATGTGGAAATAGGAGGGGAGATGTGGTAACTGCAAGCGGTGAACCTCTTGGCTGCCTGTTTCCCTGGTTGCTCTCTCGGTGAAAAGTCACTTTAGGGAGGAAATCTAACAGTTTGTGGCACTCTGCCACA
Source organism: Hylia prasina (assembly GCA_013397195.1). NCBI lineage: Eukaryota > Metazoa > Chordata > Aves > Passeriformes > Sylviidae > Hylia > Hylia prasina. Next base: position 337,237 of record VYXD01010084.1, on the reverse strand, counting down.
TGGGAAAAGGTCAATCCCTGTGAAGGAATCGTTAACTCCTCTCCAGGAAGGAGGAGTGTTAATTGCTAATGAGAGCAGGGCTGCGAGCAAACCTCACAGTCCATTTTCTTGCACCAACTTTTGAAGATTTGCTAAAGGCTCTTCTGCCAGCTCTGCAAGCACAGAGCCTCTGCTCAGGATGGGTGAGAAGCACCAGAGCCTCCCTGTCTGACCCTGGGTGAGGCCAAACCCAGCCCCCAGGACCCTCCCTGGGGCAAACCTGGCCTCCAGCTCTGAGAGGAGCAAGGGGAGACGTGCCAGTCCCACCACTGACATGAGATGTCTACAGAGATATTGAATGGGCTCTGTTGGCTTCAGCCAGGCATTTTTCCCCTGCCAGACTCATCCCACTTGGGATTTGTTAGCTCCGTGCTCTTGTGCTACACCTTGGTTATGGAAAGAGAGCACAAAAATGGAAAAATCTAGTGGGAAGGTGGATGATCCTTGGAACTGGATGATCCTTAAGGTCCCTTCCAGCACAAACCACTCTGTGGTTCCATGGTAGGATCCAATCCTGTGGAACTGTGTGCCAGGCTCATCTACCCACACAAAGGATGGAAAAGCCCTTCTTGGCCTCAGAACACAGAACTTTGTGCCTCACAAAGCCCTCACTTGTTGTTCTTGGTCCTTGAGAACAGGTACAGGGGAGAAAAGGAGAAGTAGGCCATGATTTGCTGCTCATATTTGTGGGATTCACAGACTCCAGTGTGCAAGATCAACCCTGTCAGGCTTGTTTGATTGTGAAATCCAGATAATATCCTAGCAAGAGCCATGAAAACAGCTCTGACTGTGCTGTGATTTGATTGTGCCACGAGGACCATGTGACACTAGAACCCTTGTGCCCAGGGGACACAACAGCAGGGAGGGATCTGCTCTCCAAACCCAAACCCAAGCCCAAACCCAAGCCCAAGCCAAGTGCAGAGGAGTAAATCAGCCCAAAGACAAAGAAAGGATAAAATGAGGCATGAACCCCAAAATCTGGTCATTCTCTGTGAGCACTCTGGCAAAATCACCCTGCAGCCAGCCAGCCAGCTGAGGCGATGTGGGAGAGATTTTGAGAGATGTATCAGTAAGCTCTAATCAATATTGCTTTAAATCTACCAGGTTAAACATTTCTGCGCAAAGCTTATTTTGTTCATGCATCCTCCCCACTTAGAAACATATTTTAAGCAGACACACTCCATTTTTAAAGGTTTCTATAATAATTTATGTCCCACAAAAGGGGGAGATTGCCAAAAGAGTGAATCATTTTATCTTGTTTGAAGATGTTATAAGGTAAGCGTGAAATTATGAAGTATTATAACACTGTTATGTGGCAGGAGCTTGATGCAGGATGAGATTTAATGGGAAATGGTGCTAATAGTGTGGTAATTGCCAAAGTAGATGAAAGGCTTAGAGCTGGCTGCAGCAGGGACAGAGGGAAAGCCTGTCAGAGGGGAATCAGACACATAAATCCCACTGAACTCAGAGGATTTAGGATGTCTGATTCTGCCGCAGCTCCAAAAAAAAAAAAAAAAATCCCAGCCCCAGCAGAGAGAGCACTGATGGATGTTTTACTCTGCCAAGGTGTGGGATTTGGGGTTGGTGCCCTTGCAGTGGGAGCTGTGACAGCTCTGATTCCTGCAGGAATCTGGAGAAGCTGCTGGGGAAATGCTGGAGGTGACCAAGGGTTTCAGTTCCTGCAGAGCCCACTTTGGGATGGGAAGGGGCAGCTTCCCAGGAGTTATCTGAGTTCCTCAGAAGTTACCTGAGCACGGGTGTCATAACCCAGCCCCTGGAAGAGGCAGGAAGAGGTTCAGGGAAAGCAAAAGGCTTTAGTGGGAGAGGGCAGCATCTCCTTGCCTTGATTCTCCCTCACCCCTGTTTCGTTTGAGGAAAACTCTTTTTATCACTGAGGTTGTTAAGGAAAATACTTGGAGGCCTGAGCTGCCAGGGGAAGGCCAAAATCATCAGGAAATCCCTCAAACCAGAGGATCTCTCATCTTTCATCCAGAGCTTCAGAGCAAGGAAAAAGCCTCCTAATTGCAGAGGACACCCCAATAAATTGGCCCTTACCCCAGATTGCTGAAAGCTGGTGACTTCCATGCCCATCCTAAAAAAGGCTCAGCATTGTTTTGCTTATTTTGCTCTCATGCTTTCACTCAATTCCAACAGGTTCTGTGTGCAAAGAGGGCTGCCAGATGATATTAAATGACTCAAATGCAGGCACCCAGTGCCATTCTCACCCCTGAGGGTGACTGAGACCTCCTTTGGGGCTGTGGAGGGGTCAGGGGACAGCTCAGGTGGCAGCAGAGACAGCTTGGAATGACTGAAACAGCACAAGTGCTTAGTTTGGGCACCCAAATTGCTCCCAGAGTTTGAAAATAAAATAAAACATGGTAATTTTTGCAAGGAGAAGGATCTTGTTGAGTTACCAAGGCAATGCCAACCTCCTGGATAACTCTGAAGGAGAAAGTGAAACCCACCAAACTGGGAATAAATCCCATCTAAAACCACACATAGGGATTTTTTTTTAATGTTTGTGTGTGTGTGTGAATTGTTTGTTGTTTGCTTTTGTTTGTTTTAGGAGATTTGTTTGTTTGTGGTTTTGTTGACGTTTTTGTTTGTTTTGATTTTTTAGGGTTTTTTGGGTTTTTTGATTTGGTTGGTTTTCGTTGGGTATTTTTGTTTGGTTTTTTGGGGGGAGGATTTTTGGTTGGGGTTTTTTTAATTGTTGTTTGTTGTTTTGTTTTGTTTAAATCCATTACAACATTGAAGTTGAGTACCCAGCAGCGTGGTGATGCTGTCAGGTTTGTAAGAACACACGATGCCAGCTGTTTCAGGAACGTATCCCAGCATTATTATTATTATTTAATAAGCTCCCTCAGCCAGAGCATTCACAAATAAATAAACCAACAGATTAAGGGCAGAAACAATCCCGCTAAAAGGATGTGCTCCATTTGCTGTGGTCAGGTGTTGCTAAGAATAGAAGTATCATGGAGTGATTCAAAGTGCAGCAGGGAGAGTGAGTGCACAGGGCAGAGGATTCCCATCTGGACAGACACAGGAATCACTTCCCGTTGGAATCACATCCTCTCCAATTCACCAGGGAAGGGAGGAAGCAGCCCTGGGACAGCCTGTCTTTGGGGAAGGGAGCATTCCCTCAGAAAAATCACCTCTCCAAATGACAGATGTGACTGTTCTGGCTTCCTTTTTTTTCCTTGCCAAGGTCGGGATTAATACACAGGAACCTCAGGTTTCAAGTTTGGATTTGGATGTTTATTATTTCTTATTTATTTACAGGCTCATGAGCCGTGAGCTCCAACTAACAAGTTAGAGAAATGAGGTAAAGTGGAGTTGTTTTAACTCTTTCCAAGGTTATTTAAGTGATAATTACTCAATAATGAGGTGACACCTATATTATTTATATTTCTGACCCAATAATGACCATTATTGGGTCAGAATATTGGGCAAGGCCTGCCATGTGGACCTTCTTACCAATTACGGAAAACCACCCAAACCTATGAAGAAGAAAGAAGGTGGTGAAGAAGAAAGACTCAAACAGTGCCCCAAATCCTCCATCTTGACTCAATTGCATTACTATACACTAAAATCTCAAATCTAAGCCTTTCACCCTGTGAGATCACACAGTACTATCCAAACTCCACACCCACAGCCCCTGGGCTGTCACTCAGTCTCGGGAGCCTGTCCCAAGGCCTCGAGCCAAATGCGGTGCTTGCCCGAGGGTCAGCACCTTTTAACACAGAAAGCCTGAAATTCTCAGCCTCCAGGGTTCCAACAGACAGGCACAATATTTACCCATCAGCAAATGTGTGTTTAACAAGCTCAGCTGGCTGCCCTGTGCTGGGGCAGCTTCAGGAAACCTCCCTGGCAGGGCACTCTGCTTGCCGGGGATGCCAGACGCTCTTTTCCATGGATTTGCTCACTTGTTTCCATCCCAGTTAGCTCTGCCTAGCCCGGAGGAAGTCTCTTTCTGGGGCATCATCAGAGGGAATGTTTATGGGATGGTGAACAGCCACATCCCTGTGAATCTGGTGGCAGCACATGTGCGCCGCTGTGGCTGGCAGAGATTTGGTTTTCGTAGGGGGAAAAAAAATCATCCAGTGCCCCCCATCCCAATCCCAGGACCACTGCACAAGCCCTGACCAGGCATCAGCACTTCCTGTCTGCTTGGAAACAAAAGCATTTGAACTGGGACTAATTAAAGTTTATAAATCCCAGGGTACCATTTAAATCATGTTTCGAAACAATCTTCCTCTGAAACACTCTTCATCAGTCTTCCTCCATCAGCTGCCAGATTATCAACTGCCATATGAAAGAGAAGTTTGTATCTCCTTGGAACAGATGTGTCAGCCACAATATTAAATATTCAAAGTAATATCCAGTTAACATGAGTATTTCCTGAGGCAGAAAATATTTTCCCTGTTTCATAAGGCACCAAATCGACTCTCAGCAATCAAACTTCACTGACAGAAATAAGACTTAATTTCCCATTGAGCTCCTTGATTTCCAAATACGGTTTTCCAAACAATCTCTTTTTTAGAGTAGATATGAAGCCTAACAACAACTCAGTCCAGTGCTGTGCCAGCTAATGCCAGGCTGGCTCAGTGCTGGAACATTCACATGGAAACAACTCCTCCTTTCTGAAATTCCCACCCAAACTGGCCAAAGAAATAGGCACATGCCAAAGTGGAAGCATTCACTCACATTCATGGATTTGAATCACTTACAAGCTGTATTTTTCCTTATGCACCCCCTGGGTTTAATAATAATTTTAACGAGTTTATCTTTCACAGTATTTGACTTTTTATCAGTAAGACTTCGGCTGGGGCTGGGGGACATGCTCAGCTGCCAGGAAACTGTTCCCTCCTGTGGGGTAAAGCAATGATCAGGGATTCACAGACACACATCCCGGGGAGGTTAGACTTTGGATTTCCACATTTCGGAAGGAAATCACTAATTAGTGCCAAGGGCAGTAAGGTTATGGCCTCTGAAGATCTCCAGCCAAGGCTGGTTGTTGGGGTCCAGGGCACAGGGAAAACTTCTTGAGTGGCCCTGGGCAATCTGAGACCCTGGCTGGGACCCCAAGGAAGCATTGTCTTTGACCTTAGTCCATGGGAAATACTCCCAGCACTTAGGGAGGAATTAAAAACAACAAAGGTTTGGGAAAAAAAGTAGTTTAGTTTGTCACAGGGTGAAAATTTGNCTCCTTCTCCTTTCTCCTCCTCCTTCTCCTCCTCCTTCTCCTTCTCCTCCATCTTCTGCTGTGACCAGAGATATTGGTAGAAAGGATTTGATGTAGAAATTCCGTGTCTAGAATAGGTAGTGACCATTAGTATAAAATTGTAAATATAGTATGTTTTAAGAGTTAATTGCAGATAGTCTTTCAGAGTGTTAAGCCTGGTGTATGGCGGCACACAGACCTTGAGATAAGAAACTGAATAAACACCTTTGAAGACCGAAGCTACACGTTCCACTCATCATTTCAAACCTTAGCACAGGACTTTTGTGAGAAAAAATCTCTAATTCAGGGGCTCCTACAAAAGAAAACTTCCCGCAGCTGGTGACACAGAGAGTGTCACAGGACACGCCAGCAGCACAGCCTTTCCACGTGGGGTGTGTGAGAGACCTGGGAAGTGGGCAGCCACATCCTCTCCTCTGGGGATAAACAGGGAGAAACATGGGAATCAATCTGCTGGAAAAGGAATATGTCATATATGGGACAGTGAAATTATTAGGTGGGGAAAAGTCACTTCAGCAGACAAACTTTAGTCTTTGCTAGGATGCAGCATTCCCACCTTTCTACTGGTAATACTCAACTCTGACTTTTCTCCCATGAAGAAATCCATTGGTCTTTGACTCCACATGAAGGTTTATTTTACTTCTAACTCAGCTGGAGTGTAAGCATTCCAAAAGGGTTTATTTCCATGTGCTCAGTGTTAGAATGCAATTCCTCTCACCAGGATTTTTACAACACTGTTTGCTTTGTGTTTTATTTATTGAAATTATGTGTGGTTTATTCCACCTGTGCTTTATTGGAAGAGCAGCACTGCTAACTGAGAGCCTGTTTCCACTTTTACTGGAAAGGCTTTTCTGAATATTACCTTTGGATTGGCAAATTTTCAGTAATTTGCACTCTCAGAAACGCATTGCTATGAAAATTGGGTTTGGGCAATGGGCACTCCCTGAGCTCCTTTACTTTCAGTGTAATGGCTTTAGCTGGAAGCTGAGCATACATCATCCTCCTAGCCACTGATTTCTGCTCAGCACCAGCTGCAGACATGGGGTCCCAATCTTTTAACCCTTATTCATGGGAAAATACCATCACTTTGATTGACCTGCAGAGCTTGAGAGTTTAAGCCTCCTTTAAGAGACTGCTGTGAAAATGAGGGAATAATTTTATTGTGCTGGGGTCACAATATGATCCCTATTATTATTTTTTTTTTTCAAATTACTTCTCCTCTGTACAAACCACTCAATGATTTTTTTGGGTTTTCTTTCTGTCCTTGAGTCCCAGATTTGCATCTCTTAAATGTATCCAGACATGTTAAAGACAGTTTCAGATGAAAAAGAAAAAATATAGAAAAGAAATGGTAGATGTTGATTTCAAATCCTAAAAGGAGAGATAAATGTAAAACACCCTCTCCATTCCCACACCACCAAATACCCAGGAATAAAGCTCCTCATGGATCCCATGCTGTCACTAGAGGAAAGATCAGAGAAGCGTGTCTGTCTTACCTGAACCCACTTAAAAGTGGAATTTATCTCTTTAGGCAGCTGAAAGAAAGAAATTGTCACAAATGACTTTTTTATTCAGCTGTCCCCTCCCTTTGGATGGGGTGATATTATTGATGCTCCAAGTCATGGAGCCTGAGGATCCAGGACAACTAGTTCAGATTTTCAAGTCTCTCACAGCAGTGAGACGTTTTCTGCCGTAGATTTAATAAGATTAATTAATCTTGGTAGTCATCCCTCAGGAAATATTTGTTAGGAAAAACAAAGAAAAATAACTATGTCCACTTCTGTGGGGAAAGTTCTTCCTGTAAACAAACACACTTGCAAGTAACAGAACTTAATTACTTCTCCCAAAGCCTCTGAAATCCTTGCTTTATCCTTCTGCATAAAGACTTGCTGCTTACAGTAATTTGCAAGAGCTCTGAAGACCTAATTCTGCACACTCCAATTAATAATATTCTAGAGAGACAGAAGATATAAACAGTTTTTCTAAATTAATACTCATGCTTCTCTTCAAGCTTTTAATCAAAGAAGACAGCATGACACCTCCTGAGGCTTGTATGCCATTGTGTTGCCAGTAACATTATATTGTTCTAGTCAAAATGTATTTTATTCCCCTATTCTCATGGTGTTTTCAGCTCCTTATAAATTGCTTCTAGTTATTAGTTTTGTCTGTGGTTGGTCTTCAGCTGGGGAAGATGATTTGGCTTTGGAATGGGGTTTTATCCTATGTATTTCTCATTGCTGCTGTAAATTATTTTTTATCAAGGATCTATTTGGTGTGCATTTCCAGGGTAAAATGCCTTATTTATTTATATCCCTGTGGATACTGTTGTGCCCACGTGTCTTGGTTTGGAAAGACAGGTGTCGGCTAAGGAAAGCAGGAGCTTCCCTTGAAGATGTAAGCCCCCTCCCTCCAAATTATTATAATTTTGACATTAAGGGGCTCTCAGGCAAATATATGGGAATAGGAATAGCAATTCTTTACTAGGAAATTTTTTTAAAAAATATAANAGAGCAACCAGGCTGTGCTGGAGTTCCCAATCCCAGCCTTTATCCAGGTGGGAATGCTGGGCTCCTCCCTTGGGATGATGGAATTGTCTCAGCCCTGCAGTGAGCCTGGATGGCCCATGAACAGCAGATATCCCCTGGAGGGAGGGTGGGTCCTGGCAGGGATACAGAACACTGCCCCAGCTGGATTTAACAGCTGGTGATGGAATACACACTGCTGGGCACATCCTGCATTGCAGCCTGAGACACCAGGGAGGGCCCAGGAAGCTGGAAGTCCTCCAGGATTTTGCACATGGCTTTGACACAGGTGTGAGTCCGGGACACCCTCAGTGCCAGCCGGGTTTGTGGGATGCATCAGTGGGGGCTCCCACAGGCTCTTCCAGAGGGTGCAATGAACACTTTCCCAGGTTTTATCCATATTGCTGTGACAAATCTCACATCCCTGGGGTGCATGTGCTGGGAGACAGCGGCTGCAATCCAGTCATTTCACTCCTCATCAGGACAAAACTTTGCCATCAACATGCCCACAAGAACAGGAGCCACCAGATGCACCATTCCTGAGAGCTTCAGGCCATCAGCCTTCCCAAAGGATGAAATACCTCCCCAGTTGCCTTGGATTCCCAGAAATCTCAGGAACGTAGGGCAGTGTCTCAGCGGGTACCGATTTTAGCAAAGGAAGGGCTGAAACCCTGTCTTCATCATAGCAGGTATTGCCAATTCCAAGAGATTCCTGGCTCACAAGAGTTTGCAGATCTGTTCAGGGGCACAGATGAAGATTTTTGAGGAAACCCTGTCAAAAAACACCCCAAAAATCTGCAGTGCTTTGCCATATCAGTGATCATAATTAGGATCTCTTGGTTCTGTAGTCAGGTGTTCAGAGCTGACCCAAGTGGGGTTGCTCTTGCCTTGCTTTCCATTTCATGAGGATATTTTGGACACAAAGATCCTCAGTGGCCTTGAGGGTTGGCATTGGCACATTTTATTTGGTTTCTCTATAGTTATACACAAGTATATATATATATAAATACTCACACAAGCACATATATACATCTCTCTCCCTATATATATGTATATATGTATATAAATTCACACACAGGCACAATGCCAGCTGTGTGCAGCTTCTAAAAACATCATTTATCTGCTTACTTGAATAAAACCAACATTTTCCTCCAGGCTACCTTTGCAATCCCTCCTGTACAGTCTTCATGAATATTTCTGCAAGTGACCTTTTTTTATTTATGAGACTATTTTTATGAGGAAAAAAAAAGAAGCTGATAAACTCTTGGTATCACTATGAATTTTCACAACTATTTCCCCAGAAAGTGTTTCTAGGGGTTCATTGAGAGCTCAAGTGGCAGGGAAGTAATAATGTGTGCAATTTGGCTTCTCAGTAAGGAACTATTGACAGGAGTCCCCAGAAGACACAGAAGTTGAAAGCAGACAAACCCTTAAAAAAAAATTACAAGGGACACATAAAGGATGGGCCAAAAACATTGTCCTGGTTCTTCTGCTTCATCTCACAGAGTCAAACACACAATGAGTCTATCTCAGAAATATGAAGATCCTACAGTCTTGATATTTGTGCTGTGAAGCTTAAATATCTTTCTTACCCAAGAAAAATGTCAGGGGCACAGAGAAATAAATCATTTCCTTCGTGTTTTAGGCAGCTGCATGTGCACCTATGGATTGCTCTTCTGGAATTTTTTGTCTTGCAAAGTTATAAAAAGCTTTGAAAAAAATAAATAGTGAGCTGGTGATTTGTATTTTCCTGAGGTAGATTAATTAATTTGGTTTAAATTAGCCTATGCTGGTTCCCTGGTTATTGTTTTCTCCTAAATACACAATATACAATTTATTTTGACAAGTGTAGTGAGTGATGAACAAGAAAACTGTTTTTTTTGGGGGGTTGCTGCTTTTTGGCCTAAGCAGAAGAATGTTTGGCTCATAGGGATGAAAACCTTCTCCCAGTCCCACCAGTTCTTTTCTCTCTGAAGGAACAGGTTTATTTTCATGCCTTTTTATGCAGTATGGTTTATAGGAAACATTCCCTACACATAGAAGCATTATGGTTTGCCATTCACAAAAAGAACAACATGAATTAAAGGAGGTATCAACACTTTTCCTTAGCCAAGGGAATAAATATTTTCCACTAGAACTCCAACAGTTAAAAACAACAACAAGAAACCAAAAAACAAAACCCTGAGTAAATTTAAATGAATATAAGTATTCTAAAGACACTGAAAATTGAGCATTTCAAAAGATTCTTGTGATTTTAAGCATGTGACCTGGTTTTATTCCTGTTCTTAAGAAGAGAAATAATAAGATTAATTCAGGTCAGAAAAGATGTCTGCTCTCACAGAAAAGACAACAGGAAATATGAACTTTCAAATGGTTGGTGAAAAGTTAAAATGGGGGATAACAAACATTTTAGACCAGAGTGTTACTTGTTGAGTGATATTCAGTGTACTCTTCCCTGGCTCTGTTTGTACTCACTCTCTGCACTGTGGCCTCTGTTTTTAACAACATCCTCTTGCATTTGCAAGTCCTACATGACCCAAGCGGGCTGAATTGCTTTGCTTCTAGAAGGTAAAACCGCTTTTTTCACCAACAAAAAGAAAACTCTTCCCCCTTAAGTTATTGATTTCCACTCACTGGATTCAAAGCTATCGTGTTATTCAAGTGGATTCTTTGAGATTTTGCTCCCAGGAGCAATTAAAAGTATAAAACCCTGCGACACTTCCCAGCAAAACTCAGATCAAAAGCAATGGTAGAAATAAAAATTACATATTTTTCACTGGGGTTTGCATTCTTCCAGGTTGCTCTTTGAGAAAGATGATGATTTGATAGATGAAATTAATTTTCTCCCGATTTTTAATGACCACAGCTTACCCTAATTTTTATAGCATGGGAAGAGTTTCATTTCCTGTTGCTGTAGAAGAGGGTGAGGAGCAGAGGAGTCCATTAAGGAAACTCTGGTGTCACAAGCTGTGCCACTCTTGGATCATTCTGGATCATGTCCTTTCCAGCACAGAAAGAGATGAAAGGACATAAAATCTTTGCCTTCCAACCTGAAGTTTTCTCCTCTGTCTCTCCTGGCTCTGGCTGTAGCAATGCAAGGTTGATTTCTGGCTGCCTTTGGGTTTGGAGTGTAAGGAGAGTTCAAATGCACACAAACGTTTTAACTCTGTCCTGCTCCTGCCTTTCCCAACATCGAGATAAAAATCAAAAATGAGGAGTTAGGGGAAAAGATTAAAAGTGAAAAGCATAAAGAAATCACCAAGCAAACTGTGCAGCCTCCCATTGCCTAGAGCTGCCACAGGAGAGCTGGAGAGAGACTTTGGACATGGCATGAGGTGACAGGACACAGGGGAAATGGCTTTGGACTGAAAAAAGGTGGGTTTAGATTTGATTTTAGGAAGGAATTGTTCCCTGGGAGGGTGGGCAGGCCCTGGCACAGGGCGCCCAGAGCAGCTGTGGCTGCCCCTGGATCCCTGGCAGTGCCCAAGGCCAGGTTGGACACTGGGGCTGGATCAGCCTGGGACAGTGGGAGGTGTCCCTGCCCATGGCTGGGGTGGCACTGGGTGGGCTTTAAGTTCCCTCTAACCCAAACCAGTCTATAATTCTATGATTCTGTGATCCCATTTATTTTAAAATAACATACCAATCACTTAGTACTGACCTGGTTCTTGTGGAAAGTACGTATCTTCACTGACACAAATAAAATTTTTAAAAAACTGTAATAAAATGCATTTGGGAGCTAAAAAAAAAAGTGAACAGAATTTTTTTCTAAATGGGGGAATAATTTGTCTTGAATTTATAATAATGATGGATGGATGTTTTTTCTGGAAGAAAATTAAGTTATTTGGACAAAAATAGAAGCTAACAGCATACTTGAATTCAGTGTAATGCAGAGGGAGGCTAAACCATTGCTAATAATATCTAACTTTTGCACACCAATTAAATCATCATTACTATGGAGTGCAGGGATGAGTAAAGAATAAGAAATGTCTGAAAGGATCAGTATATTTAAGGTTGCTTGTTTTAGGTCCCCATGCATGAGGAAATCACCCCACGGGCAGAGTTACCTGAGGCATGGTTACTGCTGTGCCTCCAAAGGAAACACCACCAAAAAGCTCCTACATATTTATCTTTTTTCCTTTAAATTGCACCTCTTGAAACTTTTAAGGGAAGAAACTGATACTCTTTTTCTCTCTCTTTTTTAAAAAGGAGATGTCACTGAGGGTTGTTCAAACTTCTTTTCGCCAATTTATTTTTTGATGAAATATATGAAAAAGTGACAGAATAACTATGAGCCTCCTTCATAAATGGTTTGTGGTGTTGTTTTTTTCTTAAGAATACAAAAGATGGAGATATTAACCAAAGACAAGCTTTCCTCTCTCTCCAAAAGCAGGAGCTGAGTGTGTGGATGGTGTTGGGACACTCGTGGGCTCTCCTGGGATGGGTGACTTTCCTCCAGGGGTGGCAGAAGCTGCAGAGGAGCCATCCCAGCACTGCCACAGCCTCTCTGGGGCTCCAGCACAAAGGCAAACATGGCACATCCCTGCAAATATTTCCGGGCAAGAAACCCAGCAATGATTAAACTGAAACACCTCTAAATGTCACTGACTGGGGCAATTAGTTTTATTTCATTTTTCCCAGCACAAAGCTGTCCCTGTGAGATACAAATGCGGGCAAATTGGTTTTATTTCATTTTTCCCGGCACAGAGCTGTGTGTGAAAGCCACCAACACCTCTGCTTCATGCTGGCTGACGACCCAGCCCATGGAACTCAGAGATCACAACTCCATTGAATTGTTTTGGTTGTAGCATTTTCAGAGAGCTGGGTTGCTCCTCCAGCTCTCCTGTCAGAAAATCTGCATGCAGGAGTTTATAATTAAGCAGCTATTATTCTCCACTGCTTAATAATTGCCATATGCTCCTAAATGGTGCTTCTTTCCCCATCTATTGCAAATCTGACTATGTTGGATTTTTCCACACAGGCTGAAGTCCCCTGTGATTAACCCACTTCTCTCTAAAGATAATCTTTAAGCCTCTGAGGGACTCCAAGTGCCTGAGGGACATGACTATCTTCAATAAGGTTTAATTTCATTTAATTTCATTTTTAAAGCATCTCTGACCTTTTTCAACACACAGACCATAAAAATACTTTCCCACATGGATCTCTCAAATGACATGTCCACCTAGGTTTGCTAATAAAGCTGCACTGCTCCCTTCCTGCTGGCCCCTGGCTATAATAGCTGTCTGCTTGCCTTATTTGTGAGTTATAAATAGCCAAGGACTGCATACTCACTGTCTGGTTACATTGAACAAACTGTGATTTTAATTCTCTCCAACAAGGCCTGTCTCCTGACACAGGTCTGTCCTGAATACTCAGTCTTACCTGTTTTCCTTTATTTTTGCAGTTCTTCCATAGCTGGGAGATTCTTAAGCAAAATTCCCCTGCTGTAAAACATCCCAACAATTAGCAGAGCCACTGAGGGGCATTTTTTCCCAATGTTAACAATCTGTTTGCTGCAAAGAAATCCTCCACATCATTTGTTATTTTCTGATTTGGTGACATTTTATATGCTCAAAGAGCACAATTGAAAGACATCAGTTTGTGAGTTGCTCTTCCTGGGTGAACAAGCACCAAGGAGTCGTGAAATCTTCTCCAGGCCCTGCTGGGCAAATCTGCTGCAAACCAAAGACAACAGGCACTCACTTCCAAAAGCCTCCCAGCCTCAGGCCAGAAATGCTTTACAGGTGAACTTGATTCCTTAAGTTTGAGCTTTCATATATTTCAGGCTCTGTGCTGCCCAGGGTGCAGCTCTGAGCTCACAGTCAGTGTCACTCAGCTCTGCACAGAGCAGGGACACAAAACAAATCCTGTTCCTGCTGCACACCAAGGACAACTTTCAGCCCAAAAGCACAAACAAGGGTGGCTGGAGGGAGAAACAAGAAGGATGGGACCTCATAATCGGAGGCTGTAATTGGACAATTAAACCAAATATGTAAATGGACCAAAACTGATAAAAGTGTGATACCTCGTGAGCATTTGTCCATTTTGTGACCATTTTGGGTCCACCTTGGGTGTAGCCCTGGCCAGGCTCTTGTCCTGCTCAAGGTGTACCTTAAAGGCCTTTCAATAAATACCTGCTTTATTCTCTACCTCTGTCCAGTCTCTATTCCAGCTCAGCCTTCCCAAGGCATAAAACTAAGGCAGAGAGAGCTGAAGGCTGCACTCAGTACAGGACTAAATTTCCTGAACAAGGGTTTAGGTGGAATTTAGCCCCTAAATCTAAGGCTGCAAGCTGCAAAGCCTCTCCTCATACCAGAGCTCATACCAGACCTGGGCATCTCCCTGGGTGCCCAGGGATGTCTCTGGGGTGGTGGATGCAGGAGCTGCACCTGCTCCTGGTTTCTCAGTGTCTCAGTTTGTGCCAAAGCTCAGCTGCTGTGCTGGAGCATGTCCATGAGCTCTGGGGGTCACACCCCACTGGCAGTCTGAGGAAAAGGTCACTCCACTTTTTTAAGGGCAGTAAAATCCAGGGAGCCCAGCAGGTCTCAGTGATTGCTGAAGCACCAGTCAGGGGGGCCCAAAACCTGCCTCTCCTGTACCCTCATTTCAGGAAATTAGGTCGAAATGGCTCAATGTTGACTCCTCCCAAAAAAAGAGAATGAGTTTCCCAAACTCTGTTTCTCTTAACAGGTTCCCAGTGAGTCATCTAGTTTCCAGCAACTACCTGAAAAATGGGCAAGAAGTGCTTGAGTGTTCATCATGGAAAGGCTTCCTTGGGACAGCTCATCCTCAGGTGCCAAATCCAAAATCCAGGCTGCAGTGCCTCCCGTCCATCAGGATTCCAGTTCAGGGAGATTCACAGATTCACAGAATATCCTGAGCTGGAAGAGACCCACAGGGTCATCCAGTCCAGCTCCTGTCCCTGCACAGACACCCCAACAATCCCACCCTGAGCATCCCTGGGAGCTTTGTCCAAACCCCCCTGGAGCTCAGGTCCATTCTCACTCCCTGGGGAGCCTGGGCAGTGCCCAGCACCCTCTGGGGAAGAACCTTTCCCTGATATCCAACCTAAACCTGCCCTGGCACAGCTCCAGCTGTTCCCTGGGTCCTGTCACTGGTCACCAGAGAGGAGCTGACACCCCCAGGCACCGTCCTGCCCTTGTCCAGCAGTCCCTGGGCTGGCCCGGGGTGCCCAGTGGGACAACTGGTGGGAGATGCCACCCCCAGAGGACTGAGAGGAGCAAAAAACAAACCAGAAAAGGGCAGGAATCTTCAGAACAAATTAGAGGCATGATTAGTGTGTGAAATGAGTTCGAATGAGCACGTTCCTCAAAGGAATTGCAGCCTCTGGGGAAATAATTTAAATGTCCACGATGAGCAATGCCTCACTCCCTGACTCTGCTGACTTCCATCTTCCCTTCCCTACACTTACACTGAGGGTGAGATAGATCAGCCCAAAACTCCACGTGTTTATACTGGCAGGAACTGCTGCCAGCTTTATCACTTTTATTAACACTGCTCTAGCATTTGTGTTTTGTTCAGCCACACTTGGAGCAACCTCACTCAGAGGATGCCCATGAAAGCTTTTCCATGTATTTGTGTGCTTGGCTGCAGTCACAGCTCACCAACATTTCCAAGGCTGAGTGCAAGAGAGATCTGCTGGGCTCCAAAATTGCTTCATACACAAATAAATGAGATTTTTGGCTGTGTAAAGAAGATATCCACTGGGGGTTTTTTGCTGTGAAAATTTATGGGGGTTGTGCTGTCTGCAAATATCTTTCCCTATCCTCATGTACTGCTACATCCAGTGACACAGCAAATTACTGTTTCTATTAATGCAGGCTGCTCCTTCATTTCCAGCATCATGCTATTATGTCCCATGTTAACACGAAAATAGGATTATTATTTTTTTTTTTTTCTCAGAGGTGTTAATGGAAAAGTTAAGTTTGCTTCTTCTTCCTGTTTCACAGAATCCCAGACTGGTTTGGGTTTTAAGGGACTTTAAAGATCACCTTATCCCACCCCCTGCCATGGGCAGGGACACCTTCCACTGGACCAGGTGGCTCAGGGCCACATCCAGCCTTTCCTCACCTTGCTTTATTTGTTTTGTCAGTCTGTAATTTGATCCACTCCTCAGAAATAATGGTGTCAGATGTCATTTCCTATGACCAGCTTCTTTCATTTTCTTTGCTGTCGGTTGTTGCAGGCAGTTTGCATTTATGCAGCAGTTTGATGAAGTAATTTCCATTTTCATACCCTCGTTCACTTTATTGATTTATTTTGTTTCTGCAGTGCTTGTTTTCTTTATCTCTGAAAAGAAAGGAAGCAGAACTTCCATTAAGTTTGGGCCTTGTGTGTATTATCTCCAAGCTCTAAAATATCCTTCCTGCATGATAATCCAGCTTCTTTCCTAATCACGGCTACATGCTGTAACAAGTTTTTCTTCTTGTATTAAAATCCTCCCCAAAGCCTTTAAAAAAATTAACTTTTGTCGCTTCTCATTTTATTCCCTTCCTTAATGACACAGAGCATACGGACACATTTCTGATTATTCTTTTGTTTTTCCATTCCTTATAAACTATGAATTTTTCCCCCCAGTACTGCTTTCTAACTCAGTTAATCCCCTGGTTGGGCTTGATTTTTTTTTTTTTTCATATTAATTCAGCTGTGGGTATTTGTGTACCTGTAATTGAAAAACTCATTAAAATCACCAGGTTATTGTGTTTAATTTCAGCAACTTGCTTATTGCAGCCTGCCCTTCAGAAAATGAAAGCATTCACTCCCAGGTAAACTTTTTAACACGTGCTCAGAGGCAGTTTTGACCAAAAGCAATTATGCTTTCCATATTTATTGTTTGTTTAAATGTCTAATCCAGGTTTACCAAAGGACTTCTGGGCCTTGCACAACTCAGCCCATATCAAAAAGATGCCAACAGCACAAAAAAATTCCCTCACAGCCACGCTGAAAGGTTGGGCTGGATTTCCTCAGTCACATCCAGAAAAACCTTCTTGCCTTTAATCTCTCCAAGCACCTTTTTATTATTATTGTGGCTATTGTTATCATTATCAGTCTCAACATCATCATCAGTAATTATTTCCCCTTCAGCTTTTCAGCTGGTTGATTAACACCCACAAAAGCAGCTGTGTTGCTCCTGGAAATGCCATTTTCCATCTCTGTCCACACTGGGCTCCATTTGGTGCCACTTCCCAAGGACCATGCCAGGATCCCGGGTGACACAAATGAGCCTTGGCCTGCCCAGAGTTTGCATTTCATCCTTGATAATCCCAGGCTTCACTTCCCACCCACATTTTCCACAGGGTGCATCATCACTGTGGGGTTTTTTTTGTTGTTGTTTTTTGGGTTTTTTTAATGTGTTTTGCAGTGCTCTCTAAATTTAGGTAACATAAAAAGCTTCATAAGGCTTCCATGGTCAATATGATCAGACAAAACGTTGTGCACACTTTATAACACCTTTCTCTGAAGAGTTTGTTACCTGCTGGCATACCCAGGAGCAGGTGGAAGGGACAAAGAGAAAGAAAAGTAATGACAGCACCCTGTTTAGTGACACTGGAGGGGAACTCCCACAGCGATCTTCTCTGCAGGGTATTGGACACAAATATTTAATATTATAATTATTTTCTGGGTCAGGTCTCCACTGCTGTGAGGTGCCTCACCCAGGGATATTCTCACAATGAAGTTTCCTGTCTCAAGGCTCTATTCCTCTCTCTCCTGATATTTTTCTGTGAAGACCAGGACAAGTCATGGTTTCTTTCTGTTTTCCACCATTTGTCTGTGCAGCTCTGGAAATGAAGCTGCTGCAGGGTCTCCACGTGGACCTGGAGGTGCTGCTGAAATCCTGCCTTGGCAGATATCTAAGGGAGTTGGAACTAAATGAGCTTTGAGATCCTTTCCAACCCAGGCCATTCTATAATTCTATAATAATTCCATTATTCTATAATTCTATGATTCTGTGATTGGGAAAGGGAGATCCTCTGTAGTAGCCCCATATATTATCTGCCTGCCACCCACTTGCTGAGCAAAAACACAATAAAAGTCCACAATGGACACCTGAACTCAGGAACAGCTTTCCCAGGGCTTGAAACTGCCTAATTAAGGTCAAATGATGCAGAGTAATAGTAACAGAGACAATAATCAGCATGTGACTGTCTGGATTAATTGACATTCCCTTCAATTACAGAGAGGCCAGGACTGACTGCTCCAATCCCTTTTCTTTCAGCAAACATGAAATTAAGGAGGACCTATCTGGGCAAACAAATCTTGCCAAAAACCTTTGAGCTGCAGTGTCTGGAGAGGCTTTACCTCTCAACACATCAGTTTGGGGGTTTTAAACCTTCCTCAGCCATTACCTGCTGTTGTGGGGTGGGGAAAAGCCCAGCAGGTTAATGCAGGGTGACATCCAGCCTGTTTAATGTGGTTTTCATGTGCCTGTGGCAAACGTCACACTGGGGCAGGGAATGGGCACTCCAGATTGGAAAAAAAAATGAGCACTCCTAAGGAGAAGTGGAATCATTGTTCTTGTCTTCTGCTTTTGTTTTGTAGCAGTTTCCCTCAGTATGTCTTTGCAGGATCTCAAGAACATTTTTTTATTTTTTTTTGTAAAAACAGTCTTTTCTTCCACAGGTTGCCTGCAAAAAGAGACTTTATTTGATGTTCCAGGCATTGTTTTGGGTATTCGCTATTTTCTGCCCTCTAGAAAGTCACTGAAGCCATTGCCATGTCACCTGCTGGGGCTGGGGACACATTTGTACAGCCAGAGGAGAAGGTGTGTCATGTTTTAACACATCTCCCAGCTGGTCTTGACAGCGCATCGTTAACTTTCACAACTGATCTCATCAAGAAATTATAAATATGCAAAGTCCCAGTAAATTATTTAATNGAGGGAATGTTGGAATGTTTTCTTTCACCTGGAAATTCTCAGCCCAAACTAAGACTCATAAGGAGAATCAAGGAGTAGAGAAATGAGGTATAACTTACGTGCATAAACAAGGAAAGGTTTTGGATATTTGCTGGGGGAAGAAAAAATGTTATCAGCAAGTCTGAATCAAGAAGAAACTTTAAAAAATTGTGTTGCATCACGTGCAGAGGTCTGGAAAGGAGAGATCCACTGTGTGGGGTGTGTTTATGTGCAGGGATGGTGGGACAGTTGTGGGCTGACACTGCAGCCCTCACCTCTGCCACCCTCAGTCCTTTGCCTCTGGGGCTGAATTCCCGAGAAAAGCCTCCAGCCTGCCACTAAATATAGGATCTGGGTAATTTTAACTGTCGGGCCCTGCTTTTCCCAGCTGTCTGACTCTTTGGATGGGTGTATATTACGGCCTCTAAAATATTTAAATTCCCTTCTCTTCGCTCCTGCTGGAATTTGCCAGAGAATTTCCCGATGCTGAGAAATCTTCCTCAGCGTGTCACAGGCACCGCGAGTAATCAGAGGAACATTCTTATGGTTATATCTCACCCAGTTATCCCCTTGTACCAGAGAAATAATTGCACAGAAGCAATAAAGAGCAGACAAAAGACGGTGAGAGGCTGCAACCCCGGGAGCGCAGCAGCCACTGGAGGGTGAATTGCTGTAAATCACCCACAAAATGAAAGCAGCTGGCAGGAGTTTTTCACAAAGTCGTGGTGATGCGCAGAAGACATTGAAAACAGGTATAATGCGGGTAATTTCCAAATCCCATTACATTTATGGAGAATTATTAAAGTATCTGCAATTCAAAGAGTTCTGCAAAGAGTTTCGCTTTTCCCGGGATGAGGGGCAG
>VYXD01010084.1:299434-312457 GCA_013397195.1 Hylia prasina | reverse complement strand
ACCCCCCCCAGGGACAACTGCCTGCCCGAAATCCCGTCCATCCCTGCCCTCTGGCAGTGGGAAGCCATTCCCCGTGTCCTGCCGCTCCATTTGCGACAATCCATTTTTAAGTGAAGTGTCTTACTACAAGAAAACGACACAAAATAACCACGAACAAACAAATAAGAAAAACCACATACAGAAGAGGAAGAAAAAAAAAAACCCCACCAAAGATAAACAAACAAAATTGAAAAAAAATATATATTATTTTTTTCTTCCCGGGCTCAGCGCTCCCTCTCATCCCCGGCACTGCTCTCTCCTGTCTCTAGAGGGCTGCCTTAAACCACGGAAAAGTGTCCGAACAGACGCTTTTTCAGCGCTTCCCTTTCGCCTCCCACCCCAATTTCTGCCTCGTCATCAGCAGCTCCTCGGCAGGAATCCCTGCCACCAGCCTGGAGCAAATGTCCTTTGGGAGACTCGCCTGCAGCCCTGGTCTTTGGGGTGTCCAGAGCTGCAGAAATGACCCGACCTCTGGAGGGTCGCCGCAAACCTTGGCAGGGTAAATTTGGGCTCAAAGCAGTGCGAAAGTGCAGGTTTATTATCTGGCTGGGGTTCCTCCCGCAGCCACCTCGCTGAGAAGGGTTAAACCTGAGATCTGAGGAGTTTTAGCAACTTAAATGTCCCGGTGAATGTGTTTGTAATACTCGGATGTAAAGGGATGAACGCTCAGGAAGAGTTAAAATGAAGAACTCTACTGTAAGTGTGTCCTTGTCCAAAGGGATGCTGTGCTTTATGCCACTGCACAGTGAAACAGACAGCAAATGCATTGCATAAAAATGCATATTCCATTTCTAAATGCCACATTTTAAAGCTTGAAATGACAGCTTGTATTCTTAATTGCTTTTTTTTTTTTGATAGTAGATCTCCCAAGGAATGTAAATTTCAAGAGTTCACTGCTTAAAAAGATGGAGTATAAATGAAATTATGTCATTCAGTCATCCTGAAGCAGTTTGTGTTGAAAACAGCCTTGTTTTGTAAATCTGATGATCAAAAAGAACCTGCTCAGTTTTAAAATAAAACAGAGCCAGCACTTTCTCAGTTATGGGGAAAGCAGAGAGGAAGCTTTGTAATAATCTGCAGCAAACTCCAGTCTCTAAATATCAGATCAGTACCTGAGCTGATTCAAAGGGAAAGCAGAACAAACTGCTGCACTTGTGTGGAAAACAAATAATTAATCCAAACTTTGATGACATTTGGAGGGTTCTCTTGAGGTAATAACAGTGTTTAGCAGCAGGGAGGGGCTGGGAGCCCTTGGCCCCCTCACCTTTGGCTGGTTGCCCTCAGGTAAGGTCTGGCTGTGTCCTCCCCATCCCTATTCACACCAGGACCACCTGCACTTCAGGGGAGCAGGAAAATACAGATCCCATGGGATCCCAAACACGTGCCCCGCACACACCCAGGTGCCACCCACCCCTCTGTGCCACCCACAGAGCCAGAGGGGGCTCAGCTCAGGTGGCCCAAAGACACCCTACAAGCTTGTGAGAAAGGAAGACACCCTTGGGAGCCTTTGGCTGGTGGCTGCATTCAGATTCCTCAAGGATAAACCCCCCTATTCCTCTTCTTTGCCCTCCTTCTTTCCGCCACGCAGCATTTTTGTTTCTGCTGGGTCAAGCATTTTCTCTTAGAGTACATTGAATTAAAGCAATTTTCTTCCTGTGGGTGCTCCCCAGCCCCACCTGAGCCAAGACTCCGGGACAGGATTATCCTCAGGGCCTGGCTGTCCCCTCATCCCTGTGGGCCACACGCCAAGGACGGGGTGAATCTCACCTGTGCCCCCTCCCCAGGGGTCAGGTTTAACCTCAGAGTCAGGAGGCACAAGCAGCACTGTGGAAACCCTTGAAGGACCTTCTTTAGCAAAAAGGCAGTGCTTGAGTAATAAATTCACACGCGCCAGGTAAATATTTTATACACTAGAGATGCAAACAGATTAAATTAATTTACAGCTGTTCCATTTATTACACAGCATTTCACCAAGTACCGTGGATGGGATGGTTTACAAGGGGTAAAGAGGTTGCATTTACTAAGCTGCTGTGAAAATTGTATAAGGGAATCAAATGCATTTCCTGGCTTAACTGAACATGAGATACAATTTCTCTAAGTACTGTCACCAGTGTTAAAAATATGTGATGGGATATATCAGTAAGAAGCATCTTCAAAGAGGATTAAAGGTTCAGACTTTTTTTTTCTTTTGTTTGAGGCAATAATATATTGAATTCTTTTGGACTAATTAAACTTGAAACTGATCCAGCTTGCCTTTTTTTTTCCTTTTTTTTTTCTTTTTTTTTCTTTTTGGGTACAATGCTTCTTACAGTTTATAGCTAATTGGCAGGTGAGCAAGATAAGTAGCACTGAACACCACTTGATGCTGTTACAGCCTAAGGGAGATGGGAAGCCTGTTGTACAGGAAGAGGCTGTTCGACACACACAGAAGATGAACATAATGAATTTTCACCTGAGGAGATAATGCAATGACTTAACCCCCCACAAGAAATAAGACCTTGGTGTTCCAGGAAATTTCTTATTGAGGAAGTGTTTCAGAGATGACAGCAAAGCTTCTTTGTGGCCACCTAACCACTAAAAAGCCCGTAGGTTGCTTTGCTTCTTGGTTGAAATTACAGAATCAGAGCACTTGACTTGCATTCAGACTTTGCTAATCCCCGTGGAGCTTTATCTCCTGTTTGTCATTAGCTGGCTGCATTGACAGCCTCTCCTGCCCGCCCTCCCTAACCAAAACAGCAACAAAAACTCCTCCGCATCAAAGAGAATTCTCTTTCAACTTTGATCACATTTCCCTTGCTGCTCAAGCCTGTTGCTAAGAGAAACGGCGGCGGTGAGGAATGGGCGAGTCATTATTATAATTACTCTTGTTACACCCCAGTGAGAACAAGCCTCTCCCAGCACTCAGGGAATTATCCAGCAGCGCAGGCTTTAATTGATAGAGTTCCTGACAGCCCTGCTGGGCTGGAGCTGCAGGAGAACCCGGCCACAACATCAGCACGTGGGGCAGGAGCTGCTGCCACGCTGGGCTGGACCCCCTGTGCCAGGAGAGGGGATGTGCAGGGCTCTGGCTGCCAGCGCTGGGGGTTTATTCCATCAGAACACTTCCTGCTGGGAACGCGGGAGCAGCACAAAAGCCTGAGCTAAAATATCTGCTGTGCTGGTGCTTCTCAGCCTGACCCATCTGCACAGAGCTGATGGTCAAGGCAGGAGCAGAAAACGTCTCACTTCATGGAAAAGTAGGACACAACTCTTCTGTCACTTGTTCCATTGACCCAGCCACATTCCCTGACTGCCACTATTTATGAGTCTGGAATATTTTATGAAATCTAAATATAATTAATAAAAAGCACTAATAAATACCAAGCAGAGAGGTGGTGCCTTATAAAGGGACAAGGCAGGCACTTTGACAGCAGCCAGGCATTGGACAAGGCTGTTGTTTGGTTTAGAATGGGATGAGAGAATTTGGAGCACCT
The DNA here is from genome assembly GCA_013397195.1 of Hylia prasina. NCBI lineage: Eukaryota > Metazoa > Chordata > Aves > Passeriformes > Sylviidae > Hylia > Hylia prasina. The sequence goes on along the minus strand of VYXD01010084.1, from coordinate 308,945 downwards.
TCAGTGTAGTCCTGCACAATGCTTCTGCCACTTCAAAAATATTAGTTAGTGGCTTTATAGAGTTTAGTTCTAAAGGAAAAAGAATTATAAGGTACATGCTAAAGCAATAGACCTTTTTCTTTCATTCCTTAGCATGTGAGGAAGACTGCAGCATATTTTTCATGACACTGGTGTCATGAAAAATACAAATACATCAGCTGCTGAGATTGCAATGCAAGAGCTGTCATAAACACACATGCAGTGGTGTTGAGAACATCTGCACTCATTTCAACACAACACTTGCCAAACTGCCTCGGTATTTCAGAGAGGTGCTTGCTCTGAAGCAGCAGAGCAAATTAAAAGTGTTTTAATTTTTCAGGCTGTACAAACAGAGTGATTTATCTTTCAGGTGAAAGGGAGAAGGGAAAGGATTATCTTTTTTCACCTCCTGTGCAAAAGGTAAGAGGTATCCCAACAGGCTCCAGGTGACACGACGTTTACATGGATCACTGCTTAGTCATTCATCCAGCATGGCTGGAAAATGTCAAGTGCAGGGCAAATGCCTGCATATTGGAGACACAAGGAGTTGCACTTGGTCTTTAAGGCCTCTAAAGGATCAGAAGGAAAGGTAAACTGAAATAATTTTGACAAATGCGGCAGATCTTCAATATAAAAAGGAAAAGGAAATGTCCTCAAATTGCACCAGAGGAGGTTTAGATTAGGTATGAGGTAAAATTTCTCCACAAAAAGCATTGCAACAGGTTTTTCAGGGAAGTGGAATCATCATTCCTGGAAGTGTTCAGGAAAGGAGTGGGTCTGACACTTGAGCACAAGGTTTGGTGCTGAACATGGTGGTGGGGCTGATGGGGCTCCATAACCCCGTTCCCAACCGTAACATTCTATGATTCTGTGATTCAGTTATGTGGAATTCCAGCCTCAAATGTTCAGGAATGGCAGGGAAATATTTGCAGATGGCATCCATGGAGCAGTGTCTGCAGTGCCTTCCTTGGCTTGGGCTTTTCCCAATCTGGGGTTGGGGGAATGGCAGGGAGGAGGAGGAGAAGCAGAATCCTGTCCCAGGGAACAAAAAACGGGGATTTTTTTGCTGTTGTTGTGATTTTTTAAAAAAATTTTTGAAGATGTAGAGGAACTCTAACACTTTTCTTCCTTGAGTCTCCCAAACCTTTCAGAAATGCTGCCTGAGGGTTTTCTTTCCCTGTCTGAGAGCAGTGATGGGAGCAAAGGAATTGCAGCTGAGTGTTGTATACGCAGAGAGACAGGATGGGCTTGAGCCATTTCCCTCTGACTGCCATCACTCAGAGCCTGAGACATTAAACTCTATCCCCAGCTAAAAAAAGTTTTCTCGTTGCTTAGAAGGAGAAGGGTTGGCAGCTTTGTAGAGCTGGAAGGCTTGGAAATACTTTAAAATATACTTTACAGAAATTCTGCTTTGGCTTTACAGCACTTCTGGAGTCAATCAAAAACCAGAGCAGGGAAGACTGGAAGTTTGAACCCAGCTATTTTCTAGGAGTTACAGCTATTGATTACAATTGCATTGACTACCAGACCATTTAATCTAATGAAATTGTTCTTGAGTGACACTACTGCAATTGAGAAGAAAGCGTAGCCAACTGGGAAGGAAAATTTAAAAGTGTTAGAAGAGGCAAAAGTTAGATTTCAGAGCACAAATGGGTTTGTTAGCACATGTTATGCACTGATTGTTTTGTGTTTAGTTGTATTCCTCTAGAAATTGTGTTATTTCACCAGGACTAATTCAGGAGAAGAATAGAATATTGGTTTTTCTACTATATCTATTACTGAATTCCCATCCAATGAATCTATAAAACTATTAGATCCTAAAGCAGAGTCAAAAACAAATTAGTTATTTAGAGGCAAATATAGCTCTCAAAATCTCTTGGATCATTCTGTCACTTGTGGCTTAGTATGAAGGACAGTTAATTATTTATACCATGCATGGGGTTCACTAAATGAGAGCTGCAAGATGAGATGGAGTCATAAATTAATGCTTTGTAAATATTGTTCTTTATTCAGAGCCAAAAGGAAAGGTGTTTGTGGGATGGAGCAGGGATAGGCAGCACTGAAACCCAGCAGGTCAAGCTGCTTCTGGAGAGCTTCCCATCACTCAGAGCTACTTATGGAAAGGGCTGCACTGTGTTCTGGGTTTCCCCATGAAACACATACCTGGGTTTCCCTCACCCTAAATATAACACCCTGTTTGGGTTTTGTCTCAATTCCAAAAAAAATATATTATCAGAGTTTGAGTTTGGCTGCTGAAGGAAAGCAAATGTCTTCAAAGTTTGGATAAATTATTTGTTTTGCACACAAGTGCAGCAGTTTTTTTGCTTTCTGCATGTGTGAAGACATTGTCTTGTCATTGTCTGCCGTGTCTGGTCCCGACACAAACCCAGAATCTCTATATTAGTTCTGTGGGTTTATTCTTCAATTACCCTTGTTATTTCTTAACTCATTTTTATCTGCCATTAGACACCCCCAAAAGAGAGAAGTTACTTGTTTCTTCAAGCTTATATTTAAGTTACCTTTTCAAATCAGATCATTCTGATTAATTGCTTCTGCTACCTCTAAAGCAGAGGTCACTTTAGAGAAGGAACCTTTCTAGTCAGGACAAAGCTGCAAGAGAGAATGGAATGGTTTGGGTTGGAAGAGAACTTAAAATCCATCACTTCAAACCCCCCTGCTATGGTCAGGAACACCTTGCACTAGACCAGGCTGCTCATGACTGTCCTCAGACTGTATGATTTTAGATTACACTGTAATATTTCACTGTGTTTTCCAGTAAAAGATCCATTGAGAAGAGGCTGAAGGCAGATTTGCTGCAGAACTCAGGGCTGCTGCCCTCACCAGGCTCCCTCTGAGCCCTGGGAAACACCTGCAAACTCCTTCCCTGTGGCACCAGCAGCTTCAGCTTCTACCTCTGTCACTGCTCAAGTTTATTTCGTCTTCTTCCCCATTCCAACCCTGAAATTCTGTCCCAGCCATCTTTTGTAACTGCAGCCACCAGGTCTTCCTTTGGAGCTCTTGGGTTACCCATTGCCTCAGACCTTCAGCCACTTCACACTTCTGTTGCAGCACTTAATTGTGAGTGTTAATTGATGGACTACAACTGGCTGGAGCGTGAGAGTTCTGCTATTGTGCCAGACAAAAGAATTCAGGTAACTGCAGCTCCTCTCACTTTACATGCAAAGAGTTCCCGAGCTCTGGGAGACCCAGAGGTGAATTATTGATGGGGAAGGGGCCTCGAGCAGGTCTTGGGCAGGAAGCACGGAGAAGTAAATCAGGGATGAGCAACCCTTTGAATAAATTGCAGACAAAAAATCCCCTTGGCCAGTGAAAGGTTAAATAACAGGGATAAGTGAGTCACTCCATCTCCTGCCCTCCTCCCCACACTGCAAGTTTAATAAGCCAAAATCAAAACCATCTAGGCCTGGAGCTCTCTAAGATTTAAAACTTTAAAATGTGAAGCACCTCATTATATGTGCCTATTTTCAATAAAAAGGGGGAGATAACTGGTGTCACGTCAGTGCCTTATCAGTGATATTTGTTTGGCTTCCATTTCGAAAGTGCACTGCTTGCTTTTTCTGGTGCTGGAATCAAACTCTTCTGAATTGTACAGTATAAGGAGAGATATCAGTTTTCACCTAAGAACTTTCAAAAGGAGACCAGTCTGTGCCTCACTCTGCAGAAATAAAGAACTATTGTACAGTAGAGCGTATAGCACTTGCAACATGGCCAATTGACTTCCTTCCTATTAATCAACTACTCTGTTTACCTTCTTACACAAACCATTTCAAAACCATTAAAACTAAGAGGATTAGCATCACATTTCTGGCAAAAAGCACCTTAATTTCAGCAAATGCTACTTTCACTCTCTGAGGAGATTTTTTTGGAAAAAAAAAAACCCTTGAAAGAATTGGATTCTTTACTGTGGCAAATTCGCTGAAACAGGAATAAATTATGTCTCCCATGTAAAAAAAAAAAAGGCTAAGGGAGGGGGGTAAAACGAGGGCTAGAGGAGTACAATTCTCTCAATCCAGTGAGAGAGAGCTGAAAAAGAATCAAATTACCAAGAATGAAAAAATTTCAAAGCAATCCTGAAACATGAGTTAAGTCCTGACAATTTGAATCAATTGTTCTGTCCTGGCTGTGTACGAGCAGTTCCTACTTTTGCAGCCTCGATTTCGGAAACAGTTGGGAATGGTTCACTTGCTCTGCAAATAATACTGCAGCCAAAAGTTCAAGGCCCAAATTCCCGTTTTCCTCTGCTCTGGGAATTTGTCTGGCAAAGACAAGGATGTGTCATTTATGCCAATTTAAATTTATTTAGCTGTCACTTCTGATTGTTAAAGTTTTGCCTGGAACTTAATGGGGGGAAAATATTGCTCCCAGTAAATTCCCATCTCCTGAACGCCATGCAGCATCAGTTTAAATGTTTGCAGCCATGCATTTTACTTTGTTAAATGGGAGATTTAAGAGATGTAGCAACCAAACACACACCTGAGAAACAAAATGAATCATAAAAGCACATTAAGTTGATACATAGAAACCTAACACCTAAAGGAGACAAACACAAAAACCTAATAAAATTATGTATAAGTTAATATAACAGAAAAATTTCCCCCTGAAAGGGAGAAAATTAGAAGAGAATTTAAATATTTCTAGGAAGTTGTCATAGAGCATGCCATGGAATGAGAGTACCTGGGGAAGCCTTAATCCATAAATCATATTAAATACCAAAAATTCCAGACAGGGTATATAATGCTGCCAAGGATGCTGCAGAGATCTGCACACAGGGCTGGGATATGGGGAGCAGGAATCCCTGCAGAAACATCATCAAGAGAAACTCTGGGACGTCCCAGAATGGCAGCAAGGACAGACAGGGATGGATTGAGGGGTCTGAACTGTGTGTGCAAAGGTACCACAGATTGGGCACATTGGATTATTTTTATGTTCCTTCCCTAATATTTTCTAGCAACAGATTTTCTATTTGCACACTAAATGTCCAAAGAAAAACCTAAAATCCCTCTTATAAATAGAAATACTGATTTAGAGCCCTTTAGCTAATTGATGTTGCTATTTTCTCAATACTGTTACTAAATTCAACATTTCTGCCATTTGTCCATAGTATTGAAAAATAATTTTTTCCCCACTTTCGTTCCATAGTTTGAGCCTGCTGAGCAGAGCAGAGAGTAAGAAGCACCATTTTGCTTTGTTCATGGCTTCCCTGGAAAAAGATTGGTGACTGAAGGGAAGAATCCACAAAAATATATTTTTTTCCTGCTACAGAGCATTGAAGAACTTTTAAATCAACACATTTTCAGGGTAGGAAGTGTATTCAAAACAAAGTTTTAAAATAATAATACAATAATAAAAAATCATAATTAAATAATAATATAATAATTTTAAAATAATATAATATTTTTATTTTGGCCTTTTTTTTCCCCAGCTAGCTCTCTATAATGATGCTCAGAAATAAGGCAACAGTGACTCCAAAGGGAAGTTGCAGCTTGATGATAGAGGACACTGGATAAAATCCCCCTGAATTTCAAAGCCAGTCCTTCTGGTGACATTCCAGTGATCCAGCCAGTGCAGATCCCACAGTTAATATATGGGGATTGCTCTGAGATTGCTGCTTTGGGATCAGGCTTTTGGAGGCATATAATTTTTCAGGCAGACCTTGATGATCAGTCTCTGGGGTCTGATGCTGATGGTCCCTTCACTCTGACAAGATAAATGCTCCTTTATAACTCTTGTCACATCGTCGGGCTGGCATCAGGAAATTAAGATAAAACTTTTTTGCTGGCAGTGCAGTGTTGTAGGGCTGCAGGACTAAACTCCTCTCTGCTGGAAAAAGTTGAACTTTGCCAGGAATTTTGTGTTGAGCACAAACCTCACCAAATGGGAGCTTGGAGGAATGATGTTGGTGTTTCTGTATCATGGGGAAAGGCATTAAAAATGAACTGCTCATCCCCTATTGCCCCTCCCCCAAAAAATCAACCTCATAGGCTTGTTGATCAAAAAAAAAATTAGATATAAACATAGAGTCTTAATTCCAATTTACTCTGAAGAGTTTGAATAAAGCAGAAAAGTCCCATGCTGGAATTTCTAGATTTTAAAAAAAGTCTTACAAAATAAAATGTCTACCTCTGCTAGAGAAAAAGCTTCTGATAAGACTTGGGTTTGCTTCACAGAATCATAGGATGGCTTGGAAGGACCTCTAAAGGTCATCAAGTCCAACCCTGGTTATTAACAGAACACTTTCCTGAGTAGAGATGCAGAAAATACTTGCACAGAGGGCACGGAAATAATGTTTCCCACTGAGCAGGTCTCTTCTCATCACCAGGTTGCAACAAACAGTTCTTGAATATTATTTTCCCATTGCAGTGACAGCTGTAGAAATCCTAGCAATACAATTGAAGAAAATAATTGTACACTCAGGAGGATGATGAGCAAAAAACCCAAATACTGCAATGGTGTAGGCACTGCTCCATGCCCTAGTCCATGGCTCTAGTCCATCCTGCAGCTTCCTCTGGTACAAAAATACCGAGGATTTTACAAGCAACATCTTTCCAAAGCATCTTCTTTCCCAAGACCTAAATTTCTTGCCACCTTTTTAGAAACACAAACGTGGAGCAAGAGTTTCTCCTTTCTGCACAACCGCAAAGGAAAAAAAAAAAGGAATTTCATCTGTCCCATAGGCCTTTAGATAGATGTGTCTGTTTTTCTTCTACAACAAAAGATAAGCTCCAGTCACACAAAGCTGGGCTGCATCTGGTGAGCAGAACACAAATAATGCTGCCTAAACTGGGGGTTTAGCCCTGATAAAGAGAATTATAGAATGTCCTGGGTTGGAGGAGACCATAAAGCTCATCCAAGGCCTCCCTCTGCCATGGGCAGGGACACCTTTCCCTGTCCCACGCTGCTCCAAGGAAGGTGTTTACAGCAAAGCTGCAAGGTGGATAAGGAGGAATAAACAAGCCCAGCTTAAACCCTTGGCTTTGTCAGAGGAGTTAAAGGCCATTAAGCTCAGTCTTTTAAGCTGGCTAAGAGAAAGGCAGGGTAGATTCTGCGAGATATAGTGTATATTAAAAGGTTCCTGATTTTTTTCGAAATGATAACCTGCTGAAGGAAATGATGTCCTCTGCCACAGTACCTGCTTGTCTAATTGCTAACCATGCAACCTTATCCCCCCCCGAGATTTACAGATAAAAAACACCACTGTCATCACCTCCACCCTCCCTGTCTCCTCTCTCTCTGTACAGCAGGTAAGACAAGAAACAGGGGCTGGAGGGTTTAAATAGAGGGAGTACATTTGAGAAACAGGACAATTAGGGACACCAGCACGGACACGTGTGCAGCAGCAATGTTACAAGTTAGTGACAGCAGCCTTTTCAACTGAGTACCAGTAAAATAAATAACAAATGTGGCTCTGGAGGAACACGGTAGCCCTGAGTACTTCAATTAAAGCAATCAATGAAAGTGCCCATCTGGATAAAGTTTTGAAAGTGGCATGTTTTAAAAAAACCAGCAATAAGCAAGATCCAAAATTCAATGTTCCCCTGGCAGTTTGATAAGAATGGGAGAAGAAGGAGATGCATAACCATGGGTAAAGGCTCCCTTCTTTATACATTTCTCCTGACACTGCAATAGGTTATTTTGATCCCTGAGAAGGCTGAGTCAAACCCTGTCCTGGTGCTGCTGCTTCTTTGTGCAAAGCAGATGTAGGGAGTGAACGTGCTAAGCTGTGCAGCTTTCCTGTGGGGAATGCAAACCTCAGAGAAGGGTCTGGAAATGGTGTCCACAGTGGTGGAGCTGTGACCCTGTGGGAAGCTGCACTGGAGCAGTCTGTTCCTAAAGGACTGACCCCACAGGAGGGACCCACACTGCAGCAGATCCTGAAAAACTTCCCATGAAAAGATTCACTGTGGAGAAGTCCATGGAGAACTGTTTTCCATGGGAGAGACCCCACCGTGGAGCAGAGGACCAGTGTGAGGAACCCTTCCTTGGNTGGAGCTGTGACCCCGTGGGAAGCTGCACTGGAGCAGTCTGTTCCTAAAGGACTGACCCCACAGGAGGGACCCACACTGCAGCAGATCCTGAAAAACTTCCCATGAAAAGATTCACTGTGGAGAAGTCCATGGAGAACTGTTTTCCATGGGAGAGACCCTACCGTGGAGCAGAGGAACAGTGTGAGGAACCCTTCCCTGAGGAGGAAGAAGCAGCAGAGACAAGTGATGAACTGTCCACAGCTCCCACTCCTCCTCCCCAGAGGGTGAGGAGGTAGAGATATCAGGAGTGAAGTTGGGCTCAGGAAGAAGGGAGGGGGTGGGAGAAGGTGCTTTTAAGAGTTGGGCTAATTTCTCATTACCCTACTCTGATCTGATTGGCAATAAATTAAATTAATTTCTCCAAGTGGAGTCTTGGGGAGCGTTTTGTCCATGACAATAATTGGTGAATGACCTTTTCCTGCCTTTATCTCGACCCACAAGCCTCTCATTGTTTTTACCCCTGTCCAGCTGAGGAGGGGAGTGATGGCACTTTCACATCCATTCCTTGCTACCGGAGGAAGGATGCAGGAGCTGTAATAGGGGGTGAAGATCTTGCAGTCTCATGGAAATAGTGCATTAATTGAGCAAATTTTTATGGATGTGGGAGTCTAAATGACTTTTCTGCCTCTAGGCTTTCTGCACAGGATTGTATATTCAGGTGAATGAAATATATGAGTTAGGCTGGGTGAGCATTTAGCAAAACTAAAATCTTTAGCTAAATTTGCCACCCCTGACCTCTACACACATTTATTTGGTCTCATTTTAGAAAACCATCACTTTGCAGGGCCTAGCATCAGGTTGGGATGAGACAGAGTGAAGAAAACTGGACAAGGGGGAAAAGACAGATATTTTTTTCTGCTGCCTCTTGGTCTCCTCCCCCTTCCTGTAAAACACTTTTTCTTGGGTGATGAGCAAGGTGATCAAGGACTTGGCAGGGCTGGGTAAATATATTTTCCTAGGAATCAGCTGTGCAGGAACAAGGACCCAACAAGGACCCAAACTTCCCTCCAAGCACAGACCCTGAGGAAGCTAATTCCAGACACGAGCAATGGGGAGGTGTCTAACACAGTTTAGTGGTGGACCTGCCAGTGGCTGGACTTGACCTTAGAGCCTTTTTCCAACCTGCAGACATGGCGATTCTATTTTGGGATTCTATGGTATGTGACTTCACACAACTCAATTCATCCCTTTTTCCTATCTCTTCTCAGCCATTTTAAATAAAATGTAGTTTGGGACTGAAGATTCCTGTGGCCCTGGGACTGTAACAAGTCTGGTCCTGACCCCAGGCATGCAACCAACACACAGCTTATGAGCATTTCTTCTTTACACTTGCCTGGGAAATGAACCCACCTAATTCTGAAAGCCCATTTCAGCTTTCTCTAGATCACAAAGAAGTCAGTAGCAGCGTCCTGTAGGTGCTACCCTGAGAGAAGAGAGAAGGGGAAAAA
>VYXD01010084.1:280741-296200 GCA_013397195.1 Hylia prasina | reverse complement strand
TTTTTCCTTTTTTTTTTTTTTTTTTTTTTTTTTTTTTTTTCCTCCCTGTGGTGCCACTGCTCTGGAATTTCATTCCAAAGACCCGTGATAAGAGCTCACAGGGTTTCTGGGGACGTGCTGCTGGTAACCACCACGAAGGTAGAGATGGATGTTTCTCCATCTGCTCTTCCACTGTTCTCCCCAGGGAAAAACTCCCATGGCAGAGGTATGTGGGTGAGTTGGATGCTGATATAATATCTCACAGATTACAAATAATGCAGGAGACAGCAATTTTAGAGCCTATAACGTGAAAACCAGATGGCATAGCATGTTTGAGAAATAGTCTTGATACATTTTTTGTGGTCAGAACTGCCACTAACCTGTTACTCACATGCTGGAAAGCATTTATTAAGGGTTTTTGGCAAACAGATAAGGATTTAAACTGCCGATGGGATGAGAAAACAGAATTTATACTTCAGGAAACTGACAATCTGCTTTAAGAAACACGAGCACAGAAGCAGCAGGTGAGGCTGCTTCTACAGGGCTGTTTCACACCTTGCATGTCTCATTGAAAGCATTATTAAAGACGATCAAACTGTACACTTTGCATTCAAACTGTCCATTTTGCTCTAGCCAAGAGGCAAAATCTTGGAGATTTGCTGTTAATGCCTTTAATTAATAAGGAATGGTGATGGTAAGTGGCCCATTCAGCAGGATGAGGGTGGGTAACTGCTGTCCCTGCCTCATCACAAGGACTTCTGGAAGGCTCTGGCTGCTCCACGGCTTGTCAGGGAACACAAATGAAGATGTGGAAAATACAAGAAAGAAATGTGCAGACAGCCTTGTAGGAGCATCAAGTATTTGAGAAGCAGAATTCACACACTTCCTGATGATCCCCAGAGAGAGAGATGTCTCTGCAAGGTTATAGCATTGATATTTTTCTCTGATCTTTGTTCTGCCTGACTCAGAGCGGCTTGAGGGGATTCTCCACAGCCCAGCTTGGACCTATGCAGACAGAAAATAGAAACAGCAAATTTCTAGGTCACTTCTCTTTGGGTGCCTCAAGACTCTTTTGGATCCTTAATTACAGCCACAAACAGACCTGACAGGTCTGTGTCTGATGCAGGACAGGAGCTGAACTCTGGGGCTGGCCTGGCTGCTGTCATCCCTCTCTTCAGAGGGAAGCCCTGCACCCTCATCCACGAGGATGATGCAGCTGATGTTGCAAAACCTCTCTGCTCTCGGCCATCTGAGGATGAAGATCAGCAGTTAATCTGGACAGACAAGGTGGATTTTGTTACTCTTGTGGCTGCAGGTTGCTGTTGCTGAGGGGGCAGCTCTGTACAGGCCTTTGAGTTTGCTCGGGTTTGGCCTGAGTGCACAGCGGGTGCTGAGAACAGAGGCCACACTCTTCATCCCAGGATTTTTATCATTTTATCAGGTCCTATTTATTTTCAAGCATCTGTTCAACCTTTCATGCAAGATGAAAACAATAGCTTCAGCTGCTTTCTACCTGAGCACTGGAGGAGTTCAAGCTGATACTCACATCAAAGCGCTCGGCATATTTATCATTCCTGATTCCGTAATAAGCAGCGGCGTCTGACAGATGCACAAAAGCACCACAGTTTCCACTTGGACCTTACAATGGCAGCAATGACTTCAAACCAGGATTAAAGGCTCGCTCAGGAAATGCTGGGCATTTTCCTTGCTGAATAATTACAACCTCCTCACAGCTTGGGTTTGCTGGCAGTGCCACGCTGCACCCGGAGTTTGGGAGCACAGGGGATGCTTTGGGAGCTGCTGCTGCTGCTAAAGCTTGGTGGGAACAGGAATCCACCTGTAATTCTTCTCCAGCACTTTATCAAGTGACACATAATCAGTTTGGTTTGGAGTTTTTCAGAGGTGATAAAGATGTATTTCCTCACGGGCCTGCCCCAGTCTTATTCTAAGGAATAAGTCACTTTTTTCATTTACCAGAAAGCAAATCTTGCTCTGCAGTTAAAGCTTATGTTTAAGAGAAAGAAACATACCATAAATAAAGCAAAAACAAAATCTGAATTAATCTGTGGGGGTGCAATTCCTCTGTAGTTTGTCTCAGGAATAACTTGTATCAGTGACAGCCCCAAAAGTAAGGAAGTGACAATATGGAACAACTTGACATTATTTAATACATGGAAAAAGCTGTTAGAATAAAATTATTCAGCTTGCTGAGAGAGACACCTAATCACCCTTACAAGTGTGTCAGATGCCATTATTTTTTTCTTACCATTTTTGAACCATCACATAAATTTTTTAGTGGAAGAACTGCCTTATGCTATGTGAGAAATCAAGAGCATTGGCCGTAAAACTCCAAACACAGCCAGTAACAAGAAAACTCAATGCTTACTGAGAAATTGCAATTCCATTATGGAATATTTGCTTGTAGGCAAAGACATTACATGTTTTTCTCAAAGTAAGAGTATAGGCACATGCTGATTTTAAAAGACAATTAAAACCACTTTAATTAGCATTAACTAAGATTTTTTTTGGTGGTTTTAGTAAGTAATAATCTCGTTTTGAGTTATCAGATGTAGGGAGAGATGCTTCATAAAGAAACTGGTTTGCTTAAAATATGCTTTTGACGTGATTATGGGAATTGGCTGGAATAAAATACTTGGCAAAATTTAAAACATTTTTAATAGTGAGTAGTAATCTCTCCACCAGTATGGAGTAGATGCTTGCTTTGCATTGTAGTTTGGAAGCATCTACAAATCAGTAAAATGATAGAACAGAGTCTCTAAATTGATCCTTTGAAGACATAATTTCCATTATGGGCTCATGCCTGGCAAAATTTCTCTCAAACAATAGCATATCAGTATTAGCATGCTCAATTATACATCTTCCCACAACACCACAGCTACTACGAGTCCCCAAGGGCTAAAATGGTTCTTTTCCAGAAAGCTGTATATTTTTATGTTTAAATAATCCATAAAGACTGTCCCTGTTGAGAAGTTCAGAAAGACTGTTCTGAATGCTTCATTGCAGGGCTTGGGGCTGTAGGACAGAATGCAAATCCGGGCAGTGGGTCCCTGTTTCAGCTCTGGGTGATGCTTTTGGGGCTTCACTTTGACTGTCAGGATGTGGCTCTGATTTACCTGTCATTTTACAGCACAATCTTGAGCCGCTTAGTGCAGATTTAGCAAAGGTCTTGAACTTTCCAAGGAGCCGTGGTCAGACTTGGAGATCCAAGGGTGCAGTGTGCTGGTGGCAGAGCTGGGACAAGCAGGGCCATCTCCAGCAGAAACCAGCCCACATTTCAGTGGTGATTTCGTGATGCTCTGCCCTGTGGAAAATGGGATATTGATAAAAAGAGTGCCCTGGTTTGGGGCAGGAATGTGGCACATGGACAACACCTGCACATGGACACCAGTTTCCCCACAGAAATACTGCTGTGTATGTGCTTAAAATTAAAGCACATGCATGCAAAAATCATAGAATTACAGCGTGGTTTGGGCTGGAAGGGACCTTAAATTCATCTCATTCCACTCTTGCCATGGGCAGGGACACCTCCCACGATTTCAGGTGGCTCCAAGCCCAGTGTGACCTGGCCTTGGACACTTCCAGGGATCCAGGGGTAGCCACAACTTCTCTGGGCACCCTGTACCAGGGCCTCACCACCCTCAGAGGGAAGAATTTCTTCCTAATATCCAATCCAACTGTCTAATCTAACTGTCTAATCTATCTGTATCCAATTCCCTGGCAGTGGGATGCCATTCCCTGTGTCCTGTCCCTCCATCCCTTGTCCCCACTCCCTCTCCAGCTCTCCTGGAGCCCCTTTAGGCACTGGAAGGGGCTCTGAGGTCTCTCCAGAGCCTTTTCTTCTCCAGCTGAACACCCCCAGCTCTCCCAGCCTGGCTCCAGAGGGGCTCCAGCCCTTGGAGCATCTTCACAGTCTCCTCTGGATCGCTCCAACAAGTCCAAGTCCTTCTGATGTTGGAAGCCAAGAGATGGACACAGCACAGCAGAAAGGGAGAATCCCCTCCCTTGACCTGCTGGTCCCACTGCTCCTGATTGAGCCCAGGACATGGTACAAAATAAAAATTAAACACATACATTATAAAACTTTGATGGAGCAACTTGTGCCCATGTGCTTAAAAAAGTTTTTGCTGGCTTAGGTCATCCTGAGTTGCTCAAGGTTAAAGAACAATTGGAGCCCAGGATTCCATAGGACCAGCAGCAGTCCCCACTCCCATGGCCACCCTTTGCCTCCAACATGAGGCAACTGGAAACATCTGCTGCATTTGGTAAATATTGTCTCCGGGTTTGGGGTTTTTCTGATAGGCTTAAACAACAGAACTCATCCTGATAGATGCTGCTTGTTTTCTTTTCTATGAGTTCTTCCTAACTTGCTTAAATTTGCAATTCTAAACAATTCTCTACCATGCTTCCAAATTCCAACCTGATATTAAATTATTAAGGAGGTGTTTTTGAAATATCTTATCTTGACATGTATCTCCTGAGCCAAATGACCTCAGGCACTGTTCCTAATTAATTTCTTAAAGAAGGAAAAAAAAAAAAAAAGGCAAAAAGAAAAGTTGGCAAGAGGTACAGGCAGTGACCCTTCCCAAAGTCCTCCAGACTGTGCTGGGCTGCTTCCTGCTTGGGGCTGGAGGAGAGGGAGAACAGGTCTGACATTTCCCCAGGGTTTCATCTCCTGCCACCACTCACTGTGCCGTGGCAGAGCGTGGACACTTCACCCATCTGATGCCCAGGAGCAAAGGCAACACTCCCAAACACCCACTGGGGCAATAACCAAATATGAGATTAAAAGCTCTTTTTTTCTTTAACATTAAAAGCCACAAAAACAAAAAGTCTTTTTTTTTTTCTTTTTCTTTTTCTTTTAAACAATATATTCTGAGAGAATGAGAGATTAAGTTTGAGGAGTCACTTCCAATCAGAAAGCCACCATTTAATTACAACACACAGGAAATTACAGAGTGAATGGCCGGGACAGTGATAAGAGACTGACACCGGAGGATGACAGGTACTGAAATCCGACCACTTCATCACAAAGCTACTTATCACAAGAGCCTGTCTGGAAGGCTGACAATCTGATTGTACTGTCAACTCAATTCATAATTAATATATTTATCAAATTAATTACTGAAAAAATCTCACTGGTGCTCGCCATAAAACAGTGGCTAAATTCATTGCCTGTTGGCTTCGTTTACTGCTAATAACTGTGCTGTCAGTTTAATGAGGGCAGTGAGTGGGCCCTGTTTTAGCTGCATGACAGACAAATTGCCCTCTTATATAGAATGATACAGAGAATTTAAGAGAAGAAAAGAAATATGTCATTGTTTGGTGACAGCCACAATCGGAGCCTTGTCTCGGAAACTTAGCATCAGCTCAAACGTACATGAAAGGGAGGTTGGGAATTCCTTTGTCAGCTAAATAAATACTTTATGAAATCCTGACTGATCCCTTCATCTGAAATGACCTCGCGGCACCGCGTGGAGCTCTCAATAATTCCCTGTTGATTCCAAAGACCTGACAGGAGTTTGTTGTAGGACAGGAGGCAGGAATTCTGAGCCATGTGAACACGGCGCTGATTCCCGCCTGGCTGGGCAAGCAGGAGAGCCCAGGAATGGCAGGGATGGGGCTGGGGCCTTGTACAGGCTGGTTGAGGCATGGAAGGGGCACGACCCAACACTCATGGACGCTGCACTGCCATAAATGGGACAGAGAGCTCATTGTGCTTAATTAACTGCACAGGAGCTAATTGAGGCACCCAGCTCCAGTGAGCAGCTGGGTTGCTCCATCCCATTGCCAAAAAGGGCTTTGATGACAACAGAGTGGTCCATGCCTCCCAAAAGATGCTGCTTCCTTGGCTAAGAAGTGTTGGGGCTCAGCAGAGAAATTTCCAGTTGCTAAACCAGGATTTAACACTGGTTATAATGGGATTTCACGCACATCACTGCAATTTGTTCAGCTTAGCTGTGCTGCAGTGTGGCAGGGCAAATCCACCAAGAAATGAATATTTAATCGCAAAAGTCAGAAGAAAGTTGGGGACATTTTTCTCTAATGGCTATTAAATCATGCTGTCAGTTCTGCAAGGTCAGAAAACACAGCTTAATCTGGGATGATCCTCTCTATAGGCTGAAAAAAACCAGCACCATAGAATGTGTACATTTACTCCCTACATCAAAATTCTGTGCCCTGAAAAGAATCTTTTTGACCCAGCAGCTTGATAAAAGTTGGGGTTTTTTTCTTTTTATTACAGCATATAAGCAGTATTAAACTAAAGACCAGATAATTTAGACAGTGTTCAGGTGGGTTTTAAAGGCCTAGTGTTTCTTTTTTGAATGGATAAAATGTGGACAAATGGTAACTCAATGTGATTCTACTGCACAGAGGTTAAGTGATAAAGTTAATGCTGTGAAAAATTTCTGCAGCAAGAATTCACATTAAAATCTATTATGTGTTATAAAGAATATAAACAGCAGTGATCACTGGGGGAAAAATGTTTGAGGATGGTGAAAAATCCTTGCAGGTTACTCATTATACTGGGAATTTTCAAATCTGTTCACTTGCTGTTTGCAAAAGAAATAAGATTCCTAAATCTAAAGAGAAGAAGCCCAAGATGACTGAAGGGTTATTTAATAAGGGGGAAGGGGGAGGAATTTCAGATTATTTCCTAACAGTGCCCTAATTCTGTGATTGGCTCAAATATAACAATAAAACAGTGAAAATAGCAACGAGAGCTAAAAAAATAAATCTTCAGCATTACAAACATGCTCGCTTTGTGCATGTATATAAACATATTTTGTCCTTGTGTTATTTTCATGAGTCATCTGCCCATTCTGCAGTACTTTCCTTGCTGTTGTCACCAACATTTTGTATTTTCAAGCAGATTCCTGCCTGCCTTCGACTCCAGAGATTCCAGGGAGCACCTTGCTATGAACACGCAACAGCAAAACCGCTTGGTTGGAGCCGCCCTGCGACAAATACTCCAATATAAAACTCAGCCCTGCTATTTCTCTTTCATCCTGGCCGTAGCTAGATCCCAGACTGAGATTACCCTGCTGGCCGCCGGCTGCCCCCCTCCCCACAGCTCTGCCTTTTAATCCCAGCTCTCCATCCCCGGGGACTCTTCCCCCCGCCCCGGACATCGCCTTGCCCGGCTGCCTCAATGCTCTCCCTTGTGCTCCGGTGCCAGCAGCAGCAGCAGCAGCAGCAGCAGCAGCAGCAGCAGCAGCAGCAGCAGCAGGGCCCAAACACGGCCAGTAATTACACAGATATTCCCTGCCCTGCTTGACAGCAGGAGGATTCCGTGCCCCAGCTCCAGGAGATGCTGGCACTGATGGTCGGGAGCGTGGGGAGCTCCAGCTCTGCAGACACGACCCCAACCCCTTGTCCCCGGCCACCTCTGTCACCTCCAGGGTGAGCCTCGCCTTGTTGTGCCCAGAGAATGGGAATCCCCCCCTTTCCCAGCCTGTGAGCTGTTCCTTGCCCGAATTAATGTTTGCAAAGGTGTAAGGAAGCGCCGCCCGATCTGCAGAAATGGGTCCTTTCCATTTCATTTCAGCCCCCTGATCTATCGGGGTAACTGCCCACCCTCTGAATTAATAAAGATAAAAGTGCAATTGTATCAGCACCGGGCAACGCTTGAAAAATAAAAGGAAAGGCTCAGTTTGCAGCATTCATCCCTGAGGGATAAGAGTCTGTCTGCAGCGAATGAACTCGGCTAGAAAGGCTGTCCACAAATAATAAAAATGATCAACTCCTTAGAGTTATCTTATCCAGTCATCTCCTGTGAAACATTTGGATCAGATATCCCTTACCTGAGTTATTTTATTTGGCATATAGCACTTTAGGCAAGATTTTCAGGAGGCAAATAGGAAATGAGATTTAGAAAACATTAATTAAATGTGAATACAACAGCTTAATGGGTTTTATCTTCAGATGAACTGGAGATGACTCTTTGCCATTCACTTCTTAAAACTGCGAGCAGAGATAAAGGAAATGTAGCAAGAAAAGGCGACCAGGGAAAAGATGAAAGATTTGGTAGATTGACAAGACCAAAGTAATTTGATTTGTATTCAGCTTGGACCATTTCACAAATTTCACATATTGCTGCTTTATGGCTGCATATCAAAGGCAAGTAAAAGGATACTTGGTTCTTGCAACGGGCACTTTTAAAACTAAAATTATTCTGTTTAAATGCTGGTTTAGAAATAGTTTTTACACTTAGTTGTATGGAGTCCTCTCTTCATACACAAGGTTTTTTCATGTCCCATAGAAATCATCATCTTTGCATTATACTGATTCTAGTTTGGAGTAGTTTATTCTGAAATTTTCCAGATATAGCCAGAAGGCAGAGTGTTTTTCTGAAAAGTTCTAATTGGCTGAAAGGAAAAGTCACTTATCATTTTTAGTACCAGATCATTCAAATTCTATTGCATTTTAAATGTACTCTTATTTATTTATTTTCTCTTTCTAGTTTGAGCTGTCCCAGCCAGCTTTTCTAGACCTTGGTGTCCTGGGGAAAATCTTTTACTTGCCAATACTTGCAGAAAATATTTCCACTTTATAGAAGCAAACCGTGAAGCAAATACTGATTTTAACCCATAATGTGTTTTTAAAATGACAAATAATTTCTGTCTGGGTGTATGTGCATGTACAGATGCTCAGTGTTTTTGCGTGGATTAAACCATATTCCTTCCTTTTTTCTTTTCCTTGTTTTCATGGAACAGCTTATAACTTTGGAGCAGTTATTATCTGAGGATTACACCTGCAGATCATCTGAGACCCAGTGAAATCCTACCTGTTCAGCTTTTTGCTCTCTAAACTGGACAAGGCTCAGAAATGCCATGGATTTTTTGGGGGTTTTTTTAGGTTGTTTCTTTTCACACTGTCTGCCCAAGAAGAGAACACAAATACATGGAAAGAAACATCAGAGCATTTTTGCAGGCTACTTGAAATATTCCTGCAGTGGCAACAATTATTGTCAGTGGTTTTGCGTTACTAGCAAACATAAAAAAGAATTGCAGCCGTTTCCATGTTTAAGCTGTCACTTTCATACATTGAATTAGCATTATTGGCACAAGCTGTGTTCCCAGTGACATCCCAGCCCAGCTGACACAGGGACAGTGCAGTTGGGGACAGTTATCTATAGATGGCAATCTTCTTCTGGGCACAGAGCTGAGGTGAAGCCAGCTCTTCTTCCACAACAAAAATAAAACACATCCCTGTGCACACATTTACAAGTACTGAAGTTTTTTACCCTGGGATCATACTGGATGATTTGAAAAAGGTTTCAGACTCGATTTTGGTCCAGAGGGGCTGTTTTACCAGTAACTAATTTTATCTAACAACAGGAAATGGTTAATGTCTGCTGAACTGCTCAGTTATAGCATCTTGTGAAAAGCTGGACTGGACTGGGCAAGGCACTGTTGTTTCCACAGTGTGTGGTCGTGTGCATTACAGCAGAGTCTTGGGCCTCACACTAAACACATTTTTAAAATATTGCAGCGCTTTTTTTCTTATTTTCTTATTGATTTTACTAGAGGAAAAAAAAAAAAAAAGTGGTGCCATTTCTCTGGAAGGTGTGTGAGGAATTAAAGGCATTCATTCTAATCCACTCGGGTTAAAGCTCCCCAACAGGGGATGGAGGGAAGGACGCAGAACTTGCCCTTCCCCAAAAGAGGAGAGGTTCTGCACTTGTCTCTGGAGGAGAACCCCATGGGATGGATGCTGAGCATCCCTCACCCTCCCCAGAGACTTGAGAGAAGTCTCTGAACACAGGAACTTATCTACATAAGAGAATTAAGCGTCTGTACATTATAAGAGTGGGGTTCACAGTGGAAAACGTGGTTGCCTCTCAATCCCAACCATCTTTCTGCAGGTGGCTCTCAGGTACCTGAGAGAACACAGTCAGTCACTCCAGGTGTCCAAAGGCTGCTTTTTCATACTGAAATTAACTTTATTTCAAACAGCATGGTGCTAATGTGCTTAATAGACATGTCAGATACACCTGAAAGAGATTTTGATGCGTGTTTGAGATTGTTATGGCCTTCATTTAGCTCTGGACCTGGGCTAATCCTGACAGATATGAAATAACCAGCACAGACAGTAGCACTAAGTTATTGCTGGAAATGCTGTTAAATTAACCCCCTTCAGCTGGTGGGGTGGGGGTACAAAACACTGATACATCAAAGTACCCAAAAACTGGGTAATTAAATGCACAAAGCAGCATCGCATATATGAAGTCCTCACACAACTGAAAGATGTTAAAGCTGATAGAGGCAATATTCTCAAAGAATAACAACAAAAAAGCACCTTTGGAATGACCCTGCAGAGAATTTTAGTCATTTAACAGAGACTGAGGAGCTGCTGTGCTGTCTGTTTTGGAACAAGCCCCAGAGTAACCCATTTATTTAGAATTCACGAGCTAACACTTTCAGAGCCCACTTCTGATAACTTGCAAAATCTAAAACTCCTCATTAAATGCCAGATAAATTGACTGGCCTGAGGGCAGGATGGGCGAATGGGATATGTGAGCATGAGTCCAGTTTCCTGTAATTAATGAGATCTGAATAAGCAGAACCAATCCAGCCTGAGCGAGAGGAAAATTACTGCACCTAGCAAAGTTCAAATAAGAAATATGTGAACTTTGAAGTGCCTGAACACAAATCAAGATGCTGAGTTTTTATAAAAACCTTTATGAGCTCCAAAATCTGATGTACAATATGTCTCTCTCTCTCTCTCTTTTTTTTTCCCCCTGTAAACGAGCAATTTAATATTAAGAGGATTCTTTTAGGGGCCTCAATTCACAAGGGTTTTTGAAATTCCTCCTTTTAGTTACATAAGTACCTCTATCATTCTTCAGTAGATATTTAAACACAAAGTCTTACTCCATTCTATTCCACCAGAAGGAAGAAATCATTTTAGTTTAACTCGAAGGTAAAACATTTTATTTCATCCAGAATGACTCTACATGAAAAATAATATTTTTAAGAATTTGGGTGTCAATCAAATCGCTCCGTTTTTGAACCTTCATAGAAATTTTCAGAAATATTGTGCACTGGAGTCAAGAAGTTCTTACAAAGTTCACTGTGATATTTCATTGTCCAAAATGCCAGAGAGACATTCCTCTGCTGTGCTCCAACCCAAACTATTCCATGATTCTGCCATGCCCTGCCATGGGCCTGAAGCATCTGTGCCAAGCTCCAGGTCCAGGCAGTGGAGTAGAATTGCTCTGAAGTCAAAAACTGAGCTCATCCATGAGCTTTCTATTTGTTTTCCTGATGTATTTTCCAGAATTATCTACAATGTCTCTGTCTTTAATAAAATTTATTAAAATGTGAATTTGCTGGAAAGAGCACATCAGGAATTCATCCTCTGGAAAAGGAAGATGAGTGGCCTTATGTCATAAAACACCAAAAATAAGGACAGAAGTGTTTCTTGCAACTGTTTGTTAAAATGTTTCAGTTTTTCCAGTCATTTTAGGAACAGCAAATGAACATGTAGTTCAGATAGGAACTATTACATCGCCTTGCCTTGTTTTCCTTTAAAGCAACAACTATAGCAAATATCTGTTTCCATAGCAGGGAAAGGGAGATTTTTTAAATATCAAGTCAGGAAAACTGTTCCAAATACTACATCACTTACACAATGGTATTAAACACAACCATTTCAGGTTACAATACCTGCTGCTTACACTTCTTTATGTACTGGTCAACTTGTTTCACTTCTTGCAGCACCTTAGTTATGTCCTTCTTCACACTGAAGCACTGACATAAAGTATAAATGTAGCTCAAAGTTATGGAATGGAATAGAGGATTCAAAAGTGTTTTTCTTTTAAAGTTTCTCTTTTAAAAGTAGCAATGAAATTCGTGTGTTGGAGGAGAGCAGAAGTATTGTCCGAGGCTTTGCTCAGGGGAAAACCCAAAAGTAACTTCAATACAACTTTAAAGAAATCACATTTTCCCTGAAAAGCACTTTCTCAAGAGACTATGGTCAACTTCAAGGGTGCCTTTATCAGACATTCCAGGGGGAAAAAACAGGAAGAAGAGCTGCCTGCCCAAGGTAACACAATAGGAGCCTGCAGCAGTCACAGGAGTATCAGTTACCACAAACCAAGCTGTGCAACAAGGAGATTAAGATGTGGATTACCCACCACTTACTATGTGTCATAAAGAAAAGAATAGTTTCAGATGCCAGTTTGACTTAATCTGGTACCGGCGGCCTTTCCTTGAAAGGATTAATGGGCACTTTTTTTCCACCTAGGCATTTTTAAAGGGTTTGTCATAATAAAGATTGAGAGGAGCAACAAGTAATGACAGAAGCTTCAGCATGAACTATTAAAGGATTTGATAACAAATTATCCATTTCTGAGTCCAACCAAATCACCATTAGCTGTGTGCCTTGCTTCATTAAGGCAGCATTGTATTCCAATGAAATTTGCTGTGGCGGTGATAGGGGCCCTTCAATCAGGCTCTGTAAACATGAAATCAGCTCAAAATGAGCATTGATTTGAAGTGAAAATCTAAGAGAGATTTGTTTCTTTAACTGGGGCTTGTGATGCCACCACTCCTTTTTTGGCATCCCTCTATTTTCTTCTGAACTTTTCCCTATGACAATCTTGCTGCAGGTGCAAGGAGCAGCTAAACATGCCAAAATTATCTCCTGCTTTCCTTGCTGTGTAGTTTTCCAGTTTGCATTTGTGCTGTAATTTGAAGGAAGGCATTTCCTATCCAGAAATTAGAGTGAAAAAAATGGATATTCAGTGAAATGAAGGAAATGCTCCTGAGAAAAAAAGAAGGGTGGATGCTACAGATGATATTTTCCAGCAGGGACTGAAGAGCATGAGAACTCTGAGTTTAGGTGAAGGAAAGAGAGGAGAGTCTCAGAAAGATACACTGAAAGTGTAAGATACCCCTCAGAGCAGTTTGCTATAGAGCTGACATCCAGGGAGGCACCTCCAGGTATGGATCAGAGCCCTTAGAGCATTAGGAACACCCGTCCTTTGGAAAATGTTGTCCCATTCCCATGTGTCTTCCTTCTATAATGGTTTAGTTGCTTTCTCTTCACAGAATTAAAGTTTTTCTGTTATTAAGTGTTTGTTTCTCCGTCACAGAGCGTCAGACTGATCTGCCTAAGGTGGTCCTGCACCTTTCCAGGTCACATTCCCTCAAACACCAAAATTTGGGAGTGCTGCCTGCCCTTTTAATATACCCATTATGCCAGAAAGAACCAAAGGCTCCCTGCCCCATTTGGTGCTGGTGATTTCTAACACATTCTATTCCAGCAGACCAGAAATTCCAGAATTACAATATTACAATCCATGATGATTTATAGGTTCTGTTCTTTTATGTGCCTATAATTCACAGAAATACAGATATGAAAATATAGAAAATTGTCCAGGTTTTGTTGACAAGCCCAAGGAAAAAATTCCAAGTAAAATGTTGAAGAAAAGCTTTTCTCTGTTTTAAAAACAGTAATAATAACTAAACCTTGTAAATCTTAACAAAAAGCTTGGTTTAGTTTAATCTTAAATTGTGCAAGACATTTAAATGAGTCTGTGCACATGGAGCTGATCTGCTAACTTTTACAGATTAAGTTTTTTAAGCTTTCCTAATTTCAAGTGTGCATGATGTGTTAGTTTTCCCTCCTAAAATAACATAGAATATGTTTTTAAAAATACCTTTTTAAAGCTTTGTTTTGTAACTTCCATGTTGCAAGGAGTTGTTTTGGCTGTTAGTTGTGACATCAGACATCTGACTGGCAATTTCTTACTCAGTCCATCTACACAGCAAAACTGAGAGAAGAATCCAGGCAACATTTAAAGAGCGGCAGAAAAGTAATGCACATATGTCCTGTATATGTATGTACATACATCCATAAACTGCCAGCAGCATCAGATTAACAAAATAGATGAAGTTTTTGTGTGCTGACAACTGAGTTTTACATGATGGGAGCTGATGGGGGTGGAGGCAGCTGGAGCAGCTGTTGCTGAACCTGGGAGACTGGTATTGCTAAAGCTGGAATGGTTTTTATACTTTAAGAGATCTGTCCCTTAAAGATTAGAAAATAACACAAATAAACGCTGGATTTATTTATTATTTTTTTTTTATCATTTAGGCAGCTGGTTGGATCTTCTCCAGCCCGTTTATGATCAAAATTAAAAGCTTCTATTTGGTCAGTTCATAAATATGCTCTAACACTCTCCACTCTGGCCTTTGGAAATGCTAATGTTACCTGGAGCACTCGGGGACATCTGAAGGAGATTTGTTTTCATGGGTCGACTTGCAAAAGAGCTGGCCTTGGTTTTTAGCAGTTTTCCCAATATACACATGCAAACCAGCCCAGATCTCATGGCATGTCATTTCAAATGTACAGTTTTGTCCTTCCTTGCTGAGGGGAACAAGCAAAACAACAAGCTCCTATTCAGAGGTAATTCCGAAGGCAGCTCCGCCGTGTCTCGCTGGCTGCTCCCTAACAAGCCTTTCATTCATTGCTGCTCCATGCAGCTGAGCTGTTTCTACCTGAGCCAGTGTTACAGACCTTTAATCAAACAAATGTACAAGGAAGCTCAACTACTTAACTGCCCTGCTTGTTCTGTGGGCTGAGATAGTCAAATGCAACAAAAAGAATTTTATTCCGCTCAGGACGAGTACATTTCCTTGCCGTTGTTCCCAACAAAGGGCAGCAGGTACAAATGGCCCCACTATCTGTGTCAGGGAGAAGTGGAGAGCAATTTGTTTCTATTAAACAGGATGGTTCTATTTTTTATTTTGTTGGCTTGGCCTCTCCGCAGCCTGTGCCAATCACGGTCTTTAATCTGAACTGCCCTTGACCATTCCTGCTATGCCACAGAAGAATTCTCTCTTTTTTCCCTTTTTTTTCTTCCCCCCTCCTTCTTCTTGCACAGGTAATTGTGAGAAAGCAAGTGAAAGCCCCGGGGTATTGGATTCAAAACACAATCCTGCCTTTCTCAGAACCGTACAAAGAATAAACTTGAATGCGACATTGAGTCCTGCCCGGCTGCACCTGCTGGAGATCTCCCATCCCCTCCAGTTCATGGTGGGGTCACGGCAGGCTCTGCTCTGCTCTGGTGGCAGCAGAGCTCCTCTGTTTTCAGTTCACAGTGAGATTAGATCGACAATGTTTGACCCGTCTAATTTAGTTTTTGTTTGGTGAAGCAAGGAGAGCCGGGCACTCGGTTAAATGCCGACCAGGCTGTTCCCCTGGAGAACGCTGCTGGGCTCTGTCAGGCACCACTGGCCTGGTGGCATTTTGAAAGGCTGCAGATTGGGGTTGCTATAATTTAATGTGACCTCAGAGAACGAGGCAAAACTTTGCTGTATGTTCATGCACTTCCCTGGATGCTCCCTTCTCAGGGGTCCAAGAGGAAAACCCAGCATGACCTGTCTCATGTGCAAGGTCTGAATTGTATGGCCCTTCCCTTCCCTTCCCTTCCCTTCCCTGAACTTCCCT
>VYXD01010084.1:201195-280566 GCA_013397195.1 Hylia prasina | reverse complement strand
TTTTTTGAGGTTCCCTTGGATGTGAAGCCTGTCCTGGAAGCACAGCTCAGAGTCATTTTGCTCACTTAATTTCACTCCTCATTTCCCTCCTTTGACATGGAGAGTTACAGTTTCCTGGTGTTAGGTCAGAAACCAAGAAACCAAACCTGTTGGTCACAAACCAGACTGCTCCTTTCTGCTCCAGCTTTCTCCCATGAAATATTCCTGAACAATGAGCCATGTCACCCTGCCAGGATTCATCCTGGATAGTCAGGGCAGCATCACAAACACTTCCTATTTTTGATGTAAGTTTTTGATATGCCAATTCAAGCCTCAGCTTTCCAATGTCTCCCTGGAAAGATCCTTTATTCTTTCTTGTCCAGTTTGGACTTTTCCTGAATATTTTTACAGCAGACAAAACGTTGGTTTGGGTTAACACAGAGCAGAAAAGCCATTTTTTATACTCCACCAGGAATTACCTGTGATGATGTCCCTCTAATGAGGAACTTTTGGTCGTTCCAGGATCCTCTGATTCCAATGAAATTCTTTTCTGAATGCAAATCTTGAATATCCATTAGATACTCATAATTTGGTGCACAAAATTTGCAGCTGCATCTGCTGCTCTTTCTTGACCATATTGTCTCTGGTTGTGAGATAAAAAACCAGAGACTCCTTACCAAAAATTTGTTTTCTGTGGAGGGGGAATAAAAGCTGGAGCTGAGCAAGTTTCTTACCCTTAAAAATACTGCAAAAGGAGATGTCCAAGCTTAAATTTTTTAGGTAAAAATTCAGGTTAGTTATAATTTTTTCTGAGTATTTTTATCTACCCCTAAGGCAAGAGATAAATGAAGTGTGATAGTACTTTGGAGAGCTTAGGAACTATTTGTAGTGAATAATTTATTCGACAAATTTTGCCCTTATTTCAGTTCATGAATTATCTGTGAACTGACTGGTACTTTTACGAATTTATTCATAATTTAGAATTATTCCAGAAATGCTTCTGTCCAAACACATTTTGCTGCAGAGCTTGCCAATGAGCAGATTATTGATTTTGCTATTTGTTATCTGCAATGTATTACTTGGGGGGGGTGAGGGGGAATAGTCCTTTTCAAAGGCCCAGAAACTCCCCCTTAAACTGCATTTCAAAGGTTTCAGGAGAACTAATTGTGCTGTTTGCTGCCTTTGCAGGGTCTGAATTAATTTCTGCTTATTTTTGCCATAGCTCTTTATTTGTGTGTTTGAAATTGACTTAAACAAACTGGCTTTAGTATCTAATTTGTGACTTTAATCAAAACAAACACTAAATTTGTTAAAGAAAAGCAAGTATTCTGTTCAGTAGATAACCCACAGAGTAGGTGCAGTCCTCTGTCTGGCTATGATTTCCATATGATTTATATATCTACAAAAGTCTGTTATAATCTCTTATTAACCTGTAGCAATGTCCATGTATTGGGGCTTGTTTTAAGGAGAAAAATGCATTAAAAGGAAAATAGAAAGAAATTTAGTGCAACTACCCTCCTATCACTTCAACTTAGTTTTCTGTAGTCCCAATGCCCAGATTTAATTTGATACAATTACAATAAAAGCTGCAATCTAAGGCGAGTAAATGAATTTTGTGTCAAGAGTGAAATACAATCTGTTAAAATTGGTTTGAAAATACAATTTTAGGTCTAGTACAGCAAGTCCTGACATTTCAGATTAATCTGTCCTATAACAAAATTAATGGCACTCAAAGTTGTTTAAGAATGGCTGTTAACTATACTTACCCTATTCATCACTGGCTCGATCAGTCTGATCCAAGGAGTCACCAGGCTATTAAATACAGTACATCAGTTCACTTTAAGGACATTTGGATTGGGATTGTTTGAGGGATCAAATGCCTGCTCACAGAAATAAAGGGTAAACAACCAGAGAAATAAATACCCCTGAAATTGCTGATGTGATGCCTGTGGATTTGTTTGTCACTGTAGCAGATATCCCTGCTGAAAAACGTGGTAAAATTAAAAATTAGAAGCACATCTGGCTGGATTTATCTGGGTGATCCAAACTTTTAGGACTTCCCATGGGGCAGCAGATCTCAGGAGTGTGGCTCCTCCTGCTTCATGCCTTGGAGCTCCTGCCTCTCCTCATGTCACAGCGAGGTTTCCCCTGCTCCTGTCCCACTTCTGTCCCAGCTGGAGCCTGGAAGGAGACGAGCTCTGGTTTCATCCTGCATCAGAGGGAGGGTCAGAGTGCTGTCCATTACTCTCTGCTTTGTCTCTTGTGTTAGCCTCAAGCCTGCAGCAGTAATTGCAATTTGGGGTCCAAACTGGCCATAAAAAGCTTTGCAAGCAATTAAGGCAGTGCAGGAAGCAGATGGGTTTGGGCTGATTTGCAGAACTAGAGCTGAGAAGAGCCACAGCAGGTATCATTCTCTCCGTTCCACTCCTAATTTTTTTTCCCACTTAAAAGTAAAATTAAAAAATATTTATTCTGGTTTTATGTAAAGTGAAAAAGTTTACTTGAGCCACAGTGATTTTGATATGCCTTTATTAAAGGGTTTATTCAAAAGAAAAAAGTAAAACGTGAGTTTTTCGCTGAAGATGCAGGGCTTACTGTCCTCCTTTGAACAATATTTTAGATCCGTGAGACCAAGATGAAGTTTTCCCTCTGCTTCATTGAATTTGAACCCCATTCCCTCACAGGGAGAGCTGAACTGGGTGGTTCAGTGCCTGCATGAATAATGCCATGCAGAAAGGAACAGCTCCAAGGTTTTGACCAGTGCAGACAGTGCAGATCCACTAGAACATGTCTATGAAAGGTGGAAGATGTTTCGAAGACTATAATACAAATTTTCCCTCCACAGGGAAAATTAGAGGCAGCTCCTCTGCTTTTCCCAGGAGGCCTTTGGGATAAAAAATGATGTTGTTCTTACTCCACCCATTTAGTGACCCTATTTGAGAAACCGACCTGAACCTGTTAATTATGTAGATTAATTGGAATGGTTTACTTCAGCAAGTGGAGTGTTCACTTTACCTGAAGGAGACACCCAGTGCTACGATTCTTATTTTTAATCTAAGGAATTGGCTCATGAAACACATTCCACGTGGTGATGAAAATGCTGCTCCTTTGGATTTGTACCTCTTTTGATCGGAATTACTTGGGTTTGCATAAATTACGGATTCTCTTTCCCTGCTGTTGGGAATGTGGAAAAACTTCGCCAGGATGGCTGGAACCAATGGATTTGGCTGTCTCTGAACGCATATTTTGTGCTGAGCACCTGCCAGGCTCAGGCACCATCTTCCCTCCCCTCCCTCTGGAGTGAGACCATTCCAGGGTTTCCCGCTGCAAACTTTCACAGCTCACAAAGCTGAATTGATTCTCCTTTACTTTTGACACCAAAGGTGATCTCCGCTCCTCCAGGATAAAGTGCTACATTTGCTCACCTAATAGCCATACTTTTTGCCCAAATGTTGCCATTAAAAACTCAGGTCTGGCCATTAGGCTCTTCCTGGAGTAAGGCAGAAGAAAATTCAGGACTAAACCTGAGCGGTAATTACCTCACTGAATGTTCATCCACTCACACATTTTTCATCCACTTTGAAATTGCATTCCCCTATACATTTCCTGTATTCTAATGCCTCTCCTGCAGCTTTTAGCTGGAATCACCAGAGTAATCGGTGTCCTTCGTTATAGTCCAGGCAAGACTAAATGCAGAGCTAACACCCCGCACTGAAGTGATGTGAATCACATCACCACAAAAAGCCTGACATCTGGGTTTTACTGCATTCGCATGTGGGAATGAAAAATTGCTTTTGATGCCTCTCTTTCTCTGTTATTTTTATTAAAAAAAAAGAAGAAGAAGAAGAAGAGGAAAGAAAAAAAGAGAGAGAGAAAAAAAAACCAACACCGCCCCCCCACCCCAAAAAAAAGGAAAAAAAAAAAAGAGAAAAAAAGAGATGAGGTTATGATGGTATGATCATTACACAGAGATTTTCCTGGCAGAGGAAATGCCAGCCTGGTACCTGCCTGGGTCTGACACACACAGAAGCAAATGCAAGCTTTCAAAGGTCAAGTGTGAACTTTGATGCTATGGAAAATGTGGAGGAATTATAACACCTCTTTCCTAAGCAGACAGTGCAATTGCCTTTGGAAGAATGCAGCAATCCAGAGAATGTGGGTATCCAGCTGGAATGTTTTCCTTCTGTTTTAATAAGTACAGAATGTAAATCTGCATCTTTTATTCAGGCACGGAAAGAAGAAATTCGGGCACAGAAGAAGGCCAGGATGTAAAAAAGGAGCAGTAGAAGCCCAAAGCTGCACCACTGAAGGGTTTACTGGCATGAATTTGTCTTTACAAGCAATAATTGTCAGAATTGCCATTTTGCTGATGAGTCCTTACTGCACTGATTTCTGGCCCCTGCAGAACAAGCAGGAGCTTGGGACTGATGTTTCCATGGTGCTCATGCTCCTTTATAAGCTTGAGTTCACTTCTGGACCTAAGCACCTTTTATAAACACAAACCAGCCCATAACAAATGGGTATTTGTTTCCACTTCAGATAATCAATCCATCAACAGTTTTAGGACAACGACAGTTTGAAGATTTAAATGGTAGAAAATAAATAAATCCCATTTACTAGTGGCTGAATTTTTCATGGAATGTTGGTATTAAATATTAACTGCATGGAATGTTTCTGTATCAGCTTCTAAAAGAGCGTGGAAATTGGTTTGCAAGAGAATTGTTCTTAGTTATACACACTCCTAAGACACAGAGGGCCCAGGATCTTTTATTACCATTTTAAAGTGAAGATACATGGAGATAAATTTACCTGAAAGGCACCAAAGAAAAGGGCAAACAATAATATTTACTGGCATAGCAAACTCCTATTTTCTGTTAGGCCTGTGTCAAACTAAATAGACATTTATGGATTTGGGTTTTTTAAATTGTTTATATTATTTAAAAAGAAGTAAACATCATTAGCAGTGGAAGCAATTCCTGTTGCTTTTCCCCACACATGACTTGTAGTGACTGCACACACCAGGCAACACTCAGGATCAAGGTTGGGATCCAACTTCCAGGGGAGCTTCCCAAACCTCTCTAACTGCTGATCTACTGAAAATGTGACATTGAGTTATGCAAAAGGTGAGGACTGATGTCACATCAAGCAAAACATTCCAATCCAAAAGAAATCCAGAGATCACAAAGCCCCTGATATCAACTTTTGATGCCAGTCATCATCGGAGCATCTCTGGGCCAAAGGAGATGGCACAGATTTCCTTGCAGAAATGTGAATAATTTGGTGACAGTTCTACGTTCTCCTGCAAGTTCCCACTGAGATTTTTCATTAGACAGTACATGAACCTTGTGAGCTGTAAATTAAGCATGAGAACAGCTTGGCTGGCAGCATGCAGTGATCTCGGGACAGCCAGGGCCAGGCCTGTGCCCTCAGATCAAACCAGATATAATTTCTCTGCTGTCATGACACTTCTGCTGTTGTTTTCCTCCACTGTAAATCCCACCTGCCTGCTTGCTCATCCTCCTACAATTCTCAGCCACTGCCAGATTTGCATTTTTATCTGTCAGCAAAAGAGACAAACAGAGCTGCTGATTTAAGTTTTGCTCACTCCCTCTGCTTTAATGTTTCCACAATAATTTCCATTAGGCAAGTGCATTCCCCAAAGAAAGAAAAGAGCAGAAAGGTTCTGCTGGATCAGTGCACCACAACTGGATGTGACTTTTTATTTTCAAGTGGATGACATTGGTGGCTGTGACCACGGGGCTTGGAGCATGACTGGGAAGTGTTTTGGTGACATCCACATTAGCCTATGGATGCTGGGGAGCTCTGCCAGCAAACACCACCTCAGGAAGAAGCCTTTGGACTTAATTCATGATCCATTACTCTGGATTCCTGCCAGTCTCATGCACCCATGTGCCAGGGAACAGCAAATCACCCTCAGCACACGGCAGGCCTCGGCTGCTGAGTGTTGTGCCACGATATGAAATTCCATCTTGCTCTATCCCCAGTGTAAAATTTATGGGTTTAGCTGTTTGTGGTAAATGTTGAGATTTGGGGCTCTCTCTGGACAGGAGCCAGGCTGGATTCTTTAACTGGTAAGAGTGGACAAGCATAAAATGTTTTGTCTGGCTGTAACTTGGATATAGCTGCAGTCCTGGATTTCCTGCTGCATCTCAGGTGGGGAGATAATGGAAAGAAAGCTAAAACCCATTCCACTAAAATCTTAAATGGTGTCAATGAAGCCTTTAGAAACAGCACATACTAACTTAAACAGCTTTGAGAATAGTCAAAAAAGCTGACCCCAATATCAGAAGAAATGGGAGCTCGATGGAAATCCATCTTCAGGAAAGCTCATGGAAATGTGGTGAACACTGAAAACATTGGAAATGCAGCTTTGTGATCACCCTGGTGACAGGGACCCTCTCACAATAATTCAAATCAGATATCAGTTTGAAAACACAAAATCACATAAACACACAACAGAAAGTCCCAAAATTAACGAGAGGAATCACAGTTACAGTGCCTGAGCCTAGATTTTAGAATGCAATATTGATGTAAGCCACACAGGAATGGCACTGGGCTATTGCTAACACATCAGAACAATGCAATTTAAGCCAGGATTAAAACAGCCTCATTTGAACAGTGTTCTTATTCCAGTGTCAGGTTTCACAGGCAATGACTTTGATGTGTCATTTTTCTTCCTTCACAGAGATGTTCTGCTCCTTGAGGAGGAAACAAAGGCCTTTGCTTTGCCAAGTTATCCACGTCAAAAATATCGAAACTTCATAAAACATCTGGTTCTCTCTGTTTCGCAGGATTCTTATTTGGTCACTGACTGAACTCTTATGGTCCAATTAATTAAATTAATGGCTATCTCATAAATTTAAAAAATATATACCCCATGTCCTTAAACCTCTGAATCCCAGCTGGGAACCTGAAAGGCGTGAAATACAAAGTAATCATCTCACATCAACAGAAACTGATCTTAAAGCTGTAATTACATGATAAATGTCTTTATGACACATGGCCACTATTTGGTCATGCCCTAGAGACAAATGCTAAGAGCCAAGAGGATGGGGAGGGGGGAGGAAAGGTACCTGGTAGCCAATCCCTTCATCCTGTTTGCAATTTCATTGGCTTTCTTTCAATGACCTGAGACTTCCAAGAGCATGATAGATATTTCCTAAATATTTTACATTCAGGTAATTACAGTAGTATATGGATTTGCTAGTCAGCTTAGAGGAGACCAATTAATTGCTGCAAATCATGGTGTAAGAGATGAGCTTGCTGCAGGAGAAGGGTCACATCTTAATAAAATAGGCAGAGCTGAGTGCATTTGACTAAAGTCTGTCTCATGCAAGTTTACCACAGACTGGACACCTCTACAGTGTTTGCTTAGGTAAAATCTTTGTATATTTGAATGTTTACCTGACTTAGACCCATTGACTTAGGCCTTAAATTTCTGCAGATTGCTGCTGGCCAAGCACTAGAGTATAACAATTTTACATCACATTTTATTTCAGTACAACATCTTTTATTTCATTATCTTTTCCCAGGATTTCAACAGCACGACTCAATTCTGAGTTTAATTTTTTATGTGGTCTGCTCTGGAGATTTTCTCTCCCAAGGTACTAAATGGACACACTCCTATAAAAACACCAACCAAAGCAGTGTGGGGACCATATTCTCTGTCCTAAATGGTGCAAAACTCCCCACAAAAGCCAGTTTTGTACTTTCCAAAAAGTACAAAAACACTAATTCAAAAGTACTCAAATCACTGGTGTTTTACCTACTGAAGAAGTAACATCTATCTCTAGTTTTAAGAACTGATGAGGATATGGGCAGCTGAAATTCTCAAGGCTTACAAATTCCTTTCATCCTAAAAAATGGGATAGAAATCTCTTTCAAAGTATGTTTTTATATCTCCCAGGCCCACAGAAAACATGTATTTATTTTTCCCTGTCAGGTTGTAAGCATCAAGTCACATTTTCAAACATACCTGGGTTACAGAGGAACTAAAGTGAATATTACAGAATCAAAATGCTCCTGTTAGAGCATCAGCATTGCACTCACATGCCTCTCTACTTCTATTAATTTCTGCATCACAGGCAGATGCTAATTTTGATTGGAAAACAAGGCAACATGGACACTTTTCCCTTCTTTATCATCCCAGTAAATCTTGCTGAACTGCATCACAAAGCAATTCTGAGTTAGCTGTACCAGATCATAGCAATGCCATATTTCTGTAGCTTCATCTAACTCATTTTCAAATATGCCTTGAAAATTGTTTTTGAAGCAGTTGTTTCTCTGAAGCCATTAGATCTTACTTAGTGCCAGCAATCGATGGTGCTTCTCAAGGTTAATGACAAAGATAACTTCTGGTTTTTGACGTTCACATGACTTCTCCTATTGACTCCAGAGGGAGTCTGTCTCAGGACTGAAGCTGGCATTCAGAAGGGAACAACAAAGAACCAGGTTAATCATTAATCAGCATAGAAATGTAATTATTTTGATGTGAAATGCTATTCCATATAAAACACCAAGAGATCCCTCCTACATTACTTGAATTCTAGCTCACTTTTAACTTGTCTCACTCAGAAGTAAATCTGCTACTTGTTTAAAAGAAATATATGCTTGTGCAGCTTTTAAAGCAATTTTAGAACAGGTTTGAAAGAGAATTGGCTTTTGCAATATGCAGAGCAGAGAATAAAAAAGGAGGGATCACATTTTATAGTTTTAAGGTGGGACAAATACAGATATAGAAGGGCATGCAAAGTATCCTGCATAATCACCCTGGTTTTCAGGGTGATCCCTTGGGTATTTGCATTCTATCACAGAAGGAAACCAAGGACACAATGACTGGGACAGGCTCTGGCTGCCCTGTGCAGGTGGAGCCCATCTTGTCTCTGGTGGGAGCATCCCTGGTGCAAAATGTGCTTGGGGGAGTTATTGCCCAAACTGTCCTTGCAAAGGTAAAAGCCTGACTTTAAAATGACAGAAAGAAGTTTTGGGTGGTGTTTTAGGAAGGAATTCCTCCCTGTGAGGGTGGGCAGGGCTGGCACAGGGTGCCCAGAGCAGCTGTGGCTGCCTCTGGATCCCTGGAAGTGTCCAAGGCCAGGTTGGACACTGGGGCTTGGCTTCCACTGGGACAGTGGAAGATGTCCCTGCCCATGGCAAGAGGTGACACTGGATGAGATTTAAAGTCCCTTCCAGCCCAAAACCATTCTGTTATTCCATGATGACAGCGACTTTAACAGACTTCAGCAAACAAAAACTTACTCAATGTAAAATGCATCCACATCCTTTTTTTTTTTTTTTTGAGTTTCTGAGAGCAATCTCATGACATTAAGGGCGACAACAAAAAGGTTTAACAAAAAGGTTTTTGCAGAGGCAAAGACCAGGGAGAGCACTGGAGATAATGCAAAATAGCTTCAGGTAGTGAGGCAACACTGCCTGAACGCATTAAATATCTCTTCACGTAAGATCCTGCTTAATTTTTAGCCTGTGAGGAGTTTTGCATGCTCAAGGTTAAAATAAGTGACAAATAGCTTTGTGGAATAGCAGCTGGAATTCAGGAAAGAAACCAAGTGTGACAATAGGATCTATAATACAGTTATAAAAATACATAGGTGCAATAAAATGCAAATTTGAGGTGTACAACAAACGGAGCACCCGAACCGTTCATCTCAGCTTCGTGTTCTTTGTGGAGACACGGGGATGTGGAGTGGAATCAGCTTTTATATAACCTCAATCTCAAAGAGCCTTCCTAATATTAAATGCATAAATTAGGGTGGGTGTTTTTTTTCACTAACGGTCTCTGGGAAAGCTGCAGTTTTAATGCAAATGAGCCCCAAAGAGACAAAGAGAAAATAAATATTTGTTTTTCATGCGGTGATCCTGTTAGGTGTTATCTGCTGTGACCCTCCCCTAGCCTCACCATCAGATATCCATGCAAACAGGGCCATTAGAAATGAGCAGCTTTTCTTTGAAATTAAATATAGAGTTGCTTGAAAATTTCCTTATCTCTTTACATTTACATTTCTAACAATACCCGTGTATTATTGCTGGGCTCACCAGTAAAATTCAAAGAGGTCATTAATGAAAGCTTGTTCTCATATAAAGGATTTTAGTGAATTGTTTTGTGAAGGAAATTCTGCTGGTTTCGTACACTCTGTAATTGCTTCCTTTGGCCATCTGCTAAGCAGAGGGAAACCTGGAGTTCACATAGGTATTTTTTTTATTTACAAACTATTGGAAGCACTAAAGGAGAGTGTTCACATCTTGCCTATACTGTCTGTGCCTTCCTCAGAGGTGAAGATGCAATAGGAGCTTATCTACATTTTACAGGCATTGCCTTAAGTACTGAAGCTCCTTCTCTGTCCTGTTCCTGCTGATGTTTTTTGTGACCACAGCTCTCTGTACCTGCTCTGCTGCACATCCCCTTTGCCCTGCCCCTGCTGAGCAGCTGGGAAATTACCAACTCCCCTCCTGACTTCTTGCCAATCCTCTCAGGTGCAGAACATTTGGGGTGTATGGAGGACAGGAAGTGCCTCCTAGAAGCAAAGAGGAAATTGGATGCCACCTCCAAGTACCATGCAAACCCTTATTTATTTTTCAACGTTTATGGAAGTTTAATTACCAATGTGCTCGAGATCAGGTATGAAGTCCCATTAATATCAGGTATGAAGTCCCAGCTTTTGTCTGGGAGTGTGTGCATCAATGTGAGTTAAAGGTGTTCTTGTGACTGTGAATACTAATGAACAATAAGTAGATGGTGAAAACCTTTCAAGGGATGTTGCAAGCAGTTCCAAACACCTGAAATGCAGAACTTGGGTTAAAAGAAACAAATATTCTAAAAATAAAGACAACAAAGTGGTTGAGTATCAGCTAGTAATTTTCTTTGTGGCACTCTAATAGTCCATAGGATGGTTTTTAATCACCTGTGAACAAGATTTCAGTGAGCTGGAAATTTAGACACACCATGGTTGAAAGTGTGAGCAAATGGAGGGAGAGACCTGACAAACACATGCAGAAATTGTTTAAAATCCAATTTTAAGCTGAGTTGTAAACGAATTAACTGACACCCGTTGAAGTTCCCATACATTCCCTTTGGGTTCAAGGAGAATATAACTTCCCAGACAGCCCATTGTGTCCTTTCACAGGTGAAGTGGCTGAATCCCAGCCCTCTCACACCAAGTGAGAAATCTCTGGAGATTTCCCCTGTGCTCAGGGGCCGCCTGCCAAAGGCTCCTCTGCTCCTGAGGGTTCCGCCAATCCTCAGAGCACTGTTCCACTGGGAGCCTGAGAGCATTAAAGGAAAGATTGCCATTTCCTTTAGTGGGTTTTTGGAGGGCCCACAGAAGTGACAGAACGTTTCCAAAGCGCTGCCAACTTCGGGACGTGTCCTTTCCGAGCGCAAGGCGAGCGCTCCTGAAAGGGCCGCGCGCTATTCTGGGATCTGACCTTTCCCTGCCAGCAGAAATTCGGCTGCTGCAGCAAAGGCAGAAGCATCTCTTTTGTTGAGCACTAAGACAGGCTGCCTGCGTGTCTGTCACCTTCCAGGCTTTCACAAGGAAAGCATCCCTCGGGTTTCATACCCACCTCCCGAGATGTTAAGGAAGGAGAGCCTGCTCCCGCCCCTGTGGGAGCAGGGAAAGAAACTCCTTGACTGGGTTGGGAACGCATTCAAGTAATGAATCAGGTGGTTTTGGTGGAAATTTGCAATTCAAAGGCTGCCATTAGAAAAGTAGCATTTGAAACTGTGTTGCTGTGTTATGCCTCATGTAGATCAGTATCAAATTAAATTTCCCTATTGTACCTCTTATGTTGTTAATACAAAGCAGGGAGTGTTGTTTGCCTCATCTCCATCCTTCTAACTGCAACATCCTTTTCAGTTTAAACTATACAGAAGTGAATCATTATTGAGGCCTTCTGTTTACCATCTTTAGAAGATTTAATTTATCCCAATAAACATTGTGAAGCAGACCTTTTGCATTTGCAATGACATATAATTTACTTGGAACAAATGCTTTAGGTTCAGTATAAAGACCATTCATCAGGCAAATCTGAATCAGAGGCAGCTTAGAAAAAGAATCCTTTGTCTAATTGTTTTCCATCACAAACAACATGTGGGAAGGAGATTTAGGCAATATTTTCAAACATTATAAGCTACATAATTATTGTCCTCGGCAAACCTGGTGATAGTTTTTGCAATCACAATTGCACTTTATCTGTCTAATCACCTATTCACTGTGACCAATTACAGACTTGGCATTGATGAGGAGGCGTTTAATAATATTAAATACAAAACCCGAGATTTGAATAATGTTGAGTTTATGACACAAACTAACAAAAGCCAGGAAATTCAAAGGCGAGGTTTACGCTCCATCCTTATTCCATGGCATTCTGCCGAGGCATAAGAGCACATATGAGCACTGCAGAGCCCTCCACTACACAAAGATCATTGCAGGGCTGAGTTACAAAGGAATAATAAAGTCTTGAGATTAATTTTTAATGTTTAAGCCTTTCACAGATTTACCACGTAGCTGCAATGATCTTCTCGTTATGTGTTATGCTTGGAGAGCTTTTTTTTTCACTCTGAGAACTTTTTGTGGGGAAGGAGATAAAGCCTGGTGTTTTCCACATCCATTTAATACCAGTGTCCTAGCACAAAAGAAAAGGTCAATAAAATTGGGGGTTCCCCCCTATTTTGCCCCCTATTGCTTCTGCCAGTGCAAGATTCTGTCTGCAAAAGCACAGTGCTCTGTCAGAGAAAGGAATGAAGCTGATGCACAGGAGGTCCTCGTGGCCATAAATTAGAGGAATTTTGAGGCTGCTCTGTATTTAACCAAGCTGAAGTCAATTTCTGGGTACCTTGAGCAAATAAATTGAAGGAGAGGGTACAGGAGCATCTCCTCTACATCCTCCTGCCACAGATTCAATTTAGTTTTGCCTACACCTGCACATAGGTCACACTATTTCCCTAAGGCTTTACTAAGCATACCATGTCCAAGTAATGCAGAAAAAATATTTTTATCCCTGTTTTCTCAATAAAGGTGCACTTTATTCATTCACCTAGTTCATCATGTACAGACACTGTCTTGTTCCAAGTTTTGAGTTTCATTGTAGGAAATACAATGGATCTCAGGGAGCTATTTTGCAAAATCAAGGAAATAACCTATTCTGATCCTGTTAAGATCCTATTACTAATTTTATACCATTTAGTTGTTTTGCTGGAAACTAAAATGGCATCTTGAAAGGCAGCAAGACCTGCACATCACCATGGTTTTAAAGCCAGATCCTGCCTTGATGAAATGGCTCCAAAGCAGCTGTTCTGGTCTATCATGTAAATCCTTCTTGGTTTGTGGATTATTGACCCACTGGACTCTAATGGGAGTTCTTTGGAGATGTTCAATCTATTGTATCCATCCAGCTGCATCTCATGTGCCTCTTATTTGCCCTTTGCAGCTTTAGGGCTATTACGTGAGTCCAGTGGCTGACAATAAATGCAAATAATTCTTATAAATTATCAGACGCATAAATAGGAGAGTTAACCCCTTGTCTGCTTTCAGACCTGCTCTTTTGTGACTTCCTCTCTCTAGCCATGATCATGATTGTTTTTGACAGATACTTTGGTAGAAAGTTATTGATTTTTGTGAGCCTCCAGCTCCCACGAGACGGGAGGCAGTTCCTGGAAGGAGGGAGGTGAACGAAGCCACAAAAGAAACTAGTCCTTGTCTACCTCCTGCAGCAAAGGGGAATCATTTTGTGCTCCTTGGCATTACAGGAGCGGATCAGTTATTTCAGAAGCAGAGGTGGATGGGGCAGCAGAGAGGCAGAGAGAAGAAATTCTGGTGACAAAGTTGCTGGCCCACGCCAAAGGAGTTGGGGGCTGCTGAGCCCCCAGAGAAGCAGCCAACCACCCATCCTCTGTCCTGTCCCCTGGGAGTCCCCAGCTCCAGTGCTCAGAGGAGTTATGAACCAAATATTTTGGTCCTGAAGGACAGGAAAAGGGGAGAATCCCTGGGGGGAAAAAAAAAAAGAAAAAAGAAAAAAGAAAGAAAAAGGAAAAAAAAGTGATGTTTGGGCCATAAAATCGTTGAAAGCTGCATAAAGTAAAAATCTTCCCAAGTAGCTTCCCAACAATCAAGAGGAGAGAGGATAGAAGCACCTCTTGGTTCATGGTGGGAAGTGATCATTTTTATACCCAGAAAGGAAATTTAATTACATTTTAAGATATAATTGTTGGGAATTGCTCTAGTTATTTTTTTCTTTTTTTCTTGAGGCTTATTTACAGGGCATCCTCTCTGGCAGATACATCTTGAATTCTAGATGTCAACAGAGCTGGAATGTCACAAATATGCATATATTGTAATGGTTCATATTTATGCCAATATATGGTAAAGAAGCCTTTATTTTCTTCTTAATATTACCCTCATTTTAAAGACACACCAAAAAAACCCCAGAGAAATCACAGATGACTTCTCATTCATGAGGCATGATTTACCATGGCTGTAATTCTTGACCTACAATTTCTGCAGGACATTTTAGAGCTATCAAACAACAGAAAAAAAACGCAGTCCTGCACTTCTGGGGAATCAGTAGCAAAAGGGGTTTCCTCTAGAAATAAAGATCAAAACACAAATCACCTCTCTGCATAAGAAATACAATTAAATTAACAATTATAATCTATCTTTAAAAAATACATTCAAACATTTAATTTGCATAGAAACAGGCAGTGCTATTCATTTTGAGACAAGAAAATCAAAAGTCATAGCTAGCAGCCACTCTTCTAAACCAGATTTTGAGCACAACCCCCCCAGGGCTGTTTCTACCAATTTTCCAATAAATCATGTAATGACTTTTAGAAAAGACAGATATTTAATTCTTGAATTAGAACTATAGGACCATAACCGAAGACTGACAGCTCTCTTATTCTGCCACACTCCCATACAAACCCTTTCAGCCAACTGGCTGTGAAATAATGCAATAATTAGGCAATTAGATATTTGGGAGAATGTAGAATGAAGCACTGAGCGCTGACCTATATTACATAGATCAAAGTACACTGGAGGAATTGCCAAATATATCTTGTTTACAAGCCCTTTTTAGTTTTTTTCATCATTTCAAAATTAAGACTTAAGGGCCATGCCTCCATAGCTACACATATATTTGCAGTTGATGTTAGATACGAAGGAGAAAAATCACATTTTTTGCCCATGGAAAGCAGCAGTTGTTTAATTGCCAGTTCTTTACTTGCACATATTGATTTAAACCTGTAACATATATTGTGTAGCAATGTGATAAACATTATAAACCAAATATTCCCAAATACCTTTTGCATTACTGGCAACGGTGCTACTTGGATAAGTAAGGGAAAAATTAATTATAGATAAAATCAGCAAGTTATGGAGATCATGTCTGGCAGAGGGGAGTCCCCAGTCAGCAGAGGGGAGTATCTCTGGACACTCAAATTTAGGAAGGAGTTTTGGGGTTTTTTTAGCTCTCAATGGTGAAAATGTGAGTATTACATGAGGCTGCTGAGGTGAGCTTGGCCCTCCAAGTGAAAGGTGTCCCTGATCATGGCAGGTTGGAAGGAAATGGTTTTTAAGGCCTCTTCCAATACAAACCTTTCTAGGAAAGCCTACCCATAAATCTGAATAAAATGCTCTGAAATAATGCTGCAAGAACATTCAGGAAGAAGAAACAGCTTTACAGGTAAATTGACTAAAATTCTTGTATTTCAGCCATGGGAGAGCTGAGAACTCACTCTGGTGACCGAAACCTCAACCATATCCCAGGGAAAGGTTTTTTAGGGGAAGTCAGATGTGTGTTTGATGGCAGAGTGATGCTTCTGGAGCTTCTGCTGGTGTCCATGGCCCACACAACGGATGGCTCACATTTCTGTGGCCATATCTGTGTTTTGGAGCACGTTGAGAAAGAGTTTGGGCACGAAACATTTCCATGGTTTCTGTATCAGCATCGATCCAGGGAAAGCAGCTCTTTGTAGGAAACCACAGGCACTGGGTCTAAACAAGCTTTGGAAATCTCCAGGGAGTGTTGATGTGAGCTGTCAAAGGAGGAAAGAAAAACACTGCAAAACTTGTTTTCTTTACTTCTTACAATGGTCGGCATTTATGTGCTTAACTTCGGCCCTGAGTGGAAGGAGAAGAACTGGTACATTTTTCAGTCAGCTGGTGAGGAGCTCCAAATTGTCCCCGTTGGTGGCATTATTCTTCTCCTCAGGGACAGAGAGCTAATTAGAAGGTGTCAGACAGAGCTTGCTCTTTAGTGACAGTTCCCTCAAATGACTGAAACTGTGAAGAAAGTCCTTAGTCTGTAAAAGTTATGGCATAAAATTTTTATGTCTTGCACAGCTGGAATCTGCGAACGTGGAAGTTCCCTCTGAGCAAGACATATAGTGAGATACAAAGTCTCTTTAATGCATAATTTGTGAGTGAAGCCAATTTTCTACTTTAAGTTGCATATTGTCTCTTTGGGGTTTTAAAAGAATATTCTGCCTCTAAAAGGAAGGAATGCGATTATCTGTGTGTAACCCTGTGGAAGACAAGGAGACAGGCTGGAAGGAGCAGATGCACTCCAAATAGAACTATTTAAAATATAATCCTGGCATCAGGAATCACTCACAGCCCTTTCCATCCCCTTCCTCCATCCCTAAATAAAAATGCAGTTACATTTGCAGTTAAGGAACATTCTCTTTCTTGAAGGTGGTGCTGCTGGAGCCTCCATGGTGCTACAGCAGACTTGAAAATTCATCCCCTTTTGCAGAGGTGAATTTATAGCCTTGCATCAGTTAGAGATAACTGGGATGTAAATAACAATATTCAGATATCCTTTGTTTAAATTTGTATCATATGCTGCTTTTTTATAATATTCAACAAATAATAGCTGAAAGTATCCAGTGGCATTCACACAGCCAATTACACTTTGAGAATTTCATTTAGAAATGTCACATTCTACCATTTTTCCTTCAAGACTTTTAAAATTACCACACTCCAGTGTTTAAGCAGCTAAGAATATACATATATATGTGTCTACATATTTTTAGAGGCTAGGATTTGTGTGAATGTATTACAAACACATTTTATGTATTATATAAATCTCAACTCAAAGCAGACCTGTCCATAGTCTTCTCCCTGATCCCAGGATTCTAAAGCCAAGAGGAGCCTGATGGGATTTGAGTTAGGGTTTAAAACTTTCTTGAGAAGAGGAAAAATATGAGGGGTGAACAGCTCTGCAGGAAAACAAAAATATTTACCAATTGCTTCTTTCATGCTCATCTGAGTTGCATCATTTTTCCCTGGGTGTTTGGCTCACCTGGATGTCAAAGGACATGAAAGTCTCCCATCTTTTTGTACCATGGGTGTGAGTTTTAAAAAGTATAATCCTCCAGATAAGCCATTTGAAGATAATGCATAGGTCAGTTTGAACAGTTCTGTTCACCTAAATTCACATTACAGCACAAAATGAGTGAAAACCAGATGCAAATATACTCACTTTTAGAATCTTTCCTGTGTTTCTCTTCTAGGAATAAAGCCACGTCCCCACAACCTGATGCTGTCACTAGATGTTAAGAGTAAATTCCAGTTGTAGATGAAATATGCACAGAGTTTTCTTGTTTTGATATCTGGTCAAGGAACGTTTTAAAACAAACTGAATAATAAAGAAATACTCATTTTCCCTTTTTGGTTGTTTGTTTCTGGGAGCAGATAGAATGGAAAACTCCAGCTATGCTCTAAGGGGGGTTTTAGCTTACAGGAAAGGATTTGGGATTTATGCCCAAATGTGAATGTAGTGCAAACTTAAGAAGGTACATTAAAAAGTTAACCCGTTATATCTCTGTACCCTGTGTAGGCAGAGGTTAAGCTACCAAAAATACTTTCATTTTTAATTAGTATCAGGATCACCATAAGATCAAATAAATCGAGTAAGCCAGGAGAATGTATGCCCAGTTTAGGCTAAACCTGCCATAAAAACCCTTTTCCAGTATAGTACAAACAGCAAAATTATTGATTAACTTGTATTGCTCCACAAGAAGAACAAATTATTGCTGATTAAAGCCATGCAGGTGATAAAGGAACTTAACCAACAAAAGCTGGCAGCTTTAGGTTAGGAAACAGCTGTGTCCCTAATTATGCAGTCTGATTTATACTCTATTAAATCAGTATATAAGTAACCCATTTCTCTGAAAGCATTTAAACCTCTTATATTCCACCAAACACGGCAATTTTATTTGAAATAAATGTATCCAGCTCTTTTGGGAACATATGGTATATTTCTCTCTTATTAATAATTCAGTTCAAATGAGCAAAAATTAGTTGGTGCAGTTACAGCTGATTTTGTCCTGAAAAGATCTGCATTAATTTTAGACGTTTTGTAAATTGGGCTATTAAATAAAAGCATTATATGTGAATTACCCTTTAAATTTTAAGCAAGTTGGTAGTTTAATGGTATTTTCTAGTCAGATTCATTTTCGATCTCTAAAAAATTATGGTCATTACAGTAAGACAAATTTTTGAAACCTGCTACTTCCATCCAATTACATATAGTGCTAATAAGTAAACTAGAAAACTTTTATGCCTCATTCTCTCTCTTTTATCTTTTCTGTCAGGTGGCAATTTCTGTCTTTGCTTTCTCTTGTGTAAATAAGGAGCTGACCTCCAGCTTCCTCACGGATAAGGCACCTCCAAATAATTGAGTTTTGCTTCTCATCACTGTAAGTTCTGCCAGCTGCTGTTCCCACACATCATTCCCGGTCTGTGGGTGTGAGTTCCTGGGCTGGCAGGGATATGCATCAGGGAATTTGGAGGAAAGCAAGCTCATATTTTGCACGAGGGAAACTTCAGCGTGCTGCAGTGTGAGCCTGGGATGATCACCAGCTCCCCGTGATGGATTCCCCTCTCCATGCCAGTGCATAACTTCTACCAGCATGAAGGGGGGATGTGTTCATGAATCAGGGGGATGTGCCCCCACAGCTCCAGTTCTGCTTCCTCTGCCACGGCCAAACTGGTTTAAAGAGGTGCAGGTAGAGTGGGATAGGATGTATGCAATGATATTCCCAGCTCACCAGTTATTTACTTACTGAGCAGAAAGCCTTTAACTTTTCAAAGGACATCCAGAACCACTAACACATGTAGAGGGTACAAATTAACCCAGCAGTGTGAAACCTGAGTTGGTTTCGTGGCAGAAGTTGGTTTCTTCTTTTGTTATTGGAGCCTTTTGATCCCCTCAGAAGGGCTGTGGTGTCTGACATGCTGCCACAAATGAGTTCATTGCTGAACATTCTTATATTCCTGTTTTGCATGTGGGTCTAGGACAAGGAAGCCTAACTCTTTGATTTTATTAACAAATTTGGTCTCTGGAGCCCATGGCATCTTCCAGCACACTGCAGAGTATCAACAAGCAGCCTTTTCTTTCCTGCTGTCCTGTGTTTATTTGTCTAGTTTGGGTTAGTTTGCCTACTAAATGCCCCCCAATTAGCAGCTGCATATGCATATTAAAGAGAACAGCCACTTAGATCTCCACATGTAGGATAACTCAGAATATAATAACATCAGTCATTCTAATTTTAATAACTGCTTTGCTCACATATCTTCATCCATGTCTGCACCCTTTTTGTTATATTATCTACCATTTTAGAAAG
Organism: Hylia prasina; assembly: GCA_013397195.1. Classification (NCBI taxonomy): domain Eukaryota; kingdom Metazoa; phylum Chordata; class Aves; order Passeriformes; family Sylviidae; genus Hylia; species Hylia prasina. The sequence continues at coordinate 260,927 of VYXD01010084.1, read as the reverse complement.
CTATCTAGCTTACTTACAGAGTTAAATTCAAATAGTCTAAAGGTTAATGTGAAACACTGGCAAGCCATTATGAGCACAGCAGTATATTTTAAAGGCATTCAGCTGTTGGAATTGCTGAGAGCCAACGCTCAGTGTAAGTCCCCGCTCTGCACCCACAAAATTTACCAAAAAATCCCTTCTCCCACTTGGCCATGATGTTCTCTGTCTGACTGGCACTGGGGCTGTGAGATATGAGGGTGACCAATCTCAAACAGAAATCTCTGGGATGCTTTGCTTCACATGAACCCACCTTAAATCTGACATCACATCTTGTTTGACCTCCAAGGTTATGCTGGTGGTGGCACCTCAAAGCTCTCATTTAGGCACAGAGTTATGACTTCAGGCACTCACAGGTGGCTTTGACTGGGCTCCCCTGGGTCCTGCAGCTCTCTGACACCCCAGTCCCATCCCAGTTCCAGCACCAGAGGACAGTCCAGGGAGGGGCTGCTCAGGAACAAGTGTCATTTTCAGTGGGTGAAGTGGCAATGAATTATCCAATCTATGCATATCTATCCATGACATCCCTGTCCTGGTGGTCTCCTGTCACAGGGAATGGCCCCACCTTGGTCCCATCCAGCAGGTTTGTCCCACAAAACCTGTATTATCAATAAGGAAGAGCCAGTGAAGAGGCTGAGTCTGAATGTCCCGTGTGGTTTCTGCTGTTTCATCTAAACTTGCTCCCACTGAGAGAGCTCGACTTTTACAGCATTCTCAATATGACAATAAAAAATTGTCTTTGTTGGATGTTTCCATCCATTAAGCAGCTGATTTATAAAAAAAAAAGAGTTTCAGAAGTTTTTTGAGTACAATGAAGAAAATCCTTGTCATGGGCAAGAACAACAGCTCTACCTCTACTGCCAAGTTCATAGATCAGGGGGAATAATTCCAAGCTCCAATTTAGGAGTTATATTTTTTCTTGAAAAAAATAATAAAGCAGGAAGATTTCCATAAAATGCAGGGAGAACATACATATTTATCTTATTCTGGAAAACTTACAGCCCTTGAATGAAAGAAAAGACATCTGGCATGCAATTCCACCCAAACCAGCTGCACTGGGTGTTGAAATCCACTGACAGGTACTTTTCCTGTCTTTTTCCTTAAACTGAGGAGGCAGTATTTTTACATTATGCACTAAAAGCTCCTTGCAGCGTTGCAGGCTTGTTTTCCATGGCACAGTCCCCCCTGACAGTGCAAGGCAAAGGCAAAGGGACAGATAACATCAGAGTGAGCTGTTTTTATCCTCTCTCAGGTCACAGCCAATGCCACTGGTCGTGCAGATCCCACTGAGGAGTTTCTGCCCTATATGACTTTTATCAGGGTATTTATATGAGCACCTGCAGTGTGTGTGGGTGAAAGGGAAGAACACACCACCTTATCTCCTCCACACCTTAGCTGTCCTCCTCCTGCCACTGCTTCCCCCTGATATCCCCTGCCTCTGCAGCCCCCTCAGACAGAAATCCTCAGGTTAATAATGGCAAGTGCTGATAAGATGAGAAAGGCAATAAAGTGTGTTCAAAGGGGCACTCTTTGATCTTTCAGCAATATTCCACTTCCACTGATCCCCAGCACTGTCAATACTTTAATGACACAAACAACCTGGCCCAGAGGGTGCAAAGCTGGTAGAGCTCCATCACTTCAGCTCTCAGCCTGACCATTGCAAACAAACCCCCAACAAATGTGGCATTTTCACCTCTGCTGAGTTTGGTGAGCAATAGATCAAGATCCACCCTCTTTTCAGTGAAGTGGATTATTTGGTTCAAGTCAAATATCCTCAGTGTCTTCCTAGTCCTTCAGCAGAAAAAAAATGTGTTTAAACTGTTCTTGTATTTTAACCTTTATTGTGCTGGAAAAACAAGCAATTTAATAATGAAATATTTTATTACAAATATTTAATAAAAATATATATTCCTGCAAATAAGAGCTAAGTGGGTCCCATTGGCTCGACATGTGTAGCTGGGCAATTCTTCCCTTTGTTAGGCTGTTTCTCCAAGATGTTTCCAGTGCTGGGGGGTGTGGGATGAGTCTGATCCCACAGAAGGAGGGGTTGCACCTGGCAGGATTGGTGGCTGTCCCCAGGTCACTGCCAGGCCACCCGGGCAGTGGCACCTGGCGAGGGAAGGTCTCACCTGCACCTCCATCCCCACCCACACAACCACTGGCGAGAACTTCTCACAAGACTTTCCACCTTCCCTTCTCTGGGTTTCACAAGGGAAGAATTTTCTTGTAACTTCACATTTTCCATTGTGAGAATGTGTCAGGTCTGCTGAGAGTCTAATTGCCTCATTCTTAATTACCCTATAGTCACCCTTTCCTCTCTCAGAAGGGCAAACCCAGCTGAAGTGGGTGAGCAGGAGGAGAGCAGGATTTTCCCCAGAAAGAGAGATTTTTCTTCTGAAATAAAGACATCAGGCGCTCGCTTTTATAGGAGTTAGATTATTAAGACCATTAAATCATTAAGACTTTGAAATAATAAATCCTCAAAAATGTTAAGATATGCATGAGAAGAAGTAACCTTCCTCATATTCCCCATCATGCCCTAAAATCAGCTATATTATTCTCTTACAAGTTACTTTTTTCTACAATCTTTCTACCATTTACTTTGCAAGGCCTCACATTTCTTTTATCTGATTCACTGTCCCATCAATGGGAGTTCATTGTGGAAATAGAAATAAATCTCTAACCACACCAAGCATGTCTCTGGCAAAGGAAATTCCATTTTTACAGTCATGGCATCGCCATACCTTGTGCCAAGTTTTAGTGTAATAATTGAGAAAATAAAAGAGATATTAGTATATTTTTAAATAGGGCAAACACTTTAAAATGTAAAATATTGCTCATGGTACCTATGAGTACCATGCAGTTGCTGGGTATGTTCCCCAGTGTTTTGCACCTACCAACAAACAGGCCTAAATATAACTTAAGCTAATTAACAATGAGAAATCTGAAATATTTTTAGAAAGATTTAAAAGGAAGTGAGAAGACTATCAGTAAACAATTAAACTTCAGTTTTACAATGACACCGAATTCAGCAGTGAGGATTCATATTTGTCTCCAACACGCAATAGATTTGAAATAAACCCCATTCCATGTCAGGAAAAAAGCAAAGCCTGAATTGACAGTGCAGCAGAGAATTTATTTTTTGCCTTTTCTCCTTAGCTGAAGTTATTATCACAACTGCTAGAGAATTTGTGAGATTGGGAGATAAGAATCATTATGATCCATTGGGGACTCGTCAATCACGGCAAACTGCTACCAGAATCGAAATTGCATCTGCATTTGAATTAGCAACATTACTCGCCAATTTAGTTCAGAGTGAACATTTTTCCATTGAAGATGGAATTAAATTAGAAAATGAGTGAGTCTTTAATTTCCAGATTATAAATCACTGAAAATAATTCAACTCCTGTACCTTAAGGCCAATTACATTATCCTAAGCGACATTTTATCTCACAACCTTCCAAGTGATTTCGTGATGGGGAACCATCACACAAATCAGTTTTGCTCTGGTAGCAAGAAATATATCTACCCACAGAGTTACACATAAAATACCAGGAACAGTTTTAATGCTGGAGCTTATTTTACATGAAATTTGATCGTCTGTTTGATAGCATATTTTCCTGTATTAATGAACTGATGCATACACCAAAAATGGTCAGCTTAGGTGTCTAAATTAGATGGAAGATGTTAAAAGTTAGTGGTATATTTAATTTTTGCTTCCACAATGTCTCAAATAACCTTAAAAACAGTGTACAGTTGTACTTTGAGTACAAATAACAAAGATTTAAAGTCACAAGGTTAAAAAAGCATTTTATTTTTTTTCCTAAGAGCCCAGCAATATCAATACCAAGATAATTTAATGGAAATAAGAATTATTTAATTGTGGCAAAAACAGACAGCTTGTTCATTGTTCTTATAGGAAAAATAAATTGTTCCTAAGTGCTCGGTTTTCTCTTTTTTTTTTCCTTGACAAAAGCAGAAGGCAGGACAGCAGCCTGGCACTTTCACTGTCCTGGTTTCCACTAAAAAGGAATTAAATCAGTGTCTGAATGAAAGTGGGCACCTCTGCACGTGTGTGTTTGCTGAACCCACACCCTCTGTGAGCTCCCACTCCCCACATTTTCAGCTCAGCCCTGTCAAGCCCAACAAATCAATTTTCAAACGGTGAAGATCTTGGTCTGTCATCCTTGGGACATCCAGAATTTCCTTGATGGGGTCGTGGTATCTTCCCAGTGCTACTCAGCAGCTTGAGGGTGGTGAACCCGAACTCCAGCACATTCCCTTGACCATCCCAGGGCTCTTTCCTGCTCCCAAACCAGGAGGATTTCAGTCACCATTCGGGGCCTCTCACAGTGAACAGGATTGTGAATAAGCAATTGCTCTTCCTATCCCCTGCTAGAACACAGTTTGGCAATTGCATTTATTCCTAGGCAGAAATCTGCTGGCGGGTGATGCCCCTTGAAAGAGCAGATTAATTCTCGCTTCTTAGAGTTCCAGAAAAAAATGTCTTGTGTTACTCGCAGGGGTAAAAGCTGCTTTTTTAGGTGTTGTGTGGGCCACAGGAAAACCCAGTCATGATGCTGCTCAGAGAAATATCCTTCCCTTTTCTCTGAAGACTTTGATGGCAAAAAATTAATTTTTTCACCACTCTTTGATCTTGTTGCTCCTTGATGTCCTGAAAGACTTTTGCAACTTGTCCATGGCTGGATTTTGTCGTGCTGGTCATTCTCCTTTTTCACTTGCTCTTCCTTCTGCATTCTCTTCAATGGACTGTTTCATCCCTTCCTGCCATACCTGGCCATTTTCTTCTGCTCTTCCTTTTCTGTATTCACATTTTTCCCATGATGCCAGAGAAAAGAAGTTTACATAATAGTCTGTGAACAGTCATGAGTAAAAAATATTATATTCATTTCTAGATATGTAAAATACACTTTATAGAGACATAAATTAAGTACAAAAAACAGCATATTCGCTTTTTGCTAATTAGCCATCTGAGTGAAATTTGGCTTATTTTCATTGATGATTACTAACTCTTAATTAGTTTTATTCATTTCATCTAATTGTTCAGTTTGTTGAGTTGTTGCATTTTATTAACATCTGTTCCAAATATATTAATCTGTCCTTACATTTCTTAAAATATAAATCTTGATGTATATGCCCCACCATAAAATAGACTAAAATATACCATAAAATACCAAAAATATATGCTGTGCTTATATTTTATAGTATAATTTTTCCTTCTGCATGCTACCTGGCCAGTCTTTGATCAGCCAAGGACACCTATTGAAAATTTGTATTTTCAAGTCACCATCGTGCAATACAGAAATGCTGCTCTGCTTTTCCTATAGATGATCCTTTTATGATCTTTTTTGCTAAGTTCTGGAAAAGAGAGAAACAAATTCTAAAGATAGGTCCCTATTTAGAACATCTGAATTAACCTTTTAATTAGTAAAGTTGGCTATTTAGCCATTTAGACCTAGTCTGTGAAAGGTGATAAATTGCAGGTGACAAACTGATCTGTTTGATGTTGGTTAGGTAGCATCAGTATCAGACTTCATGATGTTAAATGGATAAATATCCCACATTTCTCATTTTTCTGTTCGTGTCAGCTATCCCCAGGTCACTATTGATGTCTGAAGTATTCAAACCAGAGCCCATCTGCAAACTCCTCCTGGCACCCTGCCCTCAGGACAACCCAGAGCTGTGCGTGGGGCACCAGCCAGGCTTTCTGCACAAAATGGGAACATTCCTCTGGCTGCAATCCACAAAACCCTCCTGCAGAGCTGGGAGGTGCATTGGTCAGCAGGACACACAGAGCCTCACTCCTTATCCATCCTCTGAAGTGAAATTCCTTCCCTTGTTCGGGCGCCACATTCATGATCTTTGTCCTGCAGTCAGGTTCCTGTGCAAGGCAAGGGAGGAAAGGGATTTCCTGGGTATCCTGTGTGAAAGGCCCTGCCTCAGACACTCCCTAAAACAACTCAAACTCCTGCTTCACTTCCAAGACTTTGCCCTCAACATCAACATTGCCATTTAAGTCCTCCCAAGTGGCTCTGTGGGTGAATAAAGACCTCTCCTTTATTCAGGGAGACACAGACTGGTGTCTTCTCAGCAACGGGATCTTGGGAAGTGAACAGGTCACCACCATCATCACTTTGGAGCTGGGATGGTTAAAATTTTGGGGTTTGACATTATCTCCTACCTCTCTCCTTTGAGTCTGGAATCTTCCATGACCATTCCAAGCCTGTCCTGAGGCACTGAGGAGTTGACCCCCTGCAATCTGAACCCCAGAATCCCCTGAAAAGCAAAGTCCATCCATCTGACGGATTAAACTTTTTCCTTGTAAATGAAGATATAGTCCCTTGGACAGATAATTTTCTGACAAAATGAATTGAACCATCTTTCTGTTATATTTAGCCTCTAATCCCCTGTAAATGCATTTTTGACCAATCTTTTCATTTTGTCATGGTCTACAAATTGTGCTCAGAATTCAACAATGCTATAGTAATTGAAAACTGAATAAAATTTCTCATCTGGATTTATTTGAGTTCTGTCCTGCAGTACTGTTCCATTATTCTATTCATTTAACTTCTGCAAGGTAGCAAAATAACAATAAATATGTAATTGTTGCATTTAATTGAACATATAACAAAAAGTTGCTGTTTCTCGAGGCATTTTGTACCCTTTGCTTCCAGCACATTTAATTATGTATGAACTCTTCAAAAAAACCCTCTCAAATAATGTGAGTCATCTTCTCGGAGAGAAGATTTAAAGATGATAAATGTTATTTAGAATCACTATGATATGATTCATATTGTGATGCGATTGGGAACAATATTAAAACCCACCAAGGCTATTATACCTAAATTTTTGTTTCAATTCATGCAATATTGCTGCTGCTTAATATGATTTCTATTTACTTCTTTCCATTGTTAGTGTTTTATTGAGGTTGTGTCGGCTTTATCAGGCTGATCTCTGCTGCAAATGGAGGTCAGCAGAGCCAAAGCACTGGCAAAAAACCTGTCTCCATTATATTCTACTTGGTATGAATTTACTCAAAAAATCCTCCCTCTAATATAAACTCTTTCTTTGCCATTCTTCGATTATAATATTTCTACCTGCACAAGCCCTGACAGCTTGATATTTAAAAGCTATATAAACTCTCATAATCTAATTTTATATCCTTCTTTTATAAAGAGGGACAGTGCCTCATTTAAAGTAACAGTGAATGTATTCATCAAAAGGTTTAAAATGGAGCAATCTTGGCCATCAATAAAAGCCTGGGCTTCAGGTGCTTTGAATTGTAACTTAAAAACATGCACGGCTACTCTTAATGACAGTGACAATGAGTCATTAATTTGTGTTCCTCTGGTGTCAAGGGTGAGGGGAGTAATCCTGTCATGCCCTTGCCAGAATACAATTTGGCAAAACAGGATATTGTAGAAGCTTTATAAATCTTATATCTCTATTTCTCCTTGTACTGGTCTGGGGAATAATGAAAAAGAGCGACAATAAATTTACCTACCAAATGGGGTGTGCTCTCTCTGCTGAATATCCACACATAACTCCCATTAACATTAGTATAAAATATACATGCACAGCAGGAGGAAGGATAGACTACCAGATATCCAGAGGTCTGGAATAGGAGCTGAACTATATTGCCTTTAGTAGCTGCCAGTCTGTCCCAGATCACAGGGATTCATTTTTTTTTTCCCAGCTTGAGTTAAACATTCAATCTAAACCATTTGCATAAGAACAAGTACAACCAAACTGAAAATAAACTGGACTTCAGTGGTAGTCTGAAATCTTTTTTTTTTTCTTTAAGATGTTAAGTTTACTCAGTTCCAGTTGCACTTTATAAGCAAAGAAACCAAATAAAAGAGACAAAAGAAACCCCTCAAAGATATTTTTTTTGTAGTAAGTTTCTAAATATGTTATTGGAGAGGTGATTGAAATCTGACAAAAACTGCAACGCTTTATAATAATGTCCTGCAGCAAAAGTATGGCACCAATAACTAAACAACACTTTATCACCTTTGCCACTCTCAACAGCTCCCATTAATACCGAGATCATAGTGTTAGGCCTTCTATTCCCCAGCTGACCATGTTAGTGACAGCCAGGGCTTAGGCAATGACATTGAAAAATATTTGCAGTGACACAGCCACAAATCACTGCGGGACAAGTTTAAAACTCAATATTCACTAAACTTGCATCTGTTCTTTTCTTGTTAGAGCACCTACGACACATTTGTTATAGGCTGGATTCCTCAAAGAGTCCCAACATGGATGGAAAGTGATAAAAATTACTGGTGGAGAAAGCTCGATGGGCAGAGGGGCCTTTGGCAAGTCATTTATTCATATGAGGTTTTTGTCTGAGATGGAATCACCTGGGACACCTGAGGAAGAGATGTCCTAAGATCAGTGGGTTTTTACATTAAATGCACTCAGTCAAGGAGCACAAGCACCTTTAAGTCAAATTTTCCAAACAGTCTCATCATACACATATTGATTTTTATCTTCATCTCTCCCAGGGAACCTGAGGACACATTTGGCTACTTAATGATTGCCACAGGACATTGTCTGCTCCATGTGGCTCAGATCCTCTCCAAATGAGCTCTTTCCTGGGTATGGGGACTGGCAGATGGCCCAGATGCACATCCATTCCCATATTTCAGCTCCAAACATCCTGCTTCTTCCTGAGAGCATGCAGGACACATTTTCCCTGCTTTTTTTCGTTTTCACAGACCTGTGTCACTAAATTCCTTAAGCAGGACACAGAGGCTCCTGAGGATAACAGTGGACACCTGCACATCTTCAAACTGGTAGATCTGTTTAAATCAAATACAAGGTGGTGGCCTGCAGCTGGTGGTGACCTTCTGGCATTCCTCCCTGCAGAAGGCTGTGAAGAAGGAGAGGACCAGCAGGGTCAGGAAGGCAGTAGGCAAAAAACAGCATCATGAAAAAAACACTAAGAAAAGTTGCCTGTGGTGTGCCTTGTGATACTCCTAAGCCAGTGGGTGTAAAACAGGGAAATAGGAGATCTCTGGGCTGCAGAAACTGTCCCAGCCTGCACACTCTGCCCTGAGGAGCATGCCCTACTGCTGCCATCTGAATTCCAGGCAAAATGGAGCACTGGTAGGAGTCTTTGAAGTTGTCAAGTGGAAAAAAGCTGTTTCTAAACTCTGCTGTTACTAAACTCTGTATTAAAATCCCATAATTAGTTTTCTTCTGACCCACACCCTACTAGAGTAGATGACTTTCCTGACTGGGAATATGTTCAGAAATGGCAAATTTTTGGGTGCATTGAAGAGACTGCTCAAGGAGGGGAATGATTAATTCTTAATAGCAAGTTTTGCGGCATACTGAATGACACATTCTTACATTATATATTGATATATAACACGCTGGTCCTTTGCCATGCTGACTGGAAGTTCATTTCCAACAAGGAATAGTTTATAGATAATGCAGGAGGTGAGGGACAGAGCCATAAAACTCTGACTTTTTCAGTTGTACCAAAATCTTTTGGAACTTCATTTTGGTCTGAGTGATGGCTGTCCTGGATGTGGATATTAAGCAGAAGCAGCAATAAAGGTGTGCAATGCCAATTCTGTCCCTGCTCCCCTGAGGCAGGAGGCACAGCCCAATAGATCTAAATTTAGAGGAACCCCAGGAAGTCAGGAACTTGTCTGAGGATTAATCAAACTTCTTTGTCCAGAACTTTCTGGCTGCTTATTGTGCCTTCCTTTTGTTTCAATTTCTAATGTGTTACAGGCACATTAGTGGATTTTGCATTTACCAATCCTTATAACTGTAGTCATATATAGTTTTATATAATACTCATAATTAAAGTTCAAAATTCCAGATGTTGCTGTTTCCTCACTTTATACCCAAACCTGTAAAGCCACTTCAAAAACACACTTTCACAAATAAAGGTTTTTGTTGCCTTTTTGTGCCAAGAGAACCCCCTGTAAGTTCCACGACCCCCAGTAAGTTGCGGCAGCTTGCTAGGGATGTATATATGGATATATAAAGTTAATTCTGTGCTTCTCAATCCCTTCACTAAGATCAAGTGCAGTGTCATTTCCCAACTGGAACTACATCTTGCCTTGCCTGCAGGGTGATCCAGACATCTAATTGGCATTTCCACCAATTCTATAAATGCCTCCAGCCCTTCCAAGTCTCTGTGAAATTTCTACAGGAACTACCTGAAAACTTCAGCCTTCTGTTAGCTTTACAATGAAACAGCCTAAATATTTTCAGTTGCCTATTTTGAGGAACAAATCTTCAGGTTTTCTCAGCTAGGTAATAGAGCATTTGTTCCTTTGGCTTTCATCTAAAGTCAAGACAAAACACACATTTTTAGAGATGATATGAAATGGAATTGAAATGAGTGAATACTTTTGGGAAAGAAGACCTTTAGTGCTTGAAATGCTTTGTTACAACTGAATAAACTAAATATGCTTAATATGAAAGGTAATGATGCGACTGATTGAATAGTTTGACGTTAGTGCACATGAAATATCATTAACAGGTTCACAGTGGTTTTATATCAGCACCAAATCTCAGAATAAAATAAATGGAAATATGAAACTACAATGATTTGTCACTGGAGCCTTTCAGTGTCATTTAAGAAAATGTTTTCAGTGAAAGACTGCTCAGCATGAGCTGGTGCAGCACAAGAAATCGCAGCCTTGTGTAAATTTGAGATTAAGCCTGGTTAAACAATTTAGGATGTCTGCAGCTCCTCTGTACCTGTGAGAGGACATGTCCCTGTCAGTTCAGGTACCTTTGTCTTCACTGGGCATCACCAATTCATACCTGCAGTGCCTGCTGCTGCCACATTTCAGGGTGTGAGCTCTTAATACACCTCAAGCAAGAGATGGCTGAGACTCCCGTTCTGCAGCTCCCTCAGCCGCTCCTGGTGCTCCAGACCCTTCCCCAGCTCTGCTGCCCTTCTTTGGATCTCATGGCCCAGCAGTCCATGGATAGTCACCATGAGGATTGGCCTTCAGGATAAAGACCCTTTGGAACTGGGATAGGCTGGTTCTGTCTTTCACCTCACAGAGATGACAGAGACAGAACTTCTGTTTTCACAGATGCTCAAACCATGTCCACCAGCACATTGCCTGCATGGCACCACGCAGTACTGACAGTCAGCGAGCTGTCAGTCCATTTAAATCCACTTTCTCTTGGGAAATCTCCTTCTGACAGCTCTGTGTCAGACTGTGAGCACTCCCATGCCCTAGATCTAACTTCCAGGTCCTGTCACACCTCATCCTGCACAGGCATTTGGTCTCAATGTGGAACCAAACACAGGAACATGCTATAAAATATTATCAATCATCCACGTCAATCATCTCCATCTTCTGTTTAAAACTGGTGGCCGGGCGCAGATGCTGCCTTCCACAGCTTCACTGACTATCACAGTTTTCTTGCCATCTTCAGACTTAGGCTATTAGCAAATGACTACTGAAACACAATGTTTTCCTGATTGAGGAAGCAACTGATAAAATCTGAGGCTGGTAAGAAGACAGCGAATACGTAGATAACACTCCCAGCTTCTTGTGTTTTAATTTAGGGAGTTAATTTGATTGGCTCTCATTATAACCGAAGAATATTTTCATTTACCCACACGGTTTTGAAGTGGTCACCGTTTGGAGCATTAGAGGTTTTCATTTGCTCTTCTTAGAAATCAAAATCAAAAATAAAAAGGAAAACACAATAACACATAGATAAATTTAAGCAAATATACTATTTAGCAATGTAAGCCTGGTTTTGCAAGCACTGGGGACAAGTATGCCCTGGTTATATCTATTTTTTATAAAGTTTCAATATCTACCACGTGCTGCCTTCTCTATTTGTATTTTTTATGTTTGCAAGGATGAAAAAGAACAAGAATTAGGACCAACATCTTAAAATACCAATAGTCTACACATTCTTAAATTTTATTGTGACTATCTAAATGGAAGGGTAGATTTTTTCACATTTTAAAGTAAGATCACAAATTTACATGAAAATAAAAAGGGGAATGGGAAAAGCTATGAATGTCCATAATAGTGTATCTAATACAGATACACATTAAATAACATTGAGCATAATCTTATTGCCAAGCCATAATATGTGTATGAAAGCATCAGGATTTGAATGGACAAAAGCATCATCAAGTTTTTTTTTAATTTCAACCTCTCTCCCCAGGTCCCAGATTGTTAAAAAAACTCCTTCATTTTCATGGTTTCCAAATCAAAGGTTTTGGTTTCGAAATGGCATATTTCTTAATTGAGGTTATAGTGTGACAGAGATGTAAAATAAAAAACTAAATTGATTTCATGGCCCTTATTTGGTTTTTTATTGTTTGTCTTACTGAAAACCTAAGGATCAAAATCTTTGTCTTTTCTTCTTCCAAAGCAAAATATCTCTTTTTTCTAGCTATTTTCATAGCATATGTTATTTTGAGGAAATTCAAAGGCGCTTCTTTTTGCTAAATCACGAGAAGTTGCAGGTTTTGTTTAATTAAAACTCAGAAGCCCTAATGTTATTCCACTGGGGAAAAAAATGTAACAAGTTGTCACACGAGCAAGGGAGTAATGTGAAAAAGTGGTTGACTCTGGGTGTATTTTTTTTACTATTGTTACAGCTTTTCTCCAGTTTCTTTGGTAATTCTTAAAACTTTATAAGCTGCATTTATGTTAAGCTGTTCCTGATACGCTCCAATAAGTGTGCTTTAGACACATTGTTAACATAAGGCCAAATCTGTAATACAGCATGGACAATTAAGTGCACAATTTTTGTATAAATGCAAAATCCCTCACTGTGAATTATTTAATTAATGCTCTACAGTTCATTTAATAGCGCTCTTTCAAAGGCCATTTCACTCACAGAAAACTAATTTCATTCTTGGGGTTGATTTAATTAGATTGTATGATATATGGTATTGCTAATTCAGTGGCTCTCTTTGCAGTGTCTAGCCCGTTGCTCCTATTGTCGGCAATCTGTCAGCCCCATTTTTAACAGTATTGAAAAATTCAAGCTTTATTATTGCTCGCTCACTCTTTCTCTCCCATCAGGAGGAAAGTAATGAGCTTTTCTTCTTATGAGAGCAAGCAGAGAGTGTGGTGCCCTTAGCGCTTCAGGCAGCGAGCAGTATTAACAGCCTGATTCATGAGTTAAGTTTCTAACTGCCCGTGGCTATTAGCACTCAGTCCTTTGGCTGTCATTTAGTTAAAAAGACTCTTCGGTTAATTCACTCTTTTAATGAGACTGTGCTATTCAACTAATGTATTTTACTGTATGAAAGGTCACACCAGGAAGCAAAACAGATTGGAGGGAATGTAGCGGGAAGCCTGGCTGTCAAGAAACAGTTCAAGCCTCGCAGGCATTTCGCCGCCGCGGCGCCCGTAATAGGCCGCGGAACTGATGGGCCAGCGCTCACCTCAACAGTTGAGCACCATAAATCACGGCTAAATAGAAAGCAGATTAATCAGAGCCACAGACAAAAAGAGCACGTGTTTCATTACCCATATAATCACTAACATGATTGCCAGACAAGCCAGGGGAGCCGTGCGCGGGGCTGACAGAACGCGGCGCGGTGGCGGGCGAGGCTCCGCGGAGCTGTGGCCACTAAATCTTCTCATTAAGGAGCTGCTCCCCGAGACCTTCTTGTCCAAGGGCTGCTGGCTGGGAGGGAGCGGGAGAAAGGCAGGAATATAAAGGGTTGTGTTTGAGCGAGCAAGGTCAGGGGAGGCGGTGCAGGGTTTCCCCCCCATAGCTCAGCTTCCACCTCATTCCCTGTGTCACCAGGGCTGGGAGAAGCACGTGGGAGATGGGATGCCCCTTTCCTCTTCCTCCCATCCTTACATAAACCGCCAGCAAGCCAAACCCAGCCTGCTCCCCACCTTTTCTACTCCCCACCTTTTCTACTCCCCACCCCTTTAGCTCTGTGGCACACACCAAGCCCCAATGGATGAGGGATCACCTAATTTTAATTTACTCCGAGTTTCTCCAATGTCGTTTCCTGACTGAACGCCCCCTCCTCGCTCGCACCCTTTACGTCACTGGGAATTGTGTGTAAGCCACGTGTCCACATCCCACAGCTTCTCCCAGCTGGGCTCCAGTAGGAAGGTATGGTTGGAAATCTGGTTTGCTTCAGCATCTCTGCTTGGGACATCCAATTGAAAAGGTTTTTCTGAATATTGCTCGTTAATTTACAGGAGGAGAAAATGAGAAGAACCTCTGTTTTTAATGGCTTTGCATCTGTCGGCCAAGGCATTAGGCATCTGAATTATTGGGAGGGAATGTGTGTGTTTTGCTCATTTTTAATTAGTGTCATTGGGGGGAAAACTCCAGCACTTTAGGGGCAAAAGTATATTATTTTTTTAGAAACTGTAATTCCCTCAAACTACGGTAAACAAATCATTCTGATTTAAATTTCTCAGGCAACTTCCAAACAGGGAAACCGTATGTTTAATTACTAAACATCTGTTGCAAAGAATACCCCTCGCTTTTGCAGCACTAATATCACTGTATGAATTTTAAAATCTGTCAGCAAGGGATCACGAAAGCTTTGGGAGCAAAGAGCTGCTCACTTTAACCCCTGAACCAGATAATCTAACAGTAATCCATTCAAAACTAATCAAACATTTACAGAAACGCACCAGCACTGAGGAAAACAATTCATCATCTTCATATGCTCATTACACTTCCAACATCTCAATCTACCTATGTAAATGAGACTGGGGATCTGACATCAGGTCCATGTACAGAAATTATAAACAAATATTCATCCATTATGCTGCTGAAATTTAACAGCTGGAGCACTAACAGTAGCTGAACTCCAAGCCCTGAGTATCAATTATTTATGAACCTAAAACTGACAAGACTGTCTAGGTGAATTAGCTGCATATGTCAAGCTTTGTTATAAATCCCAGCCTACTGTAAAACTCATTTTCATAGAATGTATGTACAAGGCTGACAATATATCAACAGTACGGCATTAATAATTTAGAAGAATGGTACCATAAGGGAGCACCTAGAAACTCTGCTCTGCAATATAGTTGATATTACAAATAAAAAAGTCAAATAAAATGAATTTCCCATAAACAGAGAATCAAATAAAGCATTTTTCTATGATTTTATATTCAATTTTCAAAAAACTTACCAGTTGATACTTGCATTTTTAGGAACCATAAGCACCACCTGAAGTTATTCAATTTTTATTTTTTTTTTTTGCCATTGCTAAAAATGCCTTTGAATTTCTAGGCCTGTTGATGGAGGTTGCATTGCATTTATTTTACTCTTACAGAGTGAGAACTAAAAGGTAAGAGAAGGAGGGAAAGCACTGCTTGCAGCAAGCACTGCTGCACGTTGTGCCCCATGTCCCATCATCCCAGGCTGCTCCAAGCCTTGTCCAACCTGGCCTTGGACACTTCCAAGGATCCAGGAGCAGCCACAGCTTTTCTGAGCAAACTCTACCAGGGCCTCACCACCCTCATAGGGAAGAATTTCTAATATCCAAAAATCTGCCCTCTGTCAGTTTAAAACCGTTCCCATTTTTCCTGTCATAGCATAGGGAAAACTAAAGGACAAGGTCTAAACTAGAATGTCAACAGTGAGATCTGAAAAAAGGAGATATCAAAGCTTTGCCCAGTGTCTCTGAAATTTGAGACAGGTCTGGATTTTGCTGTTGTCTCCCACCTCCATTGAAGAACAGCCATTCACTGCTTTGATGGAGCAATGGACACAATCACCCAAAATCTGAACTTTGTTCAGAAGTTGCTGGATTATTCTTGTGGTGTATAATTCAACCTGTGCCCATGAAGATCGGACTGGTTGCAGCAGCTTCTTGCTATGCAGAGGGAATGTCCACAAAAAAAAAAAATGAATACACACACATATGAGAATCTGTGCCTATCAAATAAACAAGACTTTATCTTATTTACGGAAGTAGCCCAGTTTTTGATCAACTGTGAACATCAGCCGTCCTTGCCTCCATGATATAACTTTCAGATTATTAAGAAAAATGGAAGGGGGAGGGAATAAAGTGGAGGAAGAGAGGGAGAATCAGTCCTGGTCTTGAGTGCAGGTAGACACCAAAACTGAGGCACGGTTAAAGGGAATATCTAATGCTAAATTTATGACCCACAAAACAAATACTCCTACACTTAAACTCAGCATTAGTTTTCGGCTACCCTTTATCTGGGATTCACACTGACAACATACAAAGAATCCATGAAGACGTCTTCTAAGGCAGAAAATATATTCCTAGACTCTCAAAACTAAAGAGCACTGCATTTCTAGAAGTATTTTATCAGTACAAAAGGCAAAAGCACACATGCATTTTGAAAGAAACAGTAATGGTTCACAAGAGCTTGACAAGGAAATTAACAGCATTTTTGAATCAGGAGAAAGAATTCAGAGGAGGAAACAAATCCTTGGTAATGCGCACCTATACAACAAAGCAGAAAAAAGTAGATGACTTTATAAGTGAGGTGTGGAAAATGCTACAATGCCATCTCCTCATCTGCAGGATGCTGCCACTTCTGACCCAGGAAGCACTCAAAAGAGACTGGGAACATTTAATAAATATACAGTATTAGAGAAAGGAGAAAACAGAAATTAACATGCCTGGTTAATGCCTGGTGCCTGGAACATCAAGGATTTATGAAAGAAAAGTTCACTCAGGAAGGTGCTGGTGGTGGGATCAGGACCTGTGGGCCATCCAGCACATCCTTTTGTAGTGCAGAATGAGGGTTTGTACAGCCACTCCTGTGTAACTCTTCAGACTGCTAGCACTTTCCATCTCTCATTGCTTTAGTATTATCTGCATGGGTTGCTTCCTTTAGCTTCCCTAAAGTAGACTTTAACAGCAACAACAATAATGATAATGATAATCATAATCATAATTTCACAGAGTGTGAAATTTACTCTCAAGCAGAAAGATCATGACAAGGCCTTTGCATCACGCAGGTCATGTTAAAGTGCTTAAGGCAGGATTTCATTCGTATTTAAATGACTCAGAGGTCTCCTGCTGGCTCTCTAGGTGTGAATGAACTCCACCTTGAATGCCCCTCGATGTCAAGGTGCTGCCTCAGGCACATGAAATTTCTGTTCAAATCCCTAAGAATTTTCCCCAGACTTCAAATGCAGAATGAAGTTTGTGCTGTCTGCTCAAAACAATGAGCAAAGCGTTATAGAATTTCCACAGAAGAGTTACCCAGGCTTAATTTTTGGACCTAATTTTTCAAGTTGGTGTCTGATGACATCCCTCACACTACATACAGGTGGCTCTTCTTGCAAAGTGATATTTTTATTAATACCTCCAGTGTCTTGCTCACATAAGTGACACCTATGGAATCTTTCCCATTATCTCTGTACTTAATATTCTAAATCCTGCTTGGACACCTTCCCTTCCCCAAAAGCCATTCCTTCCCAAGGTTGTTTTGCAGTGGATCTAGGGGCTGGCACTCCTGTTCTTGCTGCTCCACAGCACACTATGGCAGGGGTAGAGTTACCTGAGCTTCCCCAGCCCTTGGCAGAGCTCTCTGTGCTCCACACCTGCCGCAGGCACTGCTCAGGGGCACCGTGCTCAGCAGGATTCCTTCGGGATCCCCCTGCCTTCCACTGAGACCTGGGAGCCAGGCTCTCTCCTCTCTAAAGATGGGTTCAAGTTTCCTTTTCTAATTCCACCAGCCACCAGGGCTTTTTAGAGTAATGATTGTGCCTTGAAATTACCTCGCAACTATTCTAATTATTTATTATCAAATGTTACAGCAGTTATGTCAATCTGTTCACCCAGTTAAGAAAACATTTAGCAAAATCCACACCTGGCTCCCCAAAGTGCTCTGCAGCTGTGTCCCAGCATCACCCAAAGCATCCCACACCAGTGGGCCAGAGGGATTGACAAACCCACCTGGCCAACCTTCCGAGCCTTGTGAAATAAAGTTATCATTTTCTATTGCCTAATAATCTCTATTTACTGAAAGGAAAGTTGGTGCAGTCGCTCCTATTTGAAGATTGTTTTTGTTGATTTAGGGTAGAAAGGTACACGAACAACCAGACTCCAAATACAACTCCTCTGGGCTTTTCCAAGTGTGGGTTAAGCTTAAAAGATACAGGTCAGCAACAAACAAAGAGTGATTTGAGTATTTGTGTGAGTTTGAGCTAACATTTCATGTGAGACCCATTTTATGAGGGCTACAAGGTGCATTTCCAAGGCATCAGTTCAAGGGCTGTATGTTTTCCTTTAATTTCTGAAAGAGTTTTTGACACAATAGTTCTATGATTTCTTGAAATTTTTTAGTTAGAACTGAGCCTAGAGCTGGGAGTCTCATAACTGTAACTCAGAAACTGGATTTGGAGCTGAAAAATAATTCAAGGCGAAAAAAAATTATTTTTTTTTGAATTGGCTATACTCGGTGATAACTCTTGACTTATTCTTCTGTGCTGCTGCAATAAGCTATATTCTGGGGACCTGCTTTGGTGACTAAAAAGATAAGTCTCTTGTTGGGAAGAAAATTGCCTCTCTGACATAAATCTTTGGAATAGGAGTTTACAGAAAAGTGGTAAATATATAAAATGAAAAAAAGATCAAACATCCCAAGGCAAACAAGTGCAAGAGAAGATGAGGAAAGATTTGCATTGCACCAACCAGAAAGATTATATAATAATAACAGACCTTATTTTTGACTGCAATTTTGGGTTTTATCTAGACTTTGCAATGCAGAGCTCCCAAAATTTTGCCAGCAGAAAGCCCCCAGGTTAACACCACTCTACCCTGTGAACAGAGCAATAAATGATTTTTAAAAACATCTAAAATCCCAGAGTTTTTTCTCTTCCTCTTCTAATTCCTGTCCATATTTAAGGAATCTTACATAAATACCTGTGGATTAGAGTGATTTAATTACAAGACCTGAGATGCTCTAAATGTCACATGTTGACTGTGTTGCTATATAACTTTGTTTAACGAGCCAGGTAAATTACAACAGCCACAAAGAATAAAAAAAGCCACTGGCAGGAGG
Source organism: Hylia prasina (assembly GCA_013397195.1). Lineage (NCBI taxonomy): Eukaryota > Metazoa > Chordata > Aves > Passeriformes > Sylviidae > Hylia > Hylia prasina. The sequence goes on along the minus strand of VYXD01010084.1, from coordinate 241,878 downwards.
TTCTAGGCCTTGATTTGTAGCATTACCTCACATAAATACCTGGCCACCAACAGCAAATATCCCAGGATTCTCCTTTTCCCTCTCCTGAGGCACTGAGGCACCAACAACAGGTACCTCGGTTAGGCAATTCCTCCCCAAAGTTTAACTGGTGTGACTGACAGCCCAAAAGCACTTTAATTCCTGACCTACTCCAAACACAGTCACTGCAGTGAGTCTCACCCTACCTGGCTGCTATGTTTAAAATGCCTCAGGGTGTATTTTGCTTCCAATAAAGCACATTAGACCTGCTTAGCTAAGAAATAGAGCTGCTAATCTTGGCGAGGCTGCTGATTGTGCACGGCCTGTGCACACTTCATACATGGTCAATTAAATTTACAAACCATTTCAAAATTACCCACAGACAGCAACAAAAACGAGCTTGGCAACATCTGGATGGCTGAACTTGATGCCTGATAAATCCATCCTTTCTGCTTTCTTTCCAGCTCGTTCAGAAGGTGCAACGCATATTTCAGAGGGGAGAAGTTCACTCATCACGTTTTATGTGCTTGAAAATTGGAAGGTCTTTGCAGTTGTAGTGATGGTGATTTTTTCTTTTTCATGATGTCATTGCAGATGATGCTTAAAATAAGCAAAGCTTCTGCATTACTCTCATTACTGGTATTTCTTAGGAATTAAAACAGAGAAATACCAGACCGGCTCAAGTGCGAGGACAAAAAAAAAGAAAAAAAAAACCACAAAACCCCTCAAACAAACAAACAAACAAACAAAAAAGGAAATAATTAAAACAACAAAAAAAACCCAAACCCCACAGAAAACGAGGACCATGTTTGTGCTTGGCTGCTAAATCAAGCAATGAATTTTAAAGCTATTTATGATCTACTGAATTCTGTGATTTTTCTCCCTGCCTCTCCATTTGATAAAGAATAGAGAGAGAAAAAATTAAGAGTGTGCTGAGAACTGCTCCTTCATTGTGGTGTAGATCTCAGATCTGACACAAGCCATTCCTCTAAATGTGTATAAACACTTGTGACAGCCTTGGCCTTGTGCTGTGAGAACCTTTGGGTATCCTCTGCTGATTTCTTTCTTGGAAACTTTTTCCTATTTTGATTCAGTGAAACTTATCTTGGGAAGCAAGTGAGGAGGGAAATGGACTGGTAAATATTTTAAAGATTTTGGAGGATGGGCTTTGAAGAGAGAAGCTGTGGCTGTCCCTGGATCCCTGGAAATGTCCAAGGCCAGGTTGGACAGGGTTTGGAGCAACCTGGGATAGTGGAATGTGTCCCTGCCCGTGGCAGGCGTGGGACAGGATGAGCCTTCAAACCCAAATAATTCTGTGATTCTATCATTTTACTTCTGCAGCACTTGTTTAAGTCAGAACAGAAAGGAAACCTGTGACAACCATTCCTCCATGTGGCCAGGACGGGCAAACACCCCCCACGTCCCCACAGAGCAGAGCAGAGGAACACACTGAGTCACTGCAGTTGAATTTAATGGTGGCATTTCCAAATGGAAAGGCTGCAGGGTGAGGAATTACAAAATATTCTTCTGAAGAAGGTTTTGTGTGTTTGTCTGCCTAAATATGTGTAACGGCGGTGTATTTTCTAATGTAATGCAAGTGAGCAGCAAGAAAACCTTCTAATGGTGTGTAAGGCCTATTAATGTGGGTAAAGGCAAAAAATGTGAATTATGAAGCAGATCCTGTCTGCACAAAGAACTGAAGAGAGCCTTTGCTGGTATTTTTCCAGTTATTGAACCATCAGGTGTGACTGTGTAACACGAAATATGGAAGTCCAACAAATGTCATACTAAGTACTTTTCAAAGATGTGATTGATCATCAAATTCCAATAACAGTTTAGGTGCTTAGTTGATATTGAGATTAATATACAGCTTGCTGCAGCAAGAACCTCTTCAGTTTCTGACCTTGGCTGGTAGTAAAATCCAATCGATATTTAGACCAAGCAAGACTTCCAGAGAGGATACACTGGAGACATTAGTTTTCTAAAAAAATACTGCCATCACCTAGAAAATCTAATCCTCTGTGAGGAATGTGGTGGAAGGGAATTGAGCAGCAAGACAAAAAAAAAAAAGTGAATATTCTCCTGAACACAAACAGGGTTTACTCCAGTTCTGGTTTCCCTCCTCTGGCTTTATGATTTTCTACTCCCACTTCCTTCCCATGGAGAAAACAGTTTGCTCCTGTGCAAAGGCAAGAGTTTGCTCTGCAGACCTGGTTAGAGGACACTGAATCAGCAATTTGATATAACATATGTCCAGTCAAGACTAACCAGTGCACCCTAAATTTCAAGTTGGTGGGTGCATCCTACAGACAAACATTTCATGGGCCAGGAATTATTCCTGGGGATACTCTGTGGGGAAAAAAAAGAGATTCACAAATTTTCTGCTATTTCTTACCCAAATTTCTCAATAATAAGCTATTGACAGTGTAAGACAAATGCAATTAAGTAATACTTATTTGTTTAAATTGGAATAGTGTTTTTATCACACATCTTACTCCTTTTTTCCTTCTATATATTTCAGCTATATCTACAAAAATATAAAATATATTGCTAAAATATATAATGTTTTGCTGAGTTTTATTTAATTAGTCTTTCCAATGTCTTTGGTATCTTAGTTAGAGCTAATTTTCCCAAGCATATCTTAGGCTGGGGGAAGATTAAATTTCCAAAAGGATCCAATCCAGTCTGATCTTGTGCAGATTTTATGCCCATTGTTATGCCTGGCATGCAAAGCCATGTCTCCAAATTACCTGTGATATCCTTTTCCAAGCACACGATGGAGGTCACATGGAAAAAAAATACTGTCCTGAATGGTTTCTTCAAGAGGATTGTTTTCCACCAATAGATAAAGAAAGCTATTTTTAAAAAATTACTTTAAGTTTCATGTATGCATATATACATTTCTATTAGGGTTTGTTTGACTGTAGGGTTCCCATGAATATAATGATTTATTAAGTCTTGTCCAATGTCTTGACAGAAAAATCAATCCTTGAGAAGCCGTTTGGAATTTTGAAAATCATTTATAAAATCATAATAATTTTATCAGACTTGGTCTTTTCCCCACCCTCACCTTGCCTGTACCACAGTTGCTAAAGATCTTTTGGGGTTTTTTGTCTCTAATTCTCTGATCCATCTGGGATTGGGTGCTGGATGTGCAGCTTCACCTCTTACCCAGCTCAGTCAGGTAATGTCACCTCCCCAACCCAAACAGGGCAGAACCTTATGCAGGCAAGGAATCCTCAGATGAAGCTCTCCAGTTGTGAAACTGGCTCCTTTTTTGTGATGTTCTGCCAAAACCTGCACTGACAGTGCTGAGAAAATCCCAATTTCTCCAGGCTGCTGGAAGGAAGGGGAAGAAGGGTGAGCCATGGGCAGCTCAAGAGACACACAAAGAGTTATGAACAGAGATAAAACAGAATATTTTGAGAGCAGCTCGTTCTTGGCTCAGGTTTGTAGGACGAGCACAAGGTTTTCACTCCCTCTCTTTTACAGACTGTCACTGGGTGAGGTTTATTTTCACATCCCGCTGCCTTATGACACGCAGCAAGGAATTTAAGGAGCTGCTGCTGTGGAAGGCTGTGTGTGCTGCATTCCCATAAGGAAGATGCTGAGAGGGGACATCTGCCAGTCCTGTCCTCCCCTGCCCTCACAAACCTCTATGTGGCACCTCCCTGCTGGCCAAGCTGCTTTCAAGAAAAAGAAGGAAAACGTGAAAGGAGCTCAGAGAAAGCTGCAATTTTGGTGTTTTGTTTTTTTTTCTTGGGACTCGTGAATCTAAAAGAAACTTTGAATAAGGACTTTTGTATACAAATTGATTTTTTTACAAATAATTACCTAATGCATCTGCCCAGAAAAACGGGTGAAACGCCAGCACTTGCACACCTTTCCTTAATGGAATGCAGGTTCCCTTGCACTGCTGGGCAGTGAAAGCTCTGACCCACATTCGGCACACACTGGAGTAAAAATGAGTCAAAATAAGTGCAGCAAACACAGCTGCTAAATCACCACCTTTTCCCATCCCATTCCCTTCAGTGGAGAGCATCAATTACTGCTAAGTACAAGATTAGTTCAAGAAGAGCAGCAGAGGGATGGAGGCTGGGGCTGCTCTGTGCTCTGGAGGACACGGGGATTGTGCTCAGCACACATCTGCAAGGCTCCCCTCTTAAATCAAACCCTGCTCCACTGCACCATCCTAATTGTTCCAGGTGTTGTAGTCAGTAAACATTTGCTCAGGGTTTTATGTGTGTACCATGCTTGAAGATTTGTTTTCTATTTGAAATACTTGAATTTCCTTCTCTCTTGGTAACTGGAAGAAAAATTAGCTCTGATAAACCTACTTGGGTGGTTTGTTAACCTCTCCTGGTATATTTTTTCATATGATTTGATTTTGTGATATTCTCATACCAGGGATAGCTCTGTGCCAGCAAATGAAACCAAAAAGGAGCACAAAGAGTGAAGTGGAGCTGCACAGACACTGCAAGATTCTGTTGTTTAGGTTTTGTGTTTTTTTTAAAAAAAAAGAGAGAAGTGCTGGATAGCAAATGATAATAATACTCTCAAATTTAAGAATTCTTTACATAGATCATTCCTGATTTAAGCTTTTTTAGATTGCAGTACAGATATGAAATAAAATGGAGTCTAACAGCAAGGATAGTACCTGTAATTCCTCTGCAGAACATGCACACAAAAACTTAATCTCTATTCTGCCATAGAGCTTGTTTTCGATCAGAATTTTTAGTTTTATTTTCATTGATTGCATAACAAATAGAACAGCAACAGCCAATACACTCACATGGTCAAGTATGTCCAACATATCTGCTGTGGTTTATCTGAAATGTTCTTTTTTTTTTTAATCAGTTCATCTCTCCCCTCTACAAATAGCCAGAAAAAGGGGAGACATCATCAGCTCATTCCCAGAACAATTTTTTTCACATTCAAAGATTTGAAGAAGATACCAATAAAAGATAACTGAGTCCTATCCAAAACTGGACTGAAAATGGGAGTTTTGCAGACACGTTCTCATGTGCAGTCCAACCACAACCCAGCACTGCCAGGTTCCCCATTAAACCACATCCCCAAGTGCCATATCCACTTGANATGTAATGGGTTCTTGATGGCCCATTAAACAGAGAGAGCTCCCAGAGGGAGTTATCTGTGAGTCATAGGGCAAGGCATTGATGGGCCATTAGCAGAAGATAAGGGAAACACTGCCCCACCTGGTTCCAACACCTCATGAAGATGGTGATAGAATACATGCTTTGGGCACATCTTACATTTTTAACCTAAGACAGATGGTGACTCCACCCCTTCCCTGGGCAGCTTGATGCAGGGTTTGACAGCTCTGCCAGTGAAAAAATTCCCCTCATATCCAACCTAACCCTCCCATGGTGCAAGGTGAGGCCACTTCCCCTTGTCCCCTCCCTTGTTCCATGGGAGCAGAGCCTGACCTGGCTGCACCCTCCTGTCAGGGGGTCAGAGATGGCCAGAAGGTCCCCACACACATTGTCTGGGCAGGCACCAGCCCCAAGCCACACACACAGAGCTGAGCAGCAGGGACCTGAGGAAGAAGAACAAATCCCAAATGAGCTTTGGGGTAAAAACCTGGCAGAACTCCCCCTTGTTGTCCGTGCAACTCCTCACTGCTGGAGCTTTCAGCCCATTCCTGCTCCGGAGGGGGAAGGCAACTCCTGAGTCCCTCACAGCTCTCCAGGCACGGATGTTTGGGGTTCTGCAGCTCCATCCCTCTCCAGCTGGGAAGTCCCAGTGCCCCAGGGATGCCCTCTGTGACCTGCCAGCCCCTCCAGAGTGGTTTTGGCTCAGACCACCACGGCCTGGCCCTCTGGGGAACAGGAGCCATAAACCCCCAGCAGCTCAATGACTGTAATGACTCCTCCGGAGCTTTTTATGGGTGATCAGCTCCTGTAAAGGTCTGCTGGTAATTTGTGGAGAGGGTACATTACCGTTATCCTTGAGGAATTCCTGCTTCCTCTTTATCCAGCTTTTTTTCTCCCGGGGGCACTGGGAAATTAACGGGAGGGGTTAGTCTGAGCCTCTCACTGAGCAGAGGCTGCATTTATTTCCCTGCAGACATGGAGAGAGCTGCAGCCTGCTGATTCAGGGCTGGACGTCTCCCTCCACCCCTCTGAGGTTCAGAGGGTGGCAAAGGGGCAGGAGAGTGAATTGAAATCTCCTGGAAATGGTGTAAAAGGAAGGGACAAGATTCTAAATAGCATAAACCAGCAAAGAGCTTTAATGGTCAGGCATCATCACAAACCCCTCTGAACCAAGCAGGGGAGAAAATGTAGAAGGTTATTTGATTTGTGAACTGCCCACATCAGTGAAATGCTCCTGGTGGCACCTGGGAGGAGGGCTGGGTGAAGCCAGTGATTTCTCCACATAAAGCAAGCTGCAGTCCTAGATTTGGGACAGTTCTTCCTGTGAAACTCAGCCCAAATGAAAATTGACAAAGATTGAGTAATTTACCCGGTAATGATAAAGCTCAAGTAAGTGTCCCCAGTGCAGATTTTTCTGGGCTGCCACGCCACTGCTTTTCCAGCAAATGCTTCCCATTGCAGACAGTGCTGCCACCAACAAAACAATCTGCCAGAGATCATAAAATGTTAAGGAGTTCATTTGTTTAAAGCATTATGAAATAGTTCCCTTGCAGATCTCACTCTTTAATTTCCTGCACGGGGGCTGAGGTGTGGGACACCAATACTGATAGATCAGATTAACACCTCTGACGCTCTGAGGCTTTTCCAGCTGCACAAAACATCAGCCCTGTTGCAATATGAGCTCTGGGGTCTGGACCTGTTGCTCCCAGGGGACCTGAACAAACTAACATAAAGCAAAAATTACAAGCAGTTCCTTCCCACAGGGAAACTACACCTCCTGGGTTGCTAATTTGCCCTTTTTTTGGGGGGGGGCGGGGTGGGGGGAGGAATAAAGGAGATGAGCTTTTCTTCTTTACCTTCTCAGTGAATCCACTTGCTCTGTTCAATGCAAGGTTTCCTACAAATCTTCTAAGTGCAGCAAAAATGTCTGAAAATGGTGGCTAAAATTAATCACAAGTTGGAGACTGCCCTGCAGTGATTTCACAACCAAGGTCTAAGGCCCAGTAAAAGCAATTTGTGTCATTTCCAAGGGAAGAATTTTTTGGCACATTATGGGATATGATACATAGAGTGGCGCTATTTAAACAGGCTTTTATTTAGGGTGGAACAACAGAGAGACATGAGGAGTGGGGGCAAGGATTGGCTTGGCAGATACTCCACAAATCACAACAGTACCTTCCCATTCTCAGTCCTGGGGTGCCTAAAGGAGCTCCAGGAGAGCTGGACAGGGATGTGGGATAAGGGATGGAGGGACACAGGGAATGTCTCCCACTGCCAGAGGGCAGGGCTGGATGGGATATTGGGCAGGAATTGTTCCCTGGGAGGGTGGGCAGGTCCTGGCACAGGGTGCCCAGAGCAGCTGTGGCTGCCCCTGGATCCCTGGCAGTGCCCAAGGCCAGGCTGGACAGGGCTTGGAGCAGCCTGCTCTGCCTGGAGGTGTCCCAGCAGGGACATCATTGCAGGGAGGTGGACTAGATGAGCTCTAAAAGTCCCTTCCAACCAAAACTGTTCTGTAATTCTAAGATTTTATGCCTTAAAGATGCTTTTTTGGTAAATGCAATCTCATTTCATGAGATCCCTTCCCAACACACACGTGGTGATGGAGCAGCAATTCCCTGCCTTGCCAAAACCTTGTGATCCCTGAGAACTTTGGCTGTGTCTTCTTTGTGTTCACACCATCCCTAAAAACAGTGGCTTCAGCCACTTTGCTACATAAAGGATGAAATTTTTGAAATGTGATTGATGTGAAAATATTCCTGTTTTGCTTGAAAGACCTCAATTAAAAAGGCCTGGAGAGTCCAGCCACTCTGGGATGAGCAGAGGGAACTGAGTGGGACAGACCTGTCAGGGGAAGAGCAAGGGATGTTGTCCAAAATCAAGGGGAGGAAATGCCCCAGAAGAGCTTGTGAAATGGCAATTGGATTTATTCAGCGAACTGGAGCTAAGACTTTTTGTAAAGGGTTTCAGTTAATCTTGTGTGAAAAGCTCCACGTTTCAAGGAACAAGTTACGAGTAAAAAAGTGCTTCACACCAGTGCAATTCCATGAGAGCAACACTGATGGCCTTGGAACAGCCCAGAGCTGCACCCACAGAAACCCAGCAAGAGGAGGAAAGGGTCCTTCAAGCACCAAATCCCCTTCCTTCAACCCAATCCTTTCCATATCACAGAGCAGAAGATTGTCTATGGGCACGCCCAAAAAATGTTCACTCCCTGCCAGAACAGCAGCTTCTATTTGTAACGAAGTAGCAGCAAATAAAACTGGGAAAAAGTCTCTCTCAACATCAATGTGTTGATACTATTTTATCAATTGGGGTGGGTTTTTTAGTTAAAACCACTGGTGTTCTCTCAGTATTATTTTCTCTCCATGAAGGAACCCCATGTGTGGAGACATTTGGTGTGGGGACTTCCATTTTTGTCAGTGCTGCAGCTTCATTCTCATAAAATCAAGTTAATTGATGATTCCAAGTCAAGTTTTGTGCCAAGACTAAGTCCACTGTATTAAAGCATGGTCCAAAGAATTACCCTTCCAGTCCAAAGAATTGCCCTTCCAGCTGGGCTAACCCTCCTCTGCATCAACATCTTTTTTTTATTATTATTATTATACACAAATAAAGACTTAGATCCATCACTCACTAAAAAATTCAGGAGCTGATTTCCCCTTTTTCTCCCAGGAAGAGGAAAGCCAGCCATGACTACCAGCTACTCCATGTTGTTTTTACAGGACAGCAATTAGTCTCTGTAATGGAAAAGAAAAATGTTATTAATTCAACCAGCATGTTACATATTAATTACCAAAATCATTGAAATAAACTTTTTAAATAATATCAAGGAAGTAATTTAAAAAGTTGCTCTGTACATAACACTTTCAGATCCAGAATGAGAAATGTATGTGACTACTAGGGGCCAAAACATGGCACATTTAATTTAAACCCTGGCAGCAAGGGGCAGGTTCCATTGCAGCTGTAATAAATTACATACAAGTGCTACAGAACAATAACAAAAACTGTGAGCCATCCATTTCAGTACCATTTACAAGAAATCAATATCAATACTTAATGCAATACTGGTGAAAAATGAGCAAAGATACAGAAAGCATAATAAACCAGTAATGAAAGACCTTGCAGTGTTTCACTTTGGAAGAAAAAACTAACTGTCTATATTTTCATGTAGGGGGATATTTCACTGAGGCAATGTGCTGGAGGTATGAGTGTTTTGCAGATCTAAGTTTAAAATAACCTCTTTATTAAATTTTTAAAAAAAGTTCCTTAAACTGTGGATTACTAGCTTAGTAAAGCTCATACATATGGAAGGAGGCATTTCATCTTCCCATGGTCCTGGGTGTTTTCCATGGGATTGCCTCAGATCAAGCATCATTCCTTTAGGAAGGCACAGGCCACTTGCTTCTCACGAATGCAGATGTTCCACTCTGGAGGTGCTGGGTTTGAACATTCCAGCACCAGGGAACTAAGCAGGATACTCCCTCAGGTTTCCTCCCCTGGTCTCAGTCTCCTCTGAGAAAAACGTGTTCGGATACCTTTCAGAGAGGATCTGTTGCCAGGTGGAACGTGGCACAAAATAATCCTGAAAATAACAAGTGTGAAGTCCCTGTTGGGCGAGGTGAACGTGAGTGAATTGCCATTTGTCACCACAGGTCCCATCCACAGTCACCCTCTGCTCTCCAGCAACCTAAATGGCCTTTCAGGAAAGGTTCAGCTCTCCCACATTTTCCTTCAGCTCCCCATATGCCTCAGAGGACAGCAATTCCCCTAAAAAATTTGGGGGAATTATTGTAACACTAGGTGAATTCAGATACTAAACAGAAATACTACATGCTTTAAAAATAGCAAGAAATTAATTGCAGTGAATCTACAGGTAGGTAGATCATGGATAAACAAACAGACTGATAAAAACTCCTTTTGTCATCACATTTTTGTCGTGCCATTGTTCCTTAGTATTCCTCCTGGGGTTACTCCATTGTCTGTCACAGCAGATTACCAAAAAGCAAAAGACACCTAAACATTTTTGGGGCCATCAAACCTCTCCTTTACCGTGATCAAAATGAACAATTTATTTCCAAAATGGCTCATAAGCCTTTTGGAACAGATGGACTTTAAAAGCATCCTGCAATAGAGCACCTGATAACTAAATATGTTTGTATTAGCTACAAGAAACAAATTTTCACAATTTAATTCCCCAAACCAAAGTCCTGCTGCACCACTGCCCCATCCAGTAGAGAGCTCCACTAATTATAGGTACAGGGAAAAAAACAACCTGACTAATAAAACAAAAATTAATGATGTTCAGACAATAATGTCTCAACAATAAATAGCTTGGTCCAACTGCTGTGTTTATACTTGTGCAAATATAAAATGTTTTTCAGTGGAATATATCAAGGGTTTGCTTGCCAACATTTTCAAACCTTGAAGCTTGATTTGACAACTTCTCCCTCATGAACACTACCACAAAAAACTGGGATTGAGGCTGAGTTCATCCTTCATTCACACTAAAAAAATCTTGCAGGAATTATTGGGTCATCTTCTGCAAAGAATATGATTTCACATGGGATTTCCACCACCAGTGAAAGCACAGAAATTCAGTGGACCAAGCAGAAATGTTTAACAGCCCTCAGACACGTTGAAGCCTTTCACAGAACAATAGGAAGATGAGAAACTTGCTGGGTTTAGTGAAATAATTAACAGGTTTAATTGCAGAAATTAAGGATTAGAGATCTGGTTAAATGCTCTGCTAGAAACTGGTGGAGCTCTGGAGTCCTGTTCAGTGAAAGGAGGTGCCTTGGATGGTTTTCCAGGAGTGCAGACAGCCGAGACCATCAGCAAGTGCATGACCCCATTGCTGGGCTGGATTTGGTGAGAGGGGAGGGTGACTTGCAGCTCTCCAGCTGCCACCCAGCATCAGATGATGAGGAGAAGGTGACAGTGCTGACCTTGGCTGTTCAGGCCATTTCTCTCAGTTGTTCTTCACCTCAGACAAGTGGCAGAGCTGTTCCTGGCTGTTCTGATATGAACAAAAATAATCCCACACATGACGTGGCAGTGAGAGCTCATTCCCAACAACCACTTGTGAGGATTTGTCATCCACTGCGTGGTGCACAGGATTCCATTTTCTTACCCGGGTAGGATTTGGTATTTCACCACATCAGTGTGATTTCAAAGTAGAATTTCATTTATTTCTGTTTTGTTTTGTTGGGGTTTTTTTCCATTAGGAAGTGTGAACTTGTCTTCCAACACCACAGAACAGCTCAAGGAAGAATAAATCAAATGTCAGTATATGAAAAGGGCAATTGAGCTGCCCTTTTGGAGTCAGAGAACCTTTTGGGGTTTGTTCATAGAGTTCCACAGTACCAGTTTAAAAGTGGCACCTGACTCCACGAGACGGAGAACGAGGTCACTCGTGGGGGGACTTTTTGTACTTGTTAATCCATCACAGCACAGCACAGTGCTGGGGCCAGTGTTTCTGTGCAACAACAAATGGGAAGGGAGAGCAGAAGGGCTGTGGCGTGCCTTTGATGCCACACCTGCCACCCAGGTGGTTCAAAAAACCAAATTTTTCCCCAAGGACCAAGGCTCCAACAGGAGGGAACCTCAGGATCAGCCCCTATTTTTACCAGCTCTGCTAGTATCAGCTATATGCATTCTTTCCCTAAAATTTCCCAGATAAAATGTGCAAGAAATCCATTTATGGGCACAAAATAAGAGTGCCATCTAGTACAGCAGATTCTGCATTAGAGGCCTGTGCTGAGGAGCAGTTACCACAGAAGGGTTGTGGTACTGACAAATGGCATCCAGCACTCCTCAGATGATGGCAGGGTTCTGTCCAGAACACTTACAGCCGTGTAAAAGTCAGTGGGAGTCTGGATTATGTGCAAAATTAACAAGCAGGGGGGAATGCAAATATTCCTCAACATTACTAACATTACACTAATCAGCTTTTAAACACACCCCCTCTCTGGGAGGAAATCAATTTTTTTGCAAGTAATACAAGGGATTCCTATTACATGCTATGAGTTAAGTCTAACTGATTAATCCCTTAAGTAAAATTCCTTTCTTCAAATTAATTCAATGCTTTCTGCTGCCGTTCAGTGGTTTGCCTGAGGACATCACATTTATTTGCTCACTCCTACCTGCCTTGGCACACCCACTCAGTGCCATAATGCCCTTATCAGTTAAATGGGTGATATCTTGTTATAATTACAAGAAATGTATTGCAGCAAACATGCTGTCTCACTCTTTGGATCTGTTTTTCATCACTGAGTCCAAGACTGGAATTTAAATATGACTCTAGGTGAGCATCACCAGAAGGAGGTGAGTCCCACTGAAGCTAATGGATCTGATTTCAAGAGCTTTCGAGTTTAGACTTTAATGAAATTATTTTTTTCCCCATTGAATCGCCTTGTGAAAACGATTCTCGACTTTCACTGCAAAGGAGAGGCTTTGGGGAAAGGAGAAGTTCCACACCCAGTAGATGGTGCTGTAATCAAATCCTAAAACCTGTTACTCCAGCGCGGCTCTGCCACAGTGTCACGGCGAATTTCCGCAATTAATAAAGCAAGCGTGTTTATTTTAGACACGTGTCGTTGTGCCTAAAACACACTTATTAATCCGGGGCTGTAATTGTCTAGGCAGTCTGCTATAAAAACCCCGAGAAACGTGTGGTGTGGATTTTCCGTGTCCCGCAGAAAAGGGGTCGGGGATTTTTCCTCGCATCTCTCGGGCTCTGTGGTCCAGGACTGAGATCCAGCACAGGGAGGGCGCGTCTCTCATTTTGGGGAAGCAAACCAAAATCCCTCCATCCGCACTATCTTGTGCCTTCCAGCCCGGGCTCAGATTTCACAGAGGCAGAAATGTGATCGGTTGATAAGACAGCAAAGGAATATCATTTCCCAAGTGAATAAATTGTAAGTATTTTGTTCTTAAAAAAAAAAAAAAAAAAAAAAAAAAAAAAAAACTTTGGATTTCTTTCAAACTCTTTGACTGTGTTGCTACAGTCCTCCACCACCTGCACTTGCATATCTGATCCTCAAATTCCCCTATTTTGTAACTGGAACTGAATACAATGGCTGTGTCCTGAAATCAGCCTTTACTTTTCTCCTCTACAATCTCCATTAAAGCTCGCTGCTGTTGATAACCTTTGATCTCCTCTCCGTTTCTGCTTAACTTCTGAATGGTGCACACACCTATCTGATATTGCCAGTCCTCCCAGGGAGGGAAGGCATCCTCTTTGCAGGAGGATAACCTCTCCCAAGGAGCTGGAGAAAACTCAGCACTGGGGAGGGAGAGGTGCCTCGATGGCACCGACAGGGACACTGCAGAGCCAGGGGCCACAGGGGCTGGCAGAGAACCCCGGTGGCAGCTGCTGGGCCTGCTGGAGAATTTAGTTCAATGTATGGATTTTTTTTTTAGTTTGACCTGAAAGTCAATTTGGACACATGTCCTTTCTAATGGCAGCAGCGCCTCTGCACAACTTTCCCTGCACAAGACCTTGATTTTAAGTTATAATCCAAAAACTGAAGCATGTTTTCATATGATAAAATACCTTACAGGCTCTTCCTGTTCCTTGCCACTCTGGACCATCTGGAATGGTCAGGAAAAACTGCAGAAGGACTGATCATCCCTGGATCTGCTCTGGAACTCTGCACCCCACAGAAGCCAAAGCACTTCTAAACAGAGCCCTCACTCACTCCAGAGGCAAATTTAATGAAGCACTTGGCTAAATAAAATGCTCACGGATGTTATGTGCCTTCATATGTGGACAGCTGAAGTCTAAGGAAACTAAATCAAAGCAACAAGAAATTTCCTATAAATCATGTTTCCTGTAGTTTTCACTTATGCAGAGGTTTGCAGCAAAGATTCCTTGGGCTACAGAATTTCATTTAACACACAGCATGGTTTTTAAACAAGAAATACAGCAGGAAGAATTTATATACTTCTTAGAGCATGGAAGCCCCTTCCCAGAATTATTAATGTGACAATACCCACACACTCAGGGCCACGTTCCAGCCTTGAGTACACACTTGTGTCTGCACTGAAGTTAGCAAAAGCTGCACAAATATATCCAAGGAAAAGACTTTCCCCCATCATAAATTTTTCAGAAAATGTAATTATTATGTATGATAATTTTAGCTAATGAATACATTTGTATGACTCATTCATTATGTATCAGTCATTTATAAGGTGTTCACAGCATGTTTTATTAATTATTATTAAAACCTTGGATTTATTTTAATTCATATTTCATCAGGGTTACCTCTTTGAAATTCCACAGACTTGCTTTTGAACTAATTTCAGTGTTGATTTCTGTTTCTGTGAGTATCTAGTCCAGTTTAAATAGAAAACAAAAGAAAGATTTCCAAATATTGCAATGGTCTCTAGATCAGGCCAGTTGTACACAAAGGATGTTAAGAGGCCATTGGTCTATACCAGGTGTATAAATAATTGGTAACATAAAAAGTAGGGGTGAAACTGCCTCAGGAATCACTGAGCTTTTCCCTCCCCATGTCCATGGGAATGACCCAAGCTGGTCCCTGGGCTGGGATGTGGGGCAGGAACCATCACTTCTGTTCTGTACCTGTGCAAGCCCTGGAGGAGGAGGATCCCTGCCCAGAACTGGGACTGCTATTGGGTCACTGCCTTCTTTAATCGTTCTTTAATCTGTTTCTTTAATTGTTTAATTGTACACAAGGATCTGCTTCGCCTCCCTGGTTTGTGCCGTGGTTGTTTTCCTGCTGGTTATTGTCCTGCAACATTCTGCTGTTGTAATGAAAGTAAACATCATTCCCTATAAGATTTACATTTTCCCTTGGGAGATTCTATGGAATGCAGCCACTGGAAAAACCACCAAACAAACAAACAAACAAACAACTCCCACTTTTAATAAACTTTTTGCTTCTTTACAAACATCACATGGATACAGCCTTATTCCTCCCTATCACCAGTTTTGGACCAGACCAAGACAGACAGTTAAGAAACGGGAAAAAAGGAAATCCCAACTCTTTGGCACCTCTGTCTTTGACCAGAAGCAGCATGAACAGTTTTCATATAGATCAGTAATATATAAAAGTTGCATATGGGGGGGGAAAAGTAGACACAATTTGCAAAAAGATGAAGCAAAGCTTTGGGAGTGCAACTCCAAAACTGGGGACATAACCAAGAGTTAAACCTCAGAAAGGGCAGGAACCAGACAGAAATCTGGAGGAGAAAAATTATTTTAATTTCCAAAGACTTCCAAAAAAAAATCCCTACTATTGAGCTGCTGCAAGAAAGGAGACACACACAGATTGAATTTGTCCATCTGCAAAGCAGACTGCAAGAACAGGCTGCCCTTTTAGCCATTGCCCCTAGAAAAAGAAAGGATAAAGGATGCTGGACTGGTAGAAATCCCAGAGCTGGAAAAGAGCACAAGAATCAACATAGATCAGATTTTTTTATCCTGATTTACTTGATTTCCTCCAGACATGCCATTGCAGGGCTCACAGGGCCTGGCCCAGAGAGAGAGACCTGTAAAAATGGAGAGGTTTCCATCCATTTCAGTAAACTTTCAGATAAATTCTTAAGGCCCACTTTCCATTTCAGTGCTGCCTGTGCAGAACCTCAGCTGTAATGGGGAGAAGCTTCAGACAGTTGTCACCATCCACAAAAAAAATTGCAAAATGCAAAAAAGACCAGCTCATTATTAAAGTTATTTTACTTTCGACACCCTGATTTCCAACAAATATTGAAAAATGTTACAGATGTTCTTCATTTTTTATACTTAAGCAACTTTTTTTTTAAAAAAAAACAAACTGATTTTGGAGGCAAAATGAGCAAGTGCATTTGCTCACCACATTTATGTGCTGAAATGCAACTCAAGCCAAATTTTTACAGGTAAATTACAAATTTTGGAGAAAAAGAGGTTTTCTGTTTGGAGCCCTAATGCAGTTTTCTTAAGAGTGGCCCAACAGTATTGCTGTGCCTTCAACCCATTATTTCTGAGGTGCAGAAATGCCTGGTTCCAAATGCAGCAAAATGAAAAATTACAGAGCCTGTCTAACAAATCAAAAATAAATGAAGTAACAACATAAAGGTAAATTTACTGTTATTTATAATTTACCATTTTTACCTTGTTTTCAATTGTCTCTTAGTCCTCTTCATTCGAGGAGCCCATTACATTTTATTATGCTAAACCCTATCTTCTGTCACATAAATTACAGTTAAAGATCTTAATATTAAAGCCTCTTAGCTCCCAGACCATATTTCAGGCTTTGTTCAAACCAGACATTAATGCTGAAATTGAACACAGATCACTTTGTCATCATTACCTATGATCTCAAAAGTATAATACAATCTTTGGTATATATGGCACAAAAATGCTTCTTTGTATAACACTGAATTATGGAGATGTATTGATATTCTTAATATTTTGACAAAACAATAAAACTAAATATGTTAGCTCTTTAGCAGATACCAGCATACCAGCCCAGATATTATAACAATAGTTACTGAGGTAAAGGTTTATGTATTCCAGGTAAAATAGGGAATTAATCATGGAGTTATTTTAATCCTAAATTTTCCCTGGGATAATTTAGCCTTCCTGCTGGCTGCTACAGGAACTCTCTTGCCAGTGTTCATCATCATCTGCTTGGGTTCACAATGTGCACCTTTGTTGCAGGAACAATATTCTCTTTTCTGTGGTCGTGTCTCCAGCAAGGAGAAACACGGGTGCAGACTGTCTTTCATCTTCTTGTGTGCCTTTTACTCCTGCCCTGGAAATACCCTAAAAGAGGAGTCCATGAGCCTGGATGGGGCTCTGGGCTCTGCACAGGGATGGAGGAGGGAGCACAGCAACAATCCACTCCTGGTTTGTGCCTGAAACCTGCTGTTGTCATCATCATCACCATTATTATTGTTATTATTGTTGTTATTATTATTAATTTCATACAAAGAGAGCCCCATGTTTGGTGCTTACCCACCACTCTCAGACGTTTACAGACATGTGCACCCTGGCCCAAATTCTGTTTCTAGCTATGATAATCTCAATCTCATCACCTATTATAACCCAAATGAATCTGCACGAGGCTGAAGACAAAATATTGCATTTTGCAAGAGTTAGTTCTATTCACAAGTAGTCAGCAGAGTGTCTTCTGCTGAACATTTTTACAAAGCTTCCCCTGCATATCTCCTCCAGTCAATGAAAAACCTTGGATGATTTCTTCAGGCCCTGGAAAACTAAAAATCCCCTGCTGTTTGCAGCACCCTGGCCAGGATCTGCCAGTGCAGCAGTGAGAGAGGCAGCCCTCAAAAAGCTCCTCCCGAGAGGAAATTTCATCTCTGGTTTTTCTTCATCTTTTGGACTGCCCACAACCTGCTCCATTTATCCAGTTACTCCTGATCAGTCACTCTGAGAGGGCAGGGAAGCCACCAGGTGTCTTTTGCCTGCAGCCTGCTTGAGTTTGAGACAGAAGAGATGCTTCTCAATGACTGCTTTTGCCAGCTCACAAATTATACAAAAAGCAAAGATCTGTGTAAAAGAGGTCAGGCTGATATGTCTCAGTACAAATGCACAGAAAAGTTGAATTCACAGCCACCCAAATGTAAGGAAACTTCCCCCAAAAACTGCTCTGTGCAGGTGCCCTTTGGTACATACAGATGAATATCTCTCCAATGCAACACATCCTGCAATGCCTCAAAATATCTCTGTCCACTTGTATTAGGGTTTGGGGTATTGCAACGTCTTTCATTATAAAGAGAGGGTTATTTTTTTAATATATACCTTTTCATTACATCTAGGAGTAAGGTCATGAGTTCTTCTCATGATGGAGGTATAAATATTACATTGTATGGCTGAAATAGTCTGCCTCCGTTCCTGGAGAATACCCTTGGGTAAAATAGTGTGTCAGGGCAGCTGATTGCCTGCTCATTTCAGTTTGCTTACTTTTTACAAATAAATTACCAGACAAATGAATAAAAAGAGTGCGTTAACTTCAGACAATCAGATTCATAATGCAGCCCCATTATGGCTTCAGAGCCTTTAAGCCTAAATTAGAGTTATTTCTGAAATTAGCTAATCGGGGTTGTGGCTCATTTCTTTCCTCCCAGAAAGGGTGGGGGGAGCCTTGCAGTGACAGCAAGAACAGACATGCAGGAGAAATGGGGTTTGCTCACAGTTTTCCTGGAGGAAGCTGGACAAGCTACCCACGCTCAGGTCAGAATTCCTCTCAGCCGCCCTGGGGTGTGGGGAGCCATCCCAGGTGGCTTTGGGGGGAAGGTGGGGTTGTCACTGTGTCACTGTGTCACCTGTGCACACAGACTTCAGCACACCCACACCCAGACACACTTAAACCCCTTTTCTTCCACTTTTGCCTTCATTATCTTTTAAATTTCTGCCCCCTTGTTGGCACAAGCAATGGTTAGTCTGCGTACAGCACTGAACACCATCGAGTCATTTTAAGCATGAACTGAACTGTAGACTCTGGAGTTTTGCGTGTTTAAATTTTTTTCTCTTTCTGTCTCTATTTTTTCACATTCATATTATTCTGGAAGTGCCACTTGCTGGTAGATTTTCAAGTATTCCCTTTTTTGATAATTTTTACATCCTGTTATTATCTTATAAGTGCTAAATGATAATGATTCATCTGTTAATTTCAGTAGTTACACATTGGTTTGCTGAATGGTTATTAACCAGGAGCTGTTAATTATATAAGATAATTTTGTGTTAGTGTTGGCCTTAAAAAATAAACTCTCTCTCTGGGTTTTGCCCCACAGACAAGTATTTGTATTTGATTTTTTTTTAAAGAATTTTTTTAACTTTTGTTTTGGTACTTCTTGTTCACAAGTGAACCAAGTGATTGATTCGTTTGAGTGAATGAAAAATGCACCATAATTGCTGCAGTCTGTCCAGCCTAAATTATGTGCTGCTGGCACGGGCACAAGTAAATAATACCTCATCTGTTTACTGCTCTGCTCAACCCTGCCAGTGGAACCAGTGGCTGACAAAAGAGAGAGGAAATCTGCAGTCTGCAGGGAGTGGGGGCCAGGAGGTGGCAAACAGCAATTACGTGCCCAAAAAGGGAACTCAGGTGAATCCTGCCTGGCACTCCGTAAGGCTGACAAAAGCAGAGTTTGCCTTCTCAGCCTGATTTAAAGTTGTCCCTTGGGGAAGGCTCTGTGTGTGAGAGAAGGAGGGTTGTGCCTGCACTGTGAGGAGTGAGGTGTCTTTTCCTCGTGGGATCCTCCAACCTGCAGTGCTTGAATGTGGAAAGGAGCAAAGCACAAGGGGAGCTTCAGGCTCTGAGACATCACCTTTGAGACATGGGCCTCTTTGGGAACCAGCCCTAGAATGGTTTTCCCTTGCTTGTCTCCCCCAAAGCAGGGGATCCTCGCTCTGTGATGCATGAAGTGCTCCCATGCATGGTGAGGAGGTCGATTTTATTTTGATTTAGATTTTCACCTTAAACAATGTCATTTCTCAGGTTTTTGTGGATAAGACCACAAATCTTTACAGCATACCTTCACCGTTTCTGGGAATATTTATGCACAGCATCTCTTTGTGTCTCCTGGCCTTCTGGTGCGGTCTTTCTTCCCCAATGGGAGAGCCTTTCTACCATGAGGCCAAGCTGAAGAAAAGCTGGGATTTACCACAGAATCAGAAAGGTTAAGGGACCTTAACACTCATCCAGTTCCACCCCAGCCATGGGCAGGGACACCTTCCACTGTCCCAGGCTGCTCCAAGCCCCAGTGTCCAACCTGGCCTTGGGCACTGCCAGGGATCCAGGGGCAGCCACAGCTGCTCTGGGCACCCTGTGCCTCTGTCTCACCACATTCACAGGGAAAAAAATCTTAATATTTGATCTAAATATACACCCTGTCTCTTAAATAAGTGACATTTTCCATCTAGAACTGATCTCTCAAAATCCTTCCCCAAGTGGCCTCTGTCCTTCATTCCCATCTGCAATGACTGCCCAGTGTCCTAATGTTATTTATCCTTTAAAAAAACCAGCTGGTTAAAGGAATGTGAAAATATCTAATTGCAAACTACTTCCTTTCTCACCTGTGTTTCTGTTCCTGCCCCAGGTAGTCTCACTGGCAAAACCCCAATGGCTGTGCACAGAATCAAAGGACACATAAAACTCACAAAGCCATTTGCTGACAGCTAAAATCATAGACAGAAGGACCAGAGAGCTCTAAAATAAGTGTTTGACCTCAGTGGTGGCAACCCCCAAATTTCTGATGGTGTCAGCAGGTTGGGCTCCAGCACAGACTTCCTGAGCTCTGAATGGCTTTTCCCCTTTAAATCACATCAGCGTTAGATTTAAAGCCTGAGCTGAAATCCACAGTAAGCAATGTGAGCTGGAAACCTGACTGACTTCAGCCTGCTCAGTGAGGGGCTGACTCTTTCACATCCATGCTACAAGGAAAAAAGTTTGCTTTTCTCCCATATTTGAACACTGATTTTTTAAAAATCCTCAGCTTTAAAATTCAGATCAAGCTTTTACGATTTTTGCTGCTGACCTTCAATTACACCTTTTCTTTTGCAGCTGTCAGATTAAAGTGATTTATACTTCCTAAAGTTGAAGCAGATTTCTGACGATTGGGATAATTATCTCCCACATGAGAGTCCATCATGTTTAAGACATTTTGTCACCAGCAAGGTGTAATGGCAGCCAGAACTCACATAAGGACTCATCTCTTGTGGATTACCTTGGTGGACACCCAGGTAAAGATGCCCTGGTGGGCCCCCAGCTCCCAGCAGGACCAAAATTTCTGCCTCTGACCTGCTTCAACACATAATCTTGCCAGTATAAACATTATTATCACAATAATATTACTTCAGATTAGCTTCACACAGACCTTTTTTTTTTTGCAAGGCAAACGTGGCTGATGTCATTCCCATGCCAGGCAGCTCTTATATTATTTGCTCCTCCCCTCAACAGAATTTTATTTGGCAATTAAATAAATACCTGCATAATTCACAGGCTGAAGGCTTTTTTATTTTGCATTGCATAATTACATCCACAGAGAGAATATTTTAATGCCCTATGTTTTCAATATAATTTCTTTTATTTATATATAAAAGGAAAATTTAATTTTACTCTGCAAATATAAATTAGATCCAGTAAAATGCAATGAACTGTAAAGTAGATGAAAGATTCTTTTATATGGAAAATATTCTTTCTATGAAAATTAATTGGTCCTTACTTAAATTTTTTTTCACTAGCAAATATGTGTTCTCTATGTATAAAGTGTTATCTGGCAGTAAAATTTATTACCACCTGAACTATTCCTCCCCATATTTCAGGACACTGAATATCATAAAGATTGTTCCCTTTTGCTGAGGTGAATGCTTGCTCAAAGCACAATCATTTCAATTTCAAAATGATGGAAGACAGTAAGTGGAAATGCCTGAGAAGTTTCAAGAACTGTAGAAAAAAAAATCACCTTTTGAACTGTTGAATCCTAGCAGCCACATAATAACCTATTTTCTGATTTCAAAGGTGAATTTTCACGGGTAATACCATGTGGGATACAAATGTGATTTTCCAAGACACAGGGTATACAAGAAGAAGTTCCCCAAGAGCTAAATCCTTCTGTGGTACAAAGGGCTGTGAGCTGATTTCTTAGCAGCTAAAGGATTTTTAAGCCTTGAAACTTCACCCCTTGAAGAACTTGCATTTTCCCACCTTAAACAAGGAACTTTCTTGATGAATAATTGCTGTTGTTTTGGGTTTTTTCCGGTCAAGTTTTAGAACATACTACTGGATTCACCAAAACTGGTGTTTTCCTGCTCAGAAACTTCCCAGGTGGCGAAGAGCAAAGCAGTGGAAAACTGCTCCATCTGTCCTGCTCATGAAGCCTTAGAATTTCAGCTTTTATATTTTTCATATATTTGTAATCCTGCAATTCTTTAGTGTATAACTCCAAACGCCACACACACTGTTGGCTGCCGCTTCCCCATTTTGGTCGGACACAACAATTCCTCTCCAGGCCTGGGAATCAAGGACACCTCACTGTCCCAGGCCCCCAGAGATGGAAACAAAAGGGAGCTGGTGGGGAAAACCTGGGATAAATTACTTCATTACCTGAAGCTGTAACTGGAAGATTAACACCCAATATGCCAATGAACCAGACTTATAAAAGTATGAAAACTCATGATCCATCATTTGGTTTTGGGTGTAGCCCTTAGGGGGGTGGCTTTTTCTGCCTGAAATGTACCTGGAGGCCCTTCAATAAATATGCCTGCTTTTTATTCCCTTAATTTTGTCTGGCCTCTGTTTTAGGCAGCCCTGAAAATCATCAGTCACTCCCCAGGAAAATCCCCCCATCCCTCTCAGAGGCTTTTCCATGTGAGCCTCGCTTTCCTTCCTGGTGCTCCTCTTGCTTCCTTAAACAAAGACAGACAGTCTAGTTTGGCTCAATTACTCCCTATAATTGCAAAACCTGTGGAGTCCAGCTGGCAAACCAGCACAGGGCTGTAAAAATGGTGCAGTGGTAGCAGCCACTACGGGAGGAATAAATCCGCTTTGGAGTGGGAATCCCCTCCGGGACATCTCCCAACGCTGCTGTCATTATTTTTCCCCCCACAGCTGTGTTGTAGCCTTGCTGCAGCTTATGCATCATGCTGGAGAGCAGTGAGATATGAAGAAATTAAGTTCCTTCTGCTGCTTTTCTTTAAGGCACTTGCTGCTTGTACAGAGAGGGTTGGTTTATAATTATGGCACGAAGGACAGAAGAAAAGGGAGGCAGCTCTTTCACAGACCTGGCCTTCCATCTGAAGATGGAGAGGAATTTCTCGGGAACAGTTTAGCTTCTTAAGAGAGAAAGCTGCCTTTAAAGGACAAATATCCTGATTATACATCATCTTGGCAACCATTTCAAAATTACTACAAGAAGCCAGAAGTGCAGATCGGTAACCCACAGGACCTGGCAAACTTTGAAGAGATTTGAGGTTGAGGCAGACTGAGATTCTCAGATAAACCCATCCTTGTGAC
This sequence comes from Hylia prasina, assembly GCA_013397195.1. NCBI lineage: Eukaryota > Metazoa > Chordata > Aves > Passeriformes > Sylviidae > Hylia > Hylia prasina. The sequence goes on along the minus strand of VYXD01010084.1, from coordinate 218,765 downwards.
AAATCTCCTTCATTATGCTCAATAAAAAGATTGCTGTGCCACACAGATCATAGAAATGTAAAGTATTTTCATGGAAGAAAGGCCCAGGCTGAAGCTGGCATGAGTCATCTTTGGAGAATTTGAATTAACTGAGCATCCTACGCTGGAGAGAGTGGATTTCTGTTCTCTGCTAAGTTGTTGCCACATGATGACCCTTTTGTGATATTTTTGTGGTGATTTCCTTTTTCCTGAGAACTCGGGTCAATGTCAAGATGATCCCAGAAGATACAAAGCAAAAATCAGGTAGGCGTGTGCCGTATGTTTCTGGAAAATGAGTATCACCATCTTTGTTTGCACCATCTTTGATTTGTTTGCATCATCACCTTTCCAAATAATTATTGCAAGGGTAATTATCGGTAATTGGAATTATCCCAGTGTCAAGCAGCTACTGCCCTTATCACAAACAAGTGCCATTTTTAATGGGCTGAGTAGTGGAAAGTACAAACATTGATGAGCAATACATGTTTTTGTTGTTTTGGGTACATCTGTCTCCTTACTCTCCCTTTTTGTGTCCCACCTTCACCTTCCTCCTGGAGGAGAAAGAAAAAGAAACCAAGAATAAATCTCTGCTTTTTCCAACAGAGATACCTTGGCTGTGGATATATTTTCTATGGGTAGACAGAAAAATGAAATCCTGGATCAGCAGAGGGGAGTGCCTGCTGCAGTGGGTTCTTTTATCAGCAAACATCTCACGAGCAACATCCAAGAGAGGTGAGAACAGAGAATATCCTGGTGCCTTTGCTCTGCTCTCCTGTGCCAGAGCTGTGAGGTCAGAACACTCCTCCCTGTGGAAATTTGGATTTATTCTTCACAAACTTGGCCCCAGACGTTCTTCTGCACAGTGCTGCCAAGACTTGGGGGATTTGAGCTGATCCAGAAGCAAACACTGAGGGTTCTCCAGCAGAAACCAGAGTATTTCGGAAAATCATACTGGGAGAAGTTAGGAGCTTCTGCAGAAGATTCTTTATGTCTACTTTATAATAATCCCTGTGTAATTTTTACCATGTCAAGCTCCATGTCTGGGTAGAATTTCTTCAGTACCTATGCTGGTTTCAAGCTACTTCTACATGATGGTGCTTTTACTGGAGTTTTAAATACATTATTTAATTGGCATTTGTAGCTAATGATGTACTGAACTCACTGCAATATTTGGTATTTGTTTCAGACTCCTCCTCTGCAACAAATCCTTTGAAAAAGAACCACACAGAAAATTCATGTAGATGCAGGAGAAATGTTTCTAAGGAGGTTTGCATTAGATTGTTCATGATTTTCATCATGAAAACCAGGATTTAGTGCCCCCCCAAAAAACCAGGGCTTTTCCTAGTGATAAACAAGGTGCATTCTGGTTTTTCCCATGCAGTACAAACAGTATTTAAACAACACCTGATCTATTGCATGAATTAGAAGTTTCCCCAAAGCCTGATTTAATTCGCGTTGATAATTCGGTTAAACAATAATTTCCAGAAACTACAACCCATTTATGCCTTTAGTACGTTTTCTAAAGGTTCTCTGCACTTTGTTGCTTAATTATGCATCATGTTTAGCACACTCATTTTACAGTGACGTGTCAAGGTGGTTGTGAGCAGCAGCTGCTGCGGGAGGCGAGGAAGAACCTTGGTTATCTGACAGCTCCCAGGATTCACTTTTCCACCCCAGAAATAAGAAACACCTTTGATTGCTCCTCATAAAGATACAGAGGAAAAGTCTCTCCAGATATCCCAGCAGCTATTCGTGGCTGTCACTCATGGCAACTGGTTAAAGCCCTGGATGATTTGTATTGTTATCTTTGTTTTGAATGGAGGTGCATAATGTGTTTATAATGGCTGTGGACACTCCAGCCCGTGTTCTGCCCATCAGCTGTGCTTGTGGCCAGATCCAGCACTGATAGTGCATTGCACACGTGTGTTTTTACCCAGCCAGGCTCCCTTGATGTGGGGAATATCAGGGAAAAGCAGCCACGGCCTCCCTGCTCCTGGGGTTTGGAGAGGGATGACGGTGCAGGTTTGCAGGAATGTCACAATCACCCCGTCCACAGCAAAGTGCTCTGGTGGGACTGGGGAAAGTGTTGGGTGATGGAACCATGGGCTTGAGACCTCTGGCTGCTCACTGCAGCAGCTCTGGGGAGAGCTGTGGCCTCAGCAGACCAGCCTTCACCCAGTGACGGCCATGCCTGGGGAGGGCAGGGGACAGGAAGGTCCCCAGCAGCAGCACGGGGCGGCCGTGTGGCTGAGCCTTCATCCCATGCTGTACCCTCCAGCTGTCCCCTGCAGCCCTGCCTGCTGCACAGGCCCCTCAGAGGGGATCTCCTCTTCATCACCAGCGCCAGGAAAAGCTGAAATAGCTCACAACGGCATAATTACACACGCACAGGCAGGATTGCTCACGGGGAGGATAAATGCAGGGTCACCTTCATCCAGCGCCGCAGGAGGGCAAAGGATGGTGCACAATTCCCCAAGGATGGGGCAGAAACCTTCAAATGGGGCAGGCTGGGGTGCTGGGGCAGATCATGCTGGGTGGAACTGCAGGTAAGACACAGCTGAGGGTTCTGCCAGCTGCCCATCCCTGTATTTTATCCTAGTGCTTCCTTTTGCACTCACAGCCCTTTCCACCCTGTGCGCCTACATGAGCCATTCCTACTTACAGAAGGTAAGACAAATGACCAAAACTAAACTTGCCCAGAGGCAGATACGGTTTTTCTCACATTAATTAAAGAAATTAGGAGATGATGAAGGCATAGCCACAGGAAATATTTCAGTTTTTATGCCACCAGTTGATAAATTTTGATTTAGAGGAGAGATTTTTTAAATCCCTCATTGACAGCTTTCAGCACAGTGCTTTCCAAAAGTAACCAGCAAGCACAACACCGACTGCTCCTTAGAATAAATTGCCAGTAGTAATAAAGCTGGGGCTCTTTATTATGCTGGAACTGGCTGTTCTCTTTTCCCTGGGTTTTCAAGGGTTCCTTGGTTGAGAAGGCTGAAATTGGAAACCTCAACTCGTCAAAACCTCCAGTTCAGGAGATGTCAGCCACATCCTTCAATAACACAGTGAAAGTATTCCTGTTGTTCTCCCACGTAGGCAAATGTCATTTTTCTCAAACTTTTCTGAAGTCTCCAAAACCTATTTTTCACAATTTATGATTTTCAAGCCCATTTACATTCCCATTGAATATCAATAGTTGTCCAGAAATACTAAAAGGTAATGAGAAAAGCTGAAGGGCACTCACACATGGAAGAAAAAGGAGGCTGAATGCCTTTAATTTTTCCCTTTCCTGTGTTATTGACTAATTTCAAAATTGTGAACGTTTCAAATAGTTTTAAACACACATTTGAAAGACAAGCCTTCACTTTACTGACGGATCTCATTCCCAAAAGATAAAACTATGGGGTTTTGTCAGTTTTTGCAAAGACAGAAGCCTTTTATTAGATCATAAATTATTGGGAGGACAGAGTTGATAGACTTCTTTAGGCTGATAATGTACTTTGAAAGAAAAGGCACTTTTACACTTCTGCAAAATCGTATTTAAAATATTTATATACCTATCAACGTAGACACTGAGGTAATTCACCTTTGGGTCACTGGTTCAAAACCAAACCAGCTCTTTTACATCCCAAATGTGTTGCCTTCTGACAACTGTAGAGTGGCCTAGATTTCTTTTTATTATGATCCTATTAAGCTTGTTCCTTGCATCCTGGAGTCCTCTAGTATAAAATTTGGCAACATCCAGCAGAGAGGTCCAGGAATGGACGTAAAAAGAAAAAGGTTGAAGCTTTTGTCTCGGCAAATTTTCAGAGTGAGGTGGGTGAGATGTCACAGGACCAAGGAATATCTTCCCTGCTGGAGCTAGTACATTGCAGACTATTAGGAAATGCACTGTACAGAGCTCATAAACTGCCCAGTCTGCTGTACACAGAATGCCTGCAGTCTCATAAAATGTTACTCTTTTGCTTTATCTTGTTAGTATCATGTGAAGCTTCATTAAGCTGCCAGATGAATCATATAGTAATTGGATGTAATGAATTTAATTATGTAATTTCTTTTTTCATAATGAAACAAAGTCATATTTTACAAACAGGCAAAGTATTGTTTGGAGTTACAGCTTTAAGCTGGAGTTTGGCAAGAAAAGCACAACTGAGGACTGACAGATCTTGTGTTTCTTTTCCCCCTCTGTTTTCATCTGCCCTTCACTGTTTGGATTCATCCAGGCAGGGACCACAACTACACATGTGTGCTAAACAGAGGGAATTCCATGTTCACAGCCTGTGGGTGCTGGTGGGGGGTGAACCACAGCACATCATCCTCAGTGGATGAGGTGGAGCCAATAAATGGGAGCAATCTCCTGCCTGGAGGAAGCAAGTGGAGATGGCCAAGCAACAGCACCAGGATTAGCCTAATGACCCTCCCCCAGGATCCAGCACCCTCCCTGCAGTGCTGGCCAGAAGTGGGTGGGGGCTTTTGGGTCTGACCCCAGAAGCTTGCAGGGGGTGAGAAATCAACCCCCTCTGTGTCAGGGTCACCCCTCCCTGCAGTACTTGCTGTCAGAGCAGGCCAGTAGCACCTAGGAATTAAACTCCAGCATCACCCCTAAGGGAGGTCCTTTCCCAGGAGCCTGATCCAGCTTCTCTCCAGTGCCACCAATTCCTCTGCGAGATGGAGGGGCCCTGAGTCTCCCAGAGACAGCTCAACATTTCAAAAGGCGAGGTATTAATGTCAGCCCTTCCCTCCCTAACTCCCATTAATGACTTTCTGATGACCCCTGCTTATAATATCCTCCACCCTTCTCACTACTTGGCCATTGAGGATGTTCCAAGGAAATGAAACCTAATGATAAAACAGTACTTGAAATATCAACATGCCTGGCCTAATTAGAGCCGGGCCAATGGTCCCTAATTGCATAACTGAAATGCACCCAGTTGAGTTCTTTCTATTGTAACTTGACTACACGTCTCGGCCCTGATTAATAGAGCCAGCGCTGCAAACTAAAATGCAGTTAATTTATTGTAAGTTTTATTAGGCATATAAAAGGAGACCAGGAATTACTAGCCTTTCGTTGCTAGAGATACATTTCATCTATGACTCAGACCAGATTCTTCACAGATTAAGCTTGTTAATTTTACTTATTGCCAACATTCTTCACCACATTGCTGGAGCGAGAGCCGCGGGCTCTTGTCTAGAGCGGGCGGTATGAAAGGAACCGGGGGCCTCGGACAACAGCAACATTAACTACTTTGTCCTTTTAATTCATCTAATTACATGCAAGAAAAAAGAAACAGACCATTTGCAGGCTGCCTTTAGTTGCCTTTCTGCAGTGATGCTGAGCCAGTGCTTTTGTAGGCTTTTTGTTGTCTTATTAGCGGGCTTTTGTTCAGAGAGATGGTTAAAGCCATTTTCAGCAGCTAGCGAGATGAAACAGTTTCAATAAGGACACAATGTACTTGTTTAAATTACCTTTCAAAATGCTTGAAACCATTAAGGGGGAGGTGCTACAAATAAAAGTTGGATTTTTTTTTTTGTTATAATGTTTTACCCTAATAATAGCTTTTATTTTATTATAATCCATTAGTTGACAATATTATTCTATAGATTATTAGGCTGCAATTTTGTTATTTCAGCACACTTTCAGCACTCACTCACAGAGCTGGAAACCACAAATCTCCGTATAATATGCTTTCAATTTTGTTAAAATATGTATTTAACCGGTTTGGCTGTGAAACATCCTGGTAGAAAATGTGTTTTTAATTCTATCCTGATTAGCATAACAGTTGACAGGGCTGAGTAGTGACATGATGGTGTCTTATTTTCCACTCTTCCTACTGCTACCTTCTCCCCATCAGATTTTATTTATGATTTTCACTTCTCCAGAGCTAACAAGTCCAAGTGCACTCCGCAACTTCCACTAAAGGGAATTTATCCCTTGTTGAATGAACATCACAGTTAGGAAATCTAATTAAAAGGAGCTGATGTTCCTGGTTTGCTGGCAGGCTAATAGCAGTGAGAGGCTTTTGAAAAATTTAGTGCCTACAGGTAAAATAAAAGTGTATTTAGCATTCAGTGGTCACAAACAGAAGGTGATTCAGAACTGTAGCAGAGGAAGGGAAATAAGGGAGGCAAGAATTCTTGGTTAATGGGGAGAAAATACATTCTCCTGTTTCACATCTTCAGTTTGCCTACCCGAAATTGTGCTGGTGTCAGGGTTGTGGCACAGAGCCAAGCTTCCTGCAAGACGTGGCTAAAATTTGGAATGAAACTCCATCAATAAAAACTTAAAATCACCTTTCAATCTGCATTTTTCTCATTCCTGGAAGCGAGCTTAGTGCTGCAGAGAGATTTCCCATGCCACACGCACAGCTGGACAACAGCAAAGCCAGGACAGAACAGCAGGGACTGGCTCTGTGGGGTGACCTCAGCTGGGTGAACTGGGGATTTCTGCACACACACTACTGCATTTACACTGAGTTTGGTCTGATTGATCTCAACCTGTGACATGGAAGTCTTTTCACTCTGCTCCAAGCCCCTCTGCTGGTTTTGGGGTGAATCATGGAGACCTTAAATGGCCTTAAGCTAAAGGAAGGCAGGGCTGGATGGGATTTTGGGCAGGAATTGTTCCTCGTGAGGGTGGGCAGGCCCTGGCACAGGGTGCCCAGAGCAGCTGTGGCTGCCCCTGGATCCCTGGCAGTGCCCAAGGCCAGGCTGGACAGGGATTGGAGCAGCCTGGGATAGCAGAAGGTGTCCCTGCCATGGCAGGGGTGGCACTGGATGGGCTTTAAGGTCCCTTCCAACCCAAACCATTGCATGATTTTATGAACAGCGACCATGCAAAGATGTTGCCTGTAATTTAAATACTACTGGACACTTCTTAAGCCACCAATCTAATATTTTTAGCTTGAAGTTTGCCTTTTTTTTTTTTAACTGATTCAAATAAAACTGGAATCAGAACACAACACTTCCAGTGTCAGCTGTGTGTATTACTGCAGCATTTTGTAGGCACCTTACCCTGAAACAATCAGGAATGTTATGGGAGTGGATTAGTGGGAATGGTGGTTGAAGGCTGGATAATCTTGGAGGTCTTTTCCATCCTTAATAATTCAGTGATTTTGACAAACCAGGCACAGTTATATTCTTTGAGGGAAGGGAGTTCTATGTTCCCAGCTTACTACTTGCTGTGGTGCTTCCCCCCCGGATCACCAGTACCCTAACACACCTTTTGGGATCTAGAGACAATGACTAAGGGATTGTAAGGAACATCTGTACCACCAGAAAACTGAGGAAAAAATGTGAATATTTGATTAAAGTTGAACAAGCAAAGGGGGGAAAACCAACCTTGCCTTTCAGCAGGTGTGAGGATGGATCAGGGCCTCAGCTCATGTGTGTTTTGTGCCTTTGCTGAGCTGACTCCTGACTTTGTGCATCCTGGATGTGATTACTCCTCAACTTCTGCAGCAGCCATGAAATATTTGTAGATAAGGAATGGTCAGAAACCACATTTCCATATTTTTCCTTATTACCATTTACTCTCCTCAATCAAAACTGCAACAGGCTCATGTATATCCACGTTTTGCCAATTAAAATCTTCAATCTCCCTGTGGATGTGCCTAGAGAAGGCAGTGAGTTTCTGCTGTGGTGTGTTGCACGATTTTGGATAAATTCATTTGCAGAAGACTTAGTGCCTTCTTCCAATGCACAGATTTGTACACACTGGCTCTTAAGTACTAATACGAAGCCAGAGAAAAGCTCTACCCAGTTAAATATCTAATTCCCTGGCTGAATAATCCAACTGGGGAATAATAAATTTAAAGATATACTAGATGCTTTATGGGACTTTAAGAGACTTTTTCTTTTCCTTGCCTTTTTCACTACTTCCAGGCAACCTAGAAAATAATTCAGTGAGATTTACCAGTGAAAATGAATCCCTCCATAAAATTATCAACAAATCAGAAAGTCCTCATAACCTGTTATATCTTAAATTGCTGGTGTGATTTATAATATCTTGAGGAGAGAATATAATGTTCCCCACGATCTCTTCCAGACAGATTTTTTTCAATAAAAAATAATAAAGCTTAAAAGTATGCTGGGAATCATGAATATGCTAAATGCATGTGAGCAACTACAGGAGACTAATAGCAATTTTTATTCTCCACAAAATGTAACTCATTTCTTTTTAATGGTAATATGTTTGCTCAGAGTACATCTCTTCAGGCAGACAGAGGAAAAACTATAGAGACCTCACACAAATAGCTCTTTTGATATTCTTCCTGATAAGGCCACCCTTTTAGAGAACAAAAATTAAGTTTGGCCGTGCATTGTAACATCCATGTGTTTGACCATTGAACGCAATGTGTGGCCATTAGAAATAAAAGAAAAATCAATAGGGTTTCATTAAAACAGCAGGCAATCAGGGCTACGGCACTAGCTTAATTACAGTTTCAGTAGCATTTGCTTTAATTGGAAAGAATAAAAGAAGTGAAGTGGAGTGAATGAAGAAATTAGCATATCTATCACTGTTGTCACATTGTACGGTGGCCTTAAAGCACTGTTTGCTCTTTAGTATCCCCGATGCTTTGTGAGGCCCTGAAAAAATATGGAAAGGCAATTAGCAAATAATCAGATTGCTAATCCTTTGCGGGATTCTAATTAAAGAACTTTATAAGGCCGGGAATGCAGTTTTTAATCTTTATTCTATACAGCAGATACAATTTGCATCACTCGGGCTGGTGCAGCATTGAGCTCACACGCACAGAGCCAAGAGGAGAGGAGGGGGTTTGTGCTGTATCTCTGATGGTCAGAGCTTGGAACAGCTTTTCCAGAGGAGCTGTGGCTGCCCCTGGATCCCTGGAAGTGCCCAAGGCGAGGTTGGATGTGGCTTGGAGCACCCTGGGACAGTGGAAGGTCTCGCTGCCCATGGCAGGGGTGGCACTGGATGGGATTTAAGGTCCCTTCCATCCCAAACCATTCTGTGATTCGGGGATATGACCCTGTGATTCTGTGCTCTCCAGTGGGAGTGATCCTAAAGACAGCTTTGTGCTGTCGCACAAAAATCCTCTCCAAAAAGCAGCAGCCTCCAGCAGCCACTGCCCTGGCCACGGGCAAAAGGAACCTTAAAGAAGAAGTTACCAAAAATATTACAGGTATTTACAGTTCATTTCACTGTCACTGCCTGTCACCAACCAAATCTGATCTGGGGCAGTTCAGTTTAGTTCTATCACAGTTCATTTCAGTTCTATCTCATTCTGTCAGAATTAGGAATAAAACTGTATTTCCGTACTTACAAAGAGATCAGACTGAAAAGTGGCATTTTTAAACTTCTTTTGCACAGATGTCTCTTGAGGCCAGCACAACTAATAGCAGTGAGATCACACAGGTAGGTCAAAAAATTACGTGGAAAAGCTAATACATTATTCTCACTACTCCTGAAAAGTTAATTCAAATGTCAATTATCTTCTTGCCATTAAATTGCTAATAAAACAATAATTACTTTTGTGGATTAATTCACTCCTTGATATTATTATGTGGTTATTTGGGGAGAAAAGAAACATGTTTCAATAACAGGTCATCCCTGAATCATGACTTATTTTGAATAAATCATGTCTTCCTGTGTGTGCCATCTCTTGCACAATGTTCAATACACACATATTTGGGGTATTTTTCCCCTTTTTATCTCTCTGTGACATGACACCTCAGGTTCCTTTGAAATGCATCACATTTCTATAACCCTCAAGACCAAATTTCTTAATGGATTTTGTAATGAAGGCTCCAATATTCAAATCTGGAATATCTGGAGAGCATTGGATGAAGCCACATTGGACACCAGGGAGCAGAATCTAGACCAAAAGTCCTTGAGTGATCAATACAGGACTGCGCTTATGTTTGTAAATAGAAATAAATTCCTAAATATCTAAGTAGATTCTTAGAGTGTTTAAAATCACCCTCTCAGCAGCGGGTGATGTTAAATCCCAATTAAAAATCAGTGTGAATTAGGCACCTGGAGGGCACAGCTCTCAATCAGTTCACAGTCACAACCTGCTTGTGAAAACATGGCATGTTCACTCTTTCCATCTTCTTTTCACAGCCCTACCTTTATGCAAAGAACAATTCCAGGGAGCCATAAAATGGGGAAAGACACTAAAAATCCTACCCATTTCTCCTAGTAAAATTCTCATTTGTAATAAAATTCTCATTTCTGACTTGGCTGGGTGACGTTCCTGTGGTTCCTGGTGTGGCAGATCCCTCAAGCTTGCCAACGTCTCCTCCCAGATCCGAGGACCAGAGCTTCCATCCCAAGGACACTGGAGCTCCAGGAGACACCAGAAGATGGTGACATGAGCACAGAGACACGGAGCGAGCTCCCCAGAAAGGAGCTGGAGAGGAGGCAGTGTAAGGAGGCGAATGTTGTGATAAATTACTACAAACCAAAGTGAACGGAATTAATTGCAGGTTTGATGCTGTTTTAAGCACTGTCGGATAAAACGTCCTTTTATGCTGCTAATATTGAATGAACTCCAAAAGTTACTGCAAATGCCTCTTGGCCAAAGGATTCTTGAAGGGCAGAAATACATTTATGGGAGAGGAAACCCAATTTGAGGTGGAACTTCCACAGACACAAACAAATGCCTCAAACCGGTTTGGCAGTATGTGATAACTCTGTTTGTAATTAAAGGTTAAAGTATACTTAAACCAGTTTGGCAGTTAAAACCAATTTCAATTGAAAATATACATTTGTAATTGCAAATGGAAAGATTTCCTGTAATAGCAGTAACAGACCCATTTTCTAATAAGATGAACAATACAGTTGATGACTGAAGCATCTGTATATAGTTACATACAGCATTTCTGTACTGCAGGCTGCCAATTTATTTCAGCAGTGAAAAGCTTGATTTATTGTTTGTAGCATTACCATCTGTTGTAGTTATTACAGAAATTATATATAAACCAGTTAGTAAACACTTTGCCCCATTGTCTGTTGTTTTGATAATCACCCATAATAACATCTAGCATCAATATGGTCTTTAAACCCGATTTGGGAGTTAATGGAATAAGAGGAGGCAGTCAGTATATGCACCAGGGTAATGTCATTAGGAATGTTTGTGAAGAACAAATTAAATCAGTTGTAAATTGTGCTCTCAAGTCAGCCAGAAAACCAGTCTTGTTCAGGAGAAGGGATTTATATTTTAACCTCGTGCAGAAAATGTACTTAAGCAGATTAAAATAAAATAGGGACTTCGTCGATGGATGTAAATGGTAATTGCTGGAGCTCTAATGGCTTCCTGTTGGCTATGTCATGCAGTGGGCACAGCTATTTTAAAGTTAACCAGTGCTTGAGGTCATACTTTTACAGATTCAGTCATTAAACAGAACTAGACATGTCACTAAATGGCTGATTATTCAAATGATGAGCCTGCTCAAAAGTTACCCGTGTCATATTCTGGACAGAGGATTACAGGGGAAAAAAAAAAAAATCCTAAGGTAGAGCTGAAATAAAATAAAGATGAAATGAATTCAAGTATAAGTCAATAGAAGCATCTGTATGGGGTCTCATTTGTTTTGCAGACTCTGCTTTCTATCAGTTTGCAGTGGTTGGTTAAATTATTCACATTGGGCTTCTTCTTGTGTACAAATCGTTTTATGTATGAGAAATGTAGTCTCTCAATAAATTATCATACACTGGAGTATTATCTGGATGGGAAGTTATACAGGTTGTAGGTACATGAGAAATAGGTTTATTATATGCTGGCACAATTTATTATGTGCCTGTGACCATTTCACCTGCCCACCTACATGTCAGCAGTGATGTTGTTTTAGCACCATTTTAGTGATATACTGAAAAGTCGAATGCAGAGTTTGCTGAAGACTCTGCCTGCATGAGCCTTTCCTTCCAAAACAAATTATCATTTCTCATAGAAAACCTTGTTTCATCTGCACCAAGTGTGATCAATATGCTCTTGTTTATAAGTGAAATATTAAGGGCATATTCTGAATTCCAGTTTTATTTGAGTGAGTAAAAATGGCAAATTCAAGCTAAAAATAATGGTTTTCATAGATTGGTGGGTAAGAAATAGCCAGTAATATTTAAAATATGAGAAACATCTTTGCATGGTTGTTGTTCATAAAATCATGGAATGGTTTGGGTTGGGAGGAACCTTAAAGATCATTTAATTCCCATCCTTGCCGTGGGCAGGGACACCTTCCACTATCCCAGGCTGCTCCAATCCCAATCCAACCTGGCCTTGGACACTTCCAGGGATGGGAAGGCCACAAGTTTTCTGTGCCAGGACCAACTGTCATGGGTACATCTACTTTTCTAGCAGGCCATTTGAGCTTTAGGACTTGCCAAGGAGAACTGGAGAGGACAGAGGGTTTTTTTCCAGTGGTTTGAGAGAGTCCTGGACAATCCCACCTTGTCACCACCCCATAAACCCTGTGATTGCTCCCCCAAGTGAACTGAGAAGGCAAGAGTTGTCATGGATAAAGGTATCCCAAGCACTGTGAGCAAATCCAACATATTTCTTCACCCAGAAATCCCCCAGGGCAGAGCTGACCTGTTGGTGGAGGGAGGGATGGAAGGGCAGCTGTGCACAACCAGGCTGAGCTTCTGAGCAGGGGACAAAACAATTCAGAGAACAGAAATATGGGGTTTGCCCCACAGAGCTTCCAAAACTTGAAAAGGCACAAAATCCAATGGGAAAACCTTCATGTTTGAGCCTGGGGAAAAGCTATGGGGCTCTAGCAATAGAAGAAAATGAAGGGAAGGATGAGACCTGCTCTGCAGATGGGAGTTAGAAATCAAGAGGGAAAGGAAAAGAGGAGTGCATTTTGAGTATTTGCTGCATGAGACAACTTGAGGGAAAGAGTACTTTCCATAAACTAATACAATTGTTTTAATTAAAAAATCCTTAAAATATTAATGAAAGACTTCTGAATGCCGAGTTAATTACAGCTGTGCCACTCACACAGCTCTGTCAGGATTTCCATTATGAATGCTGGTTTTTTGAGAGGTAATAACTCAGTCAGCCCAAACTCCCTAATGGCTAAAACTTCATGTTCAAGTTCCCAGCGAAGGCGTTCATTTTCTTTTTTCCTTTTGTTTTCTCTGTTGCCCATATTTCTTAATTTATTTGTTCTGTTTTCAGCATGGAAAGAGCTGGGGTTTGAGGGTTTGGACGGATGGCTGAATGTATCAGTGTTACCATCATTTCAGGGCACCCAGCTGTCCTGCAGAGAGTGGGGGGTGGAAGCTCTGTGGATGTGGAATTTAGGAAAGATGAACACTTTTGTCCCTGCCAAACTGGGACTGATCCCAGAGCCCAACCAGAGCAGCAGAAGTGGGGTTAGAACACCAGAACTTCCCAGTTTCCAACAGGGATGTGTTCCTGCAGAGGGTTTATCTGGGTACAGGAGAGAGAATTTGGGATCACCTCAAGCAACCTTGTCAAGCACTGCACTCCATCAAGATGTAAAGTAATAGCACAGAAGGACTTTATAGGGTGCTCTGCAGACTCTTTGGCACAAATCTTAAGCATCTCAGGAGCAAACTATACCTTTTATCACTCAAGTTACCATTTATATTGATTTTTTTTCTCAGGAAATTAAAATGAAAGACTTTAGCAAACAGCACCTCTTGGAACTACGGAAAAGAAACTGCTGCTGTGCATCAGTAAATTTCATGCACAAAACATCTTCTACATGTATTTAATTTTTAATTTCACACAAGTTCCACTCACTTCAGATGAAGGAGCCGTGTTAATTTCCCATTAAAAAAAATTACAGGAAACAAATTTATGTCACTTCTGACAGCAAAATCTGGTGATGAATATCAGAATTCTTTTCTTTGCCTGAACTCAGCCATTAAGCCACCTGGTGAGAGATCTGGCTTGCATTTACCACATTGGTGTGAAAATTACCCTAAATATGAATGCAACAGCATTGCTTGCAGGCTAATGGCTAATATTGTATGCACTGGGAAAAAAAAAGGAAAAAAAAAATCATTGCCTGCATGTTTCCTATGCCATTTGTGTTAGTTCTGCTGGCTGATTTTCATAGCACGTTACAGCTGCTGGGGGAGAAAGGGAACCCGAGGAAATGCTCTGGGTTTTATTGCAAAGCATCATTCTGTACCCACACAAGGCTGGAGCCTCACACTTTGCAGAGATATCTGCCAGCAGGTAGGAAGGAACACACTCCTGGCTCACCACTCCATTGGATTATTTGGTAACCATTTAATGAAAGATTGCAATATGCTGGTAGCAGAATATTTTTTTCACCTGCTGGGTAGTTGTTCAACTCAACCTACTTAAAGAGGCAGGCTGCCATGAGAACACAAAGACACAGCCCTGAATAGGCTATCAGTGATTTTTTTTTATTTTTTTTTTAAAACAATATCTGTCCTGGTATTATGCAGTCACAGTAGTTATTACGAAGTAAAGCACAGACACTCCACAAGTTTGAAATGCGAGCGTTGTAATAAGAAAAAATTACATTTGTTTCCTTTTCTGTCCTTGTTACTTTCTTCCTTGTGATAATAGATTCGGATTTTGTGCCATTATCTGGGCTTATTAAAGGAAAGTGGTATCAAATTTAATACTTCCCATATAAAGTAAGCGAGCACCTGCTCATAAAATTTATTTTCCATGCACCTCACAAAATACAGGGGAATTAACAAAATGGCTCGGCTATATTAGAACAAGGGCACAACTGTTACTATCTCTATAAGATTGATTTTGATGAAGATTACAAGGATAGTATTTGTCTGACAAAGCTAAGCACTCAAAATTTATCCTTTTTTGTGTTTTTTTTTCATTCAAAATTGTTCATTCTTAACGTGACACTGAAAGAACCATTTTTCTAAATTACAGCTTTTTTAATATAGGTTTTACAAAGTACATCTATGTCAGAATTTTTTTCATATATAATGTCCTGGGTTGCATTATCACAAGCATACAAGCCTAGACCATTAATGTATGAGGAGATACAGCCTTTCTTGGATAAAACAAGTGCTAACCTGGAAAATGGGACATCTTTCATCAAATCAAAATCCATATTATGCATGAGACTCCTCACTTTGGGACCAGATCATCCCCCAGAGCAAAACTGCTCCATCCCTGAGAACAGGAACATTTTAACCAAACCAGGGTGTCACCTCTTCTCCTGCAAGGTGGCTGCAACCCTGTGCTAATGAGATTTTTAGCTAATACACAATCCAGCCTCGCTGCCCAGCCTTTCCAGCCCCAAATGCTGTTGAACACTGGCTCCTCATCAGGGCACACCAGCACCTGCATCCCTCCATTTCCAGGTGACACGAGCTCCATCCAGCCCTGCTTTCCTCCTGGGGATGAGCAGGCCTGGAGATCGCATGGCAGCAAGGCTGGAAACCAATTAACCCTTTTCAAACTCTCTGCAATATCCTTCCTGCTTAAAGAAATCACTGATGGCCTCATCAAATCACTTCTCTGATGGAGAGGTGGAAGGTCAGTCCCTGGGTGGTAACTGCAGGAACAGCAGCTTGAGCAGCAGGAAAAGGGAGGAGCAGGGAAGGAGGAGAGATGATGAAATATCCACAAAATCTGGGTTTGGATAGGTGATCTGAGGCCAGGCTTCTGATGGTGTTTCTACACCTGACTCATGAAGAGGAAAGGTTCTACAAGATGGCAAAGAAGCTTTCAGCCATCTGTTCCCTCCAAAAAAAAGAACTGCAGGAGTGTTTTGCATCACTGCATTGCCCTCCCCTCCTTCCCTACCTCATCCAGGCTATGGCTCTTCCAGCTCAAAGGAGAAAAGCAGTTTATTTACATCATTAACACATTTATGCTTGGTAACACCAGGCTCTGGGACTCAGGGCAACAAAGTGGAGTGCATTTTGTGTTTTATTGGCGACTGGAATAGAGAAAAATGCTTTCTTCTGAATTAGCTGGTCCTGGCAGGTTGCAGGCAGCCAAGCTTGAAAGAAAAGATAAAGTGAATACTCCTTGGATCACATCACTCTTTTAAATATAGCACACCATTAGGTCCAGCTTGGTTTTACATTCTTGCAACATGACTCTTGTTTCAGTTATTTACTTCTGTTTCCACATAAATGTGGGAATTCATAATCCACAGAGGCTGCCCATCCATTGTACTGTACTGAAACAGCATGTGCTGAACTCTTGAACTATAAAATGTATTGATTATTGTTTCCTTTTGTAATTTTTATTTACTCACAGGAAGATTGCTCTTTATTACTCATCTCAGCATTTCCTTTATACAGATATTATTTCTACTGTAAGGCCCAGGTTCAGGCCCACAATTAAGCACTTCCCCTGCAAAGAGAACAAAAATCCTGCCTGAGCTGCAGTTGCTCTAGAAACCCCAAGCTGCAAATGCTTCCAAGAGAGAGTAAATTTATGCAAGATGCTTGTTACTCACATGTGCAAGTGATTGTAGGTCTGAGTCCAACAGGAAATAACAACAGCAGAAGAGAACTGGAAATTCTCAGCGTAAGTAATTTGTCAATTTTGCCACAGCAGCATTTCCAGCTCCTCTACAAGTGAGCCCTGAAACTGCCTGAAATAAATTTAAGATTTCCAGGATATCAGTGCAAAGGCATGGGAGAG
Organism: Hylia prasina; assembly: GCA_013397195.1. Lineage (NCBI taxonomy): Eukaryota > Metazoa > Chordata > Aves > Passeriformes > Sylviidae > Hylia > Hylia prasina. The sequence continues at coordinate 202,146 of VYXD01010084.1, read as the reverse complement.
ATGTGTGAGCCACTGGCTGCTTTAATCTCATTTATGAATGTCCCATTGCACTGTGAGAGTGAGAGCCACAGACAAACTGGATGGGTTAAAATTATCATTGTGCAGGAATTGGGTTTTGCCTTGGTTAGCCCTGGTGAGCAGGGAATGCTGCTGTGGGAAAGGAGGCCAGTGTGGCACCACTGCTGATGAAATGATGCTTCCAGCTCTGGAATGGACTAAAACCTACCCAGTCTCTTCATTATAATGCCAATTAGTGACACCAGGCATGGTAATTGTGCAGGGGACTGAGCTAAGGCTGACCTTGCTTGTGTTCCCCAGGCCAAGAAACAATCAACAGAAGAGTCTCACTCACACTTTCTATTAGTTCATTATCAGCAATGCACTTACAGTGGTGAAACATGGGTAATACATACCAATTTCATTAAGTTTTAACCATGATTTCATATTAAAGGATTGTTTAATTTTCACAAAGGTGGGGGAATGTTTGAACAAAAAATAATAATAAGCAGACACACCCTTGGCTGTGTTGCAAATGTTTTGTTCACACTGATTTAAACAGAGTTTAACAGCATCTACAGCATCACTAAAGNATATAAATATATATAAACATAAATTTAAGCAAATGAGAGTATTAGAGAATTTAAACATATAAAAACCATGAACACATATCAGTTAAACCTGAGAAATACAGAAAAAAATCAAAAAACAATGCACAAAAATAGGACAACTCTTCCAAAAGAGAAGAGTTGAGCTCCATTCATGCTTTCTTATGTGTTACATCAGATATCAGACCCAGAAATATCAGTTAGGGTTCCAGATTAATGAAGCTCTTTGTCACTAACCAGGGCCACATGAATAGCATGGATGTTGACTCAGATCACTGAAGGAATTTAATAAACTGGACACTGAGCTCAATTGACTTGTACCAAGGCCACAGCTTAAAAAAAAAAA